>JALHCF010000081.1:454319-592627 GCA_024341135.1 Tolypocladium album
CCAACTACCAGCATCTTGAGATACAATTCGGGAGCCACGCGCAGGAACATCTCGAGGTCCAAGTCGTTGTGGTGGGTCTTGAATGGGCGGGCCGTCGCACCGCCAGCGATCGTGTTGAGCATCGGTGTTTGAACCGAAACGAAGTCCCGGGCCGAGAACCAATTACGGAGGTACGAGTCGACCTTGGCTCTGGTGATGAGGACCTCTCTCGCTCTGGGATTCATCATCAAATCCAGATAGCGATTTCTGAACCTTGCCTCGTTATTCTTCAAGCCGTAATGTTCATCAGGAATCTGCGACTTAGTCAGCATCTGAAGCGTGGGGGTCATATGTACTGAGCGCATCATACCTGGTGCAAGCATGGCGACAAAAGGGTCACCTCGGTCGCGGCAATGGACAGCTCGCCGGAGAAGTCGCCGCTGCCCTGCTTGGTCTTGGGGTTGGTGCGGGACGGGTAGCCCTTGATGCCGATGATGTCGCCTCTGCGAAGGTGCATGTGCTGCTCGTCAAAGGCGGGCGCGCCCTCGCCAACGTTGTCGGCCTGCGCCAGGACCTGGAGTCGTGCACCCTGCCATAAGTCAGTCGAGCCGTCCAACCCACGTCAGAAAAGGGAAGGGGGGGGAACCAACATTGGAGCGAATGTCATAGAAGTAGAGCTTGCTGCCGGCAGAGCGCTTGACGTATATTCTTCCGGCCAGCTGGATCGGCTTTCCCTTGTCCGACTCGCCGTTCTTGAGGTGGGAGAACTCGTCGGCGAAGTTGCGGATGTCGTAGGTGACGTGGAACTGGGCATTCGACGTTAGACGAGTCCCGCTCCAGCGGATTCTTGGGTGCGGCAAAGTACCTTGTGAGGATACGCCTTGCCCTGCTCGTGCAGCTCGGCAACGGCACGCGACCGAATCTCGAAGTACTGTCCAGTTCACGTCAGTCTCTGTCCAACAACACAGAGGGAATCGATGGCGACGGCGTCTACGCACCTGGTTGGGAGTGAGCTCCTTCTCAGCAGCCTCAGCGCTTCTGCTGCCGGCAGCACCAGCCGCGGGCTGAGGCTTGGCCGCCTGCTTCTCCTTCTTGGCGGCCTCCTTCTCGCGGGCCTTCTGGCGCTTCTTGAGTTCACTCTTCGAAATCATCTCGCCCGTGACCTCGTCGAGATGCAGCTTATTGACTGCGGCGGTCGCCTCGTCGAGCTGGTGCTTGGCGACGGCGGCATGGGCGTCGGCGACCGAGTCGGGTCTCGCAGGCGTGTTGGGGTCCTCCCTCGCGGGCGTGTGCTTGTCGGCCATGGCTGCGGTCTCTCGTGGGAATTGGTTGACTGTTGTCTAAGGAAGTGGCAGCGAGTCGACGCTGTGTTTTGTGGTTGCGAAGTCGAGTCACCGCGGCAGTCCACTTTCGGAGTCAGAAAATGTCAGTCACCCCGCCATCGAACCTGGCGGGGTTCACCAAGCCCTCTGTCCAGAGCAACTGGCAAGCACGGTCCGGAAACGGTCCGGAAAAATTCAATTGGCCGGCGGCCGATGGTCGGTGTACCCGTACTCGTACTGTGCGCCGAGAACCGACGTGCGCCAGCCAACCATCTTACACCAAACATTTGCTCGTCTGACAGGAGCACACTGAGGCCCGCGCTTGCACACGATGCACGCAGTTGTCGATCTTCTATCTTACTTCGGCTATATCCAGGTCGATGAGGCGGTTGCCCTACATTGAAAAGCCCGACGTATCAGGGAATCTTCCGCCAGAGGCATCGTGATGGGGCAACCAATTCGAGGCGATTGGAGACGCACGACCACGCCGCAGTCTGTCGAAAACAAAGTCATGGCAGTGAGGTGTCGTTTCAGGTCTGGCCACATATCGGACAGACGCAGAATACAAGGTAGGTTCTCCCTTCCCATGCACCCATTGCAATGCAATCACAGTGCAAGATTCCAAATCGTCCGCCGACCCACACCTGCCGCCCTCCGCTAACATCCCACCTCACGTCAAGATGTTGTATGACTGCATCATCCCGAAGCCACCTCCTGCATCCTGGCTCGCTCATCGGCGCACACTTTATCGTCCGGGCGCTGCCACCCCCTTCCAGAAGACACGAACCTCACCACAGGGGTGCCGGCAACTACCGCGTCACGCCAGCTCGTGTCTGCACGCTCCAGTTCTAGCTTTTGGGAAGACGGCGCCGCGTCCGTCGGGCCCCACAAGGCCTGCTCCTGAGTCCTGAGCAGGGAGAAGATCACGCCAGACGGCTTCGACGTCTTCGCCTTCTTCAACGCCACATTCTGCCGCTGTCTTTTCGCCTTGCTTCTCGTCTTTCGAATCCCCGTCGTCTCTGCTCTCCCTCCCGTCCAGAATCCTCACACTCCACCTCATAGCAACCATGGCGCTCTCCCGCCGGGCCGCCAAGATCGCTGCCCCAGACCCCAACTCCATCAGCTCCGTCTTGATGCCCGTCCTCACCAACCTCTACGATGCCACGTCCAACCCTTCCGGCTTCGTCAACCTCGGCATCGCGGAGAACGCCCTCATGCATGAGACGCTGCTCACCCATATGCACGCCAACCTGCGCATACATGGAAGCGCATTATCGTACGGAGACGGTTATTCCCGCCTGCGCGCGGCCGTCGCCCGCTTCCTCACACGACACCTCCGGCCCGTCACGCCGATTGACTCCGCGCACGTGCTCGTCAGCAACGGCTGCACGCCGGCCATTGAGAACATTGCGTGGGCGGTCGCTGACCCCGGGGACGGCATCCTGCTGGGCCGGCCGTACTACGGGGCGTTCCCGTCGGATGTCAGCCGGAGGACGGGCATCGATCTCATCCGGCTGGCTTTCGGGAGCCTAGACCCCATGGGTCTCGAGGCCGTCAGCAAGCACGAAGAGGCCATCCTCGCCGCCAAGGAGCGTGGTCAACGCATCGCGGCGCTCATTCTGTCGCAGCCGCACAACCCCCTTGGGCGGTGCTACTCCCGCGAGGTGCTCGTCGCCTACATGCGTCTCTGTCAGCGTTACGAGGTTCACCTCATCAGCGACGAGATTTACGCGCTCTCCGTCTTCGAGAACCGCGTCGACACGGACTCGGACACGGCGCCGGTGCCGTTTGAATCCGTCCTGTCCATCGACCCGGCCGGCGTCATCGACCCGTCCCTGCTGCACGTTCTCTGGGGCATGTCCAAGGACTTCGGCGCCAACGGCCTGCGCATGGGCTTCACCATCTCGCAGCACAACGTCCCCGTGCGCACCGCCCTGCAAGCCATCTTTGAGTTCTCGTGGACCTCGTCGCTGTCGGACTTGGTCACCGCCAACATCCTGGAGGATGACGCCTGGGTCGAGCGCTACATCTGCGAGAACCAGCGCAAACTCGCCGACCACCACGAGAGGGTCGTCCTCTGGGCGCGCTCGCACGGCATCGAGCACGCGCCGGGCGCCAATGCGGGCTTCTTCGTGTGGGTGAACCTGGGGGCTGCGTACCAGAGGCATCATCCGGGCCAGGAGGTCGGGGACATTGATGCGCTGGTGCTGCGCAGCCTGCTCGAGCACAAGGTTTTCCTGGCGGACGGGGTGCGGTTCGGGGCCGAGCAGCCAGGATGGTTCCGCATCATCTTCACGCAGGAGGCGGATTACTTGGAGCTAGGTCTGCAGCGGATCGTGTCGGCCGTAAAGGGAACAGCCCTGAAGATACCGTGCGAGACGAATGGTGTAGCGGCATAAGCGGCTCTGTATGTTTTACTGAAGATGCATAACCCCTCAATAGACCCGGATACGCAAAGGACGGTAACCATCAAGATGCGCAGATGCAGTTTTCCAGACAAGTCATCGCTAGGCCTGTCGCGCTCGAGGTACATGACCATGGTTCCATCACTTCCTCACGACGCCTACGACCCAAACGCCTCCTCCTGCTTGGCCCCCTCGCAGGCCCCAAGGTACTGAACGCGATCCTTGGTGTAGAACTCGACGCCGACCTTGCCGCCCAGGCTCGCCGCCCCGCCGTCGAGGCCGCCGGCTTTGACGCACGTCATGCCCGGCATCACCTCGAGCTCCGTGTACAGGCTGCTGCCGCAGTTGCCGCAGAAGAAGTGCTTGTTGACCTTGCCCGAGGCGCCCGTCACGTCCCACGTCTTGGGGGTGCCTGGAGCGTGGGGCCCGCGCCGTCAGCCAAATAACGAGGTTGGAGGTGAATCCCGGCCGGCGTGGGAGGTGGGCTGCACGTACCCTTGGTGACCTGGAACGACGTGCGAGGCACAACGGCGTTGGAGGTGAATGCGCCGCCAGTCCACTACGGCATGACCATTAGCCACCCAGCTCATCCGCACCCTCACTTCATCCGACCAAAGCACCCCTTACCTTCTGGCAGTCTACGCAATGGCACAACGCCGTAGCTGCCGGCTCCCCTGTATCAAACCGCCACCATCAGCACGCCATCCCCCCACGATCGAGCAGCCGCGGCGGGAAATCTTACCGGAGAACTGGTACGCGATCTCCCCACACGCACAGCTACCATTTGTCGTAGACATGATTTCTCGCTAAACACCGCGCTCGCTCGCTTCGGATAGATCCAGGGACAGGGGGCTTCTGATTCGTTGGGCGTTTGGCGCAGATCTATCAAGGTCCTCGTGGGAAGCCCCAGGCCGAACACTCGCTTTTATACTCCGTACTGTCGGCTGCGCCTTTGCGGCGGGGGAGCAACGACCGGTGTGCGGGGCGCTATCGGGTCCGGATGACAAGACTACGCATGTGGGTTGACGTACGAGCACGATGTAACTGTTGAGGGACTTCGTATGACCTCTTGTATGGCCGAATGAGAGAAGCGCGGACGTTGGCTCTACGGGTCATGACGCCCTGTAGAATGACAAATACCATTTCTTCACGTGGTCGTGGCGCCGCGGCCAAGCATCCGCGGCGCCAGGCAATCCAGTCTTCCACTCATGATTGGTGAGGCGACTGCTCGTTCTCTGTTGGAATAGTAATCACGATTTCATGGTTCCGAAAAGCTGACCTGGTGTGGGGCGATGCTCTCCGATTTCGTCTCACCGTCAATACGAGGGCAGAAGCATATAGAAACAATGAATATCTATCATTCAAGACTGTGCCCTCCCTGCAATGCAATGCTTATACATACAATCCCCTCCCCCCTTCATCCTCCCCCGGGTCCTTTGCGTCAACTTTCTCACACATCTGGTGCCGCCGCTGCCCTGCTGACAGGGTTCCCTTCCCCCCGATTCGCCTTTTCTCTGTCGAGGTATCAAATGCCTGGCCTGCACATCCGTCCAGACTCCGTGCCGGGCCCACCAGCGTCGTCTTCGGTAGGTTTCGTGTTTGAGGGATTTGTGTGTTTGCGTGTTTAGATGGTCTCCATCTTGTCGAGGATGGCCTTGGTGAACTCGTGGGTGGTGGACTCGCCGCCCATGTCACGGGTGCGGACCTTGCTGGGAGGACGTTAGCTCAACTTGTTCTTGTTCCCCACGGTTGCGGACGGAGAAAACGTACCCCTCGGCGATGACGGCATAGACGGCCTTGGAGATGCGGTTGGCGTGGTCGTCGAGACCCAGGTGGCGCAGCAGCATGCTGCCAGACAGGAGCAGGGCCGTCGGGTTGGCCTGGTCCTTACCCTTGATGTCGAGGCCGACGTGACGGCAGCCGGGCTCGAAGACGGCCACGTCGCGGCCCATGTTGCAGCCCGGCACGATGCCCGGTCCGCCGACGAGGGCGGCGCCAATGTTGGACAGGATGCCACCGTACAGGTTGGGCATGACCATGACGTCAAACTGCTGGGGGCGCGAGACGGCCTGCATGGAGGCGTTGTCGACGATCATGTCGTTGACCTCGAGCGTGGGGTACTCCTTGGCGACGGAGTGGAAGGTGTTGCGGAAGAGGCCGTCGGCCAGCTTCATGATGTTGGCCTTGTGGATGCACGTGACCTTGGAGCGGCCGTTGGCGAGGGCGAAGGCGAAGGCGAAGCGGGCGATGCGCTCCGACTTGGCGCGGGTGATGATCTTGAGCGACTCGACGACGCCGGGGACGCTCTGGTGCTCGAGGCCCGAGTACTCGCCCTCGGTGTTCTCGCGGATGATGCACAGGTCGACGTCCTTGTGGCGCGTCTCGTAGCCGGGGATGTTCTTGATGAGGGAGATGCTGGCGTAGATGTCGAGCTCCTGGCGCATGGCCACGTTGAAGCTCTGGTGGCCGGAGCGGCTGACGGGCGTGTGCAGGATGCCCTTGAGGCCGAGCTTGTTGCGCTTGAGCGAGGCGACGCTCTCGCGGAAGGCCTCCTCGGTGCGGCTGCCGCCCTCGATGACGCCCGAGACGGCAATCTGCTCCCACTCAACGGGCACGTTGTCGGCCTTGAAGACCGTCTTGACCGACTCGGCCACCTCGGCGCCGATGCCGTCGCCGGGGATGAGGGTGACGGTGTACTTGCCGCCGAACTTGGCGGGCTTGAAGATGTCGGACTGGACCGTCGCGAACGAGCGGACGAGCTGCTGCTGGGGCTGACCGGCAGCGCCGCGCAGCATCTGCAGAGGGCGGGCGTCAGTAAGTGGTCATGGCGCTGTGGTGTTTTCGAGCTGCCGCGCAGCCCGGCAGCCGTCTGGCGAGCCAGACGACGACCTGCATCTCTTCAGGGGCACACGTCCTCGATGGTCCTCTTCGCCTAGCAGGTGGCCCAGCGCGTGTCGTCGCCACCTGCAATGGCAAGCCACAATCTTTGTCCCTCACCGGCCGACAGCCAAAGGAGCAAACAGCAACGTACCTGCGCCGTCCTCAGAGAGCTTCGCGACAGCATGGTGTCTAGGGCAGGAGACCAGAAGAGGGGAGAGACGAGAGACGAGAGATGTAGAGCTCAATGCGTGTCCTGTGCACAGCAGAGTCGTCGGCGTCGGCGAGGCAGAAGGGAGAAGGGAGAAAACAAGAGGCAAAGGTGAGTGCGAGGTGAGGCTTCGGCCAGGCTGCGCTACGCATCTGCACCAAATAGCGCAGCAACGTTGCCCTCCATTGAGCCGCTCGGCCATTGCCGGCGCTGCTGCCGTGCCTGCCTCGAATTTTTTTTTTTGCCCTGCGCTGCCCTGCGCTTTCCTCCGCGCCAGAGCTTCGGAAAAAGAGCGGAATGCGACGTCTACTCCGAGCAAGCCGCGGCGCTTGGCCCGACCCGGCCTAGCGGCTGCCCCGTCTTGCTGCGCCAAAACTCCATCTGTACGAGATACTCCTATCCGTACGAGTAACATACAACTGGTACGCCAACAGAACGTAGGTATTCGAGCCCAAACATACAAGCGTGGATTCATCAAACGGCCGGCAACCCGGCGGCCTTCTGCAACGTCTAGTTACTCCAACCCCAACCCTGTACGGTTTGATCGGATCCCATCCCCGTGGCCGTCTTCGTTTTCTGTATTCCGTTTCCGTAGCCCAGCCCCTGATGCCCGCGTCTCCATCATCGACGTCACATAACCTTCATACATACATACATGTGTCACATAAACATAAAACCAAGCCGCGTCCTCAGGCTGCCTCCTCGTCCAGCGGTTCGACGCGCACCAGTATCTCCTCCAGCAGTCCCTCCAGGAAGCTGGTCACGTCCCGCCCCATGCCCACAGGCTCGGCCTTGTCGTACTGGTCAATCTCCTTGCACACATGCGCCAGCTTGTACACCAGCTGGCGCAGCTTCTCGTGAGCTGCCTCGGCCCGCTTCGCTGTTGCCGCTGCCGGGGCGTCCTGGCCAGGCTGCAGTGCTTGCTGCAGACGCAGCTGCCGCCTCTTCAGGGCTTCCTCGAGGGCTGGGAAGATGACGTCGTTGAGCGCGTCCAGCTCCCCGTTGGGGTTTGCTGGCGCTGGAGACGGGAATGACGAGAGCGCGACGGAACCGTCAGACGGTGCCGGGGACTGCGATTTCTGCGGTACATAGTTGACGCTCGGCGCGCGTTGGGCCGCGGCTTGCTGTTGAGACGCGACACGGTGCGCCTGGCCCTTGTATGGCGGAATCTCTGGGATCGCCATGGTCGGTGCTCTCGAGTCCGGTGGTCGTACGACGGCATTGTGGAGCGGTGGTAGGGGCTTCTCCGTCGCCGATGACTGCGCGATCCCCGGCGCTGCAGGCGGGCTCAGGTCCAGGTTCAGATTCAACATGCCCATATCACGCTGAAGCTGAGCTTGCAGGGCACGGTCATAGTCTGGTGACTGCGGAGATGCATTCGGCCGTGGTGCCATGTGTGTGAGGTTCTTCGAGGGCGTCGCAGGTCCTTCCCGCGTCGGTTGCTTCATCGGGCTCTGCGGCAATGGCACTTTGGTCGGCGAGCTGGGTCCTGGGTGAGCCTGCGTTGGCACCGGTCTGCGTTGAGGACTGGTCTGTCTCGAGGTGCCGTGGTTGGCTGCCTTGAGCGTATCGCTAGGCTGTAGAGCAAAGTCTCTCGTCTTGGTCGGGCTCGCTTCTCGGCGCTTCTCGCCGTAGTCGCCCTGGTCGCCATGGTCGTCGGCACCATCCGCCTGGCGCGAGTATCTGGCGTTGGTGGCACTCTCGTCCATGGCGTTCAGTCCTGGTCGGCTGACCATGCCGCCCCTGTCGCCTACCAGCCTCACGGTGCCAAAGTCCCACATGTCCTCGTCCACCTTTTCTTGCGCCGTCGGGGCGCCGCCATCGGCGGTATCCCAGTTGTCGTCGTCTTCTCCCTTGTGCGTCAGAGCCCAGCGGCTGTGGCGCTCGATCAGTTCGGTGAGGTATGTCGTCTTCTTCGCCTTTCTAATGAAAGGGTGACGAAGCAGATCTCTGGCAGTCGGTCGGTCCTTGGGGTCACGTTGCAGGCACAGCTCGACAAAGTCTTTGAAAGCCCTGGTGAAGTTTCCCTCTAATCTCGGCGCGGGGTTCTTGGGAATGAGGAACAGAACCTTCATCGGGTGGATGTCGGCGTAGGGAGGCTCGCCATTGGCAAGCTCGAGCGCCGTGATTCCGAGCGACCAGATGTCGGCCTTGTGGTCGTAACCGGACTGCTTGATGACTTCGGGGGCCATCCAGAAAGGGGTGCCGACAAACGTGTTCTTCTTCGTCATGGTTGCCGACAGCTGGCCGGAAACACCAAAATCAGCAAGCTTGACCTGCCCAACACTGCTGAGGAGCACGTTTGCGGCCTTGATATCTCGGTGCAGCTTCTTGTCCGAGTGCAGGTAGTCGAGCCCCATCAGCAGCTCCCGCGCGATGATGGCAATGTAGTCCTCGCCAATCAGCCCCGGCTTCATGAGGTCGGCACAGCTGCCGCCGGCACAGAACTCCATGACGATCCATAGCTCCGCACCCTTGGCGTAGGATCCGTAGTACTTGGTTACGTATGGCGACTGCAGCTCCGAAAGGATGGCAATTTCCTGGATGATATCCTCGACCTCGTCTTCGGCGTTCTCGATGTCGATGACCTTGATGGCGACGGCGTGGCCGGTTCGCTTGTCGACGCTGTCGGAGGCACATCGTCAGCTGCTTGAAGGATAGAGAAAGACTGGCAGGCTAGGAAAATAGGCGTACCCCTTGAAGACCTTGCCAAAGCTACCACCACCTGTCACAGGTCGCGTTAGTTCCGAGGACGTCCTTCGAAGCTGCGAGGCCGCAGCGCTCACCAATGCAGTACTCCTTGGTATACAAGAGCTCCGGGTCAAGAGACCCGTTGTTTTCGTCAGCGTCGTGGCTCCTGTTCGCCATGGTGATCCAACGTTGCGCCGCGTAAAAGCGCACTAGCCGTCGTAGTTCTGGGTGTATGTCGTCTTGGTTTGCAGGTGCTGCGCTTCCTCGTCCAAGATCTTGTGTCCTCGCAGGAACCTACGCTTCCGATAGAGCGCCCCGTCGCCTGCCTTGCTGTCGATCCTCAGATGAGAGCGAGCAGTGATCTGTCCTCTACCGCTGAAGCTCCCAAGCTGCCGGCGGCGAAGGAGCGGGATTGGTGATGTGAGGCCCCGCCTGATGGGCGATTACCAAGGCCTCTATGCGTCCAGGGCAGGACGTCGGTAAGGAGCGAGACGCAGGTTCACTTCAAAATCAGTCAAGGGTTCTGCCTGCTTTCAAACTTTGGTAGTGCATCGCTATACCAGCCGACCCGATGAACAAAACAATAGAGGTGGGCGGTCGTGTTTATGGGGGATTGCGGGCGGGCAAGTGATGACGGTGGGTGGTGGTGGGTGGTGGGTGGAGCAGCAGCCAATGCCGTGTCCCAGTGGAGGCTGAAAGGACGGGACCCCTGATAGCTAACGCTAGCTCCCTTGGGGGGTGCGCTATGGGCCAATCCCTCTTGCTGCGGGCATGGTGGGGTGAGGGGCCAGCAGCTCGCTGTCCTCGGCCCTGGATTTCAAAACAAGGCGACTCCCAGTGGCCTCGCACCATTGGCTGACATCCCAACTTGGCCTCCAGGACGTCGGGGTGTTTGACATGATTCGATCTACGGGCTTCACGCAATGGCTTCTCCGTACAGAGCGCGTATTTGTACCCTCTCACTCGTACGCTGAGAGTTGCTGCCAACGTGCATCGGACGAGACATGCGGAGCAACACGGTCGACAAGTTTGCATTGACCGGCTAACCGAGGACGTAACTCGCGGGCTTTAGATTGATCCCACGCTTCCCAGTCCCCGTGTCTATTCGCATCATGTACGACGAATGGCCGCAGCCCCGTCGGGTAGCAATTCTATTTGTGCAGCATCCCCGCAGGATCTGACCTGATCAGCAGGCTGTTCCCACGGCCCCAAGATGCCTCCGAAATCAAACGTGTGGAAATCGTTCACGACTTGTCCATCTGCCCGTCACTATTCCTCGATAAACTCAATCATCACCGTGCCTTGCTTCAAGCCATTTTCCTCAATCGTGCTGTCCAAGCTGGCCATCAGGTCTTGACCTTGGGGCATTTTCTTCAGCTCGAATTCTACGCCTTCCTTTCCGTCCAGGGGTTCTGCCTTGAGCCACTCGTAAATTCTGCGCACGGGGTCCTGCAGGTTGAATCGCCGGATGACGCGTCCGTCTGGGTGCCGGAATTGGATCCGCGTTGTAGTCGCTGGGTCATTCGCCGGCTCCGAGTGTGGGCTTGCGCTGGAGATTTGCGAGAACGGGCTCTCCGACGGTGCCTGCTCCGGCTCCTTGCCCTTTGCGTTCGCAGATTCCGGTGGTGCGGGTGACTTTGTCAGGGCATCTGGATCGTAGATGTTGGGCGTCGATGCTGAGCCACTGCTTTCGCCGCCGCCGCCGCCGCCGCCGCTGCCACCCCCTGCTGCCAGGCTGTTCTTGAGCGCCATCTCCAGCATCTCCTCCTCCGTCATGCGGTCAACGTCCACCACCTGCGGCTTGCGCGCCGTCGCCTTGGCGACTGGGTTCTTGCTGTTGACAGCCAGACTGTAGCGGTCCAGAAACTCTGCAAGCTCGGCGTGGAAATCGGCGGCAGTGGGGAAGGGTCTGCCGCTCCAGACCTTGACCTGTTCACCCGTCCGGGGGTCGACGATGGAAACGTGCGGGTAGTTGTCGGGGTTCTCGTGGCTCCCGTGGGGAAAGTAAAACGTGACGTACTCCTGGGCATCCGGGTAGTCCTTGTCATACTGCAGGAAGATGAAGTTCTCCGAGACCAGGTCGCGGACGGCCTGGTCCTTCCAGATGTCTCGATTGAGAGCCTGGCAGTTGAAGTCATTCATGTCCTGCAAGTTGACCAATATCCACTTCTTGTCCTCCTTCCCCAGCGTGCGAGCTTCGTCCCAGGATACACGGGCCATCAGGGCATATGGCGGCCGGAACAGGTCTTCAAGTCTCCGAGCGTGAGGTCCATCTCTGTCGCTCACGGTCGACCGTGGCGCAGAACCGTCTCCCCAGATGCGTTGGCCAAATGGGCCTCCAGAGGGCGCTGCGTTTCCAACGTGAGCCAAGATAATCACATATCAACGCAGAATCATGAGGGGTTCCAACATACGCGGTGGTGGCCGTCGTCGTCTCAGCTGCTCCAAAATAGCAGATCCCATCTCGTCATCGCCGCCGCCCCAAGCCGGATCGGGGGCAACCAGCGTCTCTGTTGTTCTCGCTATGGGAGCTCTCACGTCGTCGTCGCCAGAGGGACCCGACCCCTGGCCACCTTGGTACAACTCCTCTTGCAGGCGCTTCGCCATTGCGGCGTCCTCTTCCTCCTGCGCCATGGCGGCCGCTTGCGCCGCCGCAGCTGTACCATCGTCGTCATTGTCGAGCTCGTCCTCGTCCTCGTCGTCTATAGGCATAGCGTCATCATCCTCGTCATCGCTGATAGTGATGACGCCGCCAGGACCTGAATGGCCAATGTTGGGCCGAGTAGATGCAGATTCTGTGATATTGCCTGGGCGGCCATCGCCACCAGAGACGCCAGCGCCGACACCAGAGACAAGATCTGGGTTCTCGAAATAGAGGCCGATAGCTCGCTCAAAGTCTCCGCCTGCCAGTTGCAGGAAGCCGCGCGCCACATCAGCACTCGCGCCGGTGATGGAGACGAACGTAGGGATTTCTTCATCCATGGCCGCCACGCAGTTGTCGTCGGGCCAGGACGACGGTATATGAACCTGTTCGGCTCGTTCGAGGTCCGCTGCACAAGCGCAGGCGGAAGGTGGTCCGTCTAGTCCTGATAATCGTACTTGTCGGACGAGACACAGGTCAAATTGCTCGCAGGGACAAGACAGCCTCCAGACAACGCTCTTTGGGAAGCGTGGTATGCCTGGGCTCGTTGGGTGGCGCCCGACGGAAAGGAGCAGGGCTGTCGGTTCGGATGGGCTTCAGGTATCTCGCAGCGTACGCTTCAGTAGACGGAAATGCTGGCAAAACCAAAAGGGCGGGAGCGCGTGGGTGTTCCTGCGCCGTAGTCGTAACGGTATCGGTATTTGCGTAGGCTGTCGCTTCGCGTTGGTGAAGGCGTCGATGCGGCCTTGCGATGATGTGGGTTTACGGCAGTGGGTTGTGCCGGCGTCAGTAAAGAGCAGAAGCTGTAGGTTGTCGTTGCGGGAGCTGCAGGCACCCCAACACCATGACGCAAGAAGGCACTGGAGCCTACAGCTGCCAGAAGCTTCCTGTGGCGGCGGTCAGTGCTGAGGTACAGAAGGTTCCGCCCTGTTCAGCGTCTGCACAGTGCATTGCTCGAGTCCCTTGGGCACCCCGCCGGATCATTCGCAATGCCGTGTTCCGAAGTCTGCACTGCAACCACTTGAAGCGCTACCCTAGACGGCAGAATCAACGACAGCAATGCAGATGATTTAGGCGAATAGGAGGAGCGTCTGTAATTTGCATCTCTTAGGTGTGAAACTGCTTTATACAGAAGTCGGAGATTCCAGAATAACTTGAGATCAGTGCTCTGGGCAGCGTCTGCTTGATCATCTCTTTCTCGAGTCCAGACTGCGCTTGAAGCACGTGTAAGCCGACGATCCCATGACGATTCCATCAACCCCAATGACGAGGACACCAGACGGACGAGATACACGTCAACTTCTCCAAGCAAGTCTATCTACGCATCTATTAAGCAGGGCTGTCTTGCCGACGGGCCTCCTGCAACTCCGCCACCACATCCTTCCACGCCTTCTGCACGTCCAACGACCTTTCGTCCGCCATCGCCGACGCAAACAGATCATCTAGGCTGTTTGCGAGCTCCGCCTTCCCGAAAACGCCGCCAATCTTGGCCTTGAGTGTCGCCGAAACGGCTTTCACCCGCTTCGCTCTCTGTGGTTCCGTTCCTGCGTCTGCTCGGGCCAGGTCTAGGCTCTCGAGATATGCCGCTAAGATAGCGCTGCCGTCGAACGAGGACGACGGGGCATCGACTGCAGCTGTCATCTTGGTGGCGTCCACCATCAAGTCGCAGACGCAGTCATACCAGACGTCTCGCTTGATGGCATCAAATTTGGGACTGGAAAGATATGGCCCGAGGCTCTTGACGATGAGCTCAAGGATCGCCCTGAAGTCTTTCGCCATGGACGGCGCGTACCCGCGCGCAATGGCCTCAAAGGCATTCCTGGCCGTCTTGAACGTTATGTCCTCCTTAGGGCCTTCCTTGGAATCTATTTCCATTTTGTCTTCGTCCCTCAACTCATCGAGATACTGCGTAGTGATGTCGACAATATCCTGCAACATGTCGAGGTCCTCCCTGGCCTTGGCAAATCGCCACAGGCATCGGAAGGCGTGAATGCGGTACTCGTCATTGTTTCGCTTTGCTTCCCTAGTAGCGACTTTCTGCATCTGTGCCGCAATCTGGCCGTCATTCTTCCAGAAACTCTGACCCTGCTCGACAAATTTGGGATACGACTCCAGCAACTTCTCTTTGCCTGGGAAGGTTTTTAGCGCGAGGGCCTTGTCCAGGACTGGCCAAATGGCCTGCAACGTCGCTTCGGCGATTGCACCGGTGGCATCGCTGGCGCTGGCAACATCAGAAACCATGGCAGCCACCGTGAAAGCTCCCGTGTGTCGAATGGCCCACTGAGCCGTGTCTTGGCAGCGTTCGACTAGGGCAACGATCTCGGGCACGTAACGCACCACCGTACGGCTGCTTCCGGAATGTTGGGACCATACTTCCTCAAACATCTTGGCAGTATACTCGTCGCAGTCATGAGAGCCAAGGTATGCGAAGGGGAGGAGCATCGTTTCTTGGGCGGTGAAGTGATCCGGAGACACCTTTGCCAGCGCAACCACGACGTCCGCAATCTTCTGCCGGCGGCTCTCATCTTCCGACTGGAAGTACATGCTGATGGCTCGCTCGCAAAATCGTGCCTTGGACGCGTCCGGGGCGGCCCGCATCATGTATGCCGATGCACGAGCGTAAGCTTGGCTGACTTCGTCATTCTTATCCAGCACTTGCTTCTCAAGGAGCTGCATGAATCGACTTGACACTGGCTCGATGTCGCTCGCATGGCGCGTCGCGAGCGTCGTTAGTACTCGACTGCAGCCAATCTTCGTGGGCATCCCGATTGCAGTCTTGATGGTGGCCTCCAAGTGAGGCGCAAATTCGGCCATGACACTGGCATCGACAAAACGCAGGCTATTCTCAATCGCCTCGGAGATGGGTGATTGGTTCACCATTTGAGACCGCAACTTGTCGATCTGGTCGCGGCTGTCTTCTCCAGCTCTTTGGTAATGCCAATTTATCTGCTGCGGTTCGATCGTGCTGAGCAGACCGAGCAGCTGGGGCACCATTTCGGGAATGAATGGGCGCAAAGCTTTGCCTCCGTGCTTAGCAATCTTCAGTACCGTGATGGCGGCGAACACCTGCACATCCTGAACAGAGCTCTCCACGCCCTTGTCGGAGAGCAGGAATGGTAGCGCCTCCTTCATCATAGCCTTCGCTGCCGCTGCGTGATTGCCCTCTTCGAGCTGGCGTACAAGGCCGTTGGATAGACCCATGCACAGCTTCAGCGCGGCCTCCCTCACGCTTCCTTTGACATCGTCGAGCACCTTCAGCGCTGCCGTCCATATTTCGCGGTAGTACTGTTCATATCGAGGGAACGGCCGCCCCTGAACCAGTTCAGCAATGGCGGCGCAACTGGCTTCTCTCATTCGCCACTCTTTGCCCAAAATGCTCTTCAAAAGGTCCTCAATAATGGCATCAAAATGCATATCCAGGGTGGCGTTAGAGTCCTTCACGAGTGCCTTCCAAATGTCGTCCATGGAACGCTGAACGTTGGCGTTTGGGTCGAAGCGATATCTGTATAGCTTTGGGTAGAGTTTAGGGTCGACCTCTGACTCGGACAGGATGTTGCTGAGCCCAAATCGACCGAATGCGGACCTCGTAGACCAGGTTGCGGCATTGGCTGCCAGAGACATGAACTTGTAAACCAATCGTTGGTCTCCTACCTCGTTGGCCAAGCTGACGATGTCCTTGTACGACGTCACCGACTTGCCCTCTCCTGTCGGTAGAGCACCAGGTTCGAACAGCTCGGTTTCATCATCCACCTTGAGCTGCGTGCCCGAGCCTGTAAAGGCCGACACGAGGTCTTTAACCAAAGCGGCCTTCAGTTCGGGATCGCCTCGTTCGTAGACTAGAGACAGGCCGCGGGATGCAGTCTCTTGGACGAGCTCGTCTCTCGCACTCAGCAGTCGCATAAAGGCGGTCTGGATCTCGCGCAGTCGGGACTGAACTTGAGGCAGCTGCGAACAGTGCTGAACGATGCAGAAGAGCCAGATACCGGAGCCCTTCAGAAGGGATGGCTTTGTCGCTTTGCAGTCTTCAAGCAGCTTCAAAAGGGCTGCCTCAACAAGGCCGTGCCGCGCCCCAACGTGCAACTGCGCACCCCTGGCCTCGACGTCCAGCCACAGCTTGACAGAGTTGGAGTCCCAACGTGCTATGGCAGCAGTGATTGCATCGCCCACTGTAAATTGGATCTCGACTCGCTTTATCTCGTGCAAGGCGAAGAGCTCCTTGAGAATGAACCCCAGCGTACCCCGAGAGAGGACATCCGAACCGTCTGAACTTTGGTCAGGGTCTTGCAAGCCAACCGCGAGGGCACCCAATGCGACGATGGCTTTCTCGTTCCCTTTCCTGGCTTCAGCTGAAAGCTTCTCGACCACTTTGCTGACAGAAGACTCCCCTTGGGAATCTGGCAGTCCGATCCCTGCTGCCCACAATTGCGAAAACGACTCTAATGCTGAGGCGTGCAGCGAAGTGGTGCCCTTGCTAGTGAGCAACAAGTGCAGTGGGTATTGGACGTCGGAAGGCAAGTCCCGGTCGTAGTATACGCAACGCGAGCTGAGGCAGCCCAGTGCCAGCAGCGCGCCCTCGGCGGCATTGGAGTCTGATCCAACCAAGTTTTCGGCATTGGCAATCAAGGCACGTAGAGTCATGCTCAAATTGCTCACTAGGTCTGAGTCGTTTGCCGGATGAGCGGCCAGGATTCCAAGAGCTCGAGCACCTAGGCTACGAATCTCCTTATTGTTCGACTTGATCAGTCTCAGCACATCGGAGCCCGTGTCAGTCAAGTATCCAAGGGGGCCTCCCGGGCTCAACGACGCCACTTCCACGAAGCAGCGAATGCACTCTTCAACGATGGGGGAATCCTCCAGGAAGGCGCCTTCGAGGCATGACTTCAGATAGAAGACGATGTACCCGCTGTCTATCGTCCGCAGGTACGCACGAATACGATCTCGAGTCGTGACGTCTGATTTGACCTGCGCATCCAGGGTCTGCATCCAGTCAGGCTGAACATTGAAGTCGTCGAGAGCAGCTAGCATCATCATGTGCTTGCAGTATCGAAGGGCTACCGGGAAAGCCAAGAGTCGCCCGCCGTGGAAGTTTTGGAAGACGGCCTTGTCCGGCAAAGCCAACGAGCTGCCGCCAGTCTGTTGGCCAGTCATCAGTTGTGGGCCAATAACAGAATCAAAGAAAGTGACTGTCATCTCCTTCCAATCCGGCAGCGAAGAGCCCGCCTCGGTATGCGCAAGGTACGTCCAAGGATCCAAGCCTTTGAGGCCCTGCTCAACCACGTCGCTTCGTTCATTCGGCCGACCAGCCACGGCAAGCACATCGATCCATCTCCCGCGGATATCAGAGAAAGGGAGACATTGGTTGGCCCATTTCACGACAGCGTGCCGTGTGCTCCGTAGCGCCGGTGCCTCATCGGGGAGCGACATATAGGCGAGGAGCATATTCCTTAGCGTCTCATCCTGCTCTCCAATCTTTGGCGGAATGACTGCCGTAAGGCTGGACAGTGCACCGTCGATATTCACCACTGTATCATTGGCAGGGTCCTCTGAGAGCGACCTGAAGAGCCATGCACCAAGGTCCAGCCGCGCTTCCACGGGTAGATCTGCGCTTCGTGCGAGCATGCCAATTGTTTCGTATGCCCTAGATCGTAGACCAACATCATCGTGGGACGTCTGAGCAGCAACAGGCCACCCCTGCGTCTCGACATAAGACCTCATACTCCGAATGAGGGGGGCACCGATGGTGAACCCGGGCTTCGAGGGGCCAACTCGCGCCACCCAAGACACGTACTGGAACAGAGCCTTGTGGAGCTTTGTTCGTTCAAGCGCACTGAGAGGTTGCAGGGAGGCAACAGATGAGTCATCCGACTGCTGTGACTTGAAGTCGAGCGAAATAACGGCCATTATGCTGTCGGACATGGTCGTTGAGACGACAGACTTGGACAACATGCCTAGGATGCGGGTGCGGTATGAGGCTGGAAGAACAGAATGGGCTTGGAATAGTCGCTTCACCAAGGCCTCGTCCTCCATGGACACTGAGCTCCTCTTGATGATCTCCTCCGCCGTGGATGATACCCTGCTATCGAAGCCCGAGGCGGCAAAGACAGCAGGGAGAAATTTCTCTTCATCCGTGAAGGCTCCGCTGGCCAAGAGTGTCACCAGTTTAGCCTTCAACTCGGAGAGCCTTCGGAAGATCTTCTCGGTATCGGGATTTTCCATTGAGAAGAGAGACAGCTCCGTCCGAGAAAGAGCCGGGTTGGCCTGCGATAGGGTCACAGACCCTGTCGGGGTCCGTAGCCGCAAGAATATGCCGATTGCGTTGGCTAGATACTGTGCGTCTTTTTCATCTGATAGGCCAATCGATGTTCTGAAAGATTCGTCCTCCTTGCTTCCCCGAGGAGGTATCCGGATGTCGATGAGCAGCCGGAGGATGATATTGAACATGATCGCTGCTCTCGGCTGTCCATCGTCACCGGAGCATCCTGCCAGAGCAACAGGAATGAGATCCCGCCTGTCGTCGATGTCGAGTCTATCCAGACTATGCTGAATGAAAGACAGGTCCAACTGCTTGATGACAGGCGAGTCGTTGGACTTGTATTGCTGCAACAAAGCCTTGACTGGCAGCACAATTCTTCTTGGTGTCAGCAAGGACATATGCGAGCGGAGGACGCCATCTTACTCTGGAGCTTGTATGAAGGTCTTTAGTCTAGCTAGTATCTGTATCACCTGCGATACGTCAACCACGAAGTCATAGCGACGGTGAGAGGTAGCTCTAGACTCACCCTCGCGCGGACAGAAGCGTAGTCGCTGGCGGCTTTCAATATGAGAGGGGCCAGGAACCGCTGAAGCAGCTGATGCAGCTTCTCTTCCTTGTTTGCAACGCCGAGGATTTTGAACTCAACTGTCTCCACCAACTGCAGCTCTCGCTGCTCAGTCGACGGAGCTGTCATGGCGGGGAGGGAGAGGACAGGGTGGCTCGCGAGGCAGTCGATTGAGCAAGTCTAGAGGCAAAGGAACATCAAAATGTCGAAGTACGAAAAGTAGATAACATGACGCTCATGTGCACACGTGAAGGACAGTATGCGCAACACGAAAGGCCTACAGGCAGCCTCGTGGTGACGACTTGAGGCGAGGTTGATGGCGTTTCATCCACGCCTGGCCAGTCAGCAGCCCACTGACGTTGGCCAAAAAGCGATGACTAATCATACCAAGGTAGGTACTTTGGCAGGCACCTGCTGTATCGCAGCGCATTGGAAATTGGAAGACTACGCGCCGTAAGCCGTGATACTCAGGCCAGTACATTTGACTCAAAAAGCCTGGTGATTTCGGAGCTGAGATCCAATTATTGCAGCTTCGCGCCGCCATAGGTAAGGAACGAATTGTCGGCACCTCGGCGCTCGGGGATGGCTAGTGCAACGCCAACGCGCCCTCATGTCACCCCTGGGCTGGACATGGACTTACTCATATCACCTGCTGGCCGAGCCCAGGCGGCTCGGTAACAACCGCAAGCACAACACTTCGTGTTCCTGAGATTACCACAATCCATACGTATTCTAAGATCTGCACTCGCTCGCACCAATGCCAGCCGTCGCTGGTGACAAACAAGGCGCGATTGGTGATGCTGTGCGGGCACTAACCAAGTGTCCGCCCACCTTCGGTAGTTGAAGATTCTAGCGACCTGAAGCTATCGGAGGTAAGGCACCTGTGGGACGGCATCTGGGCTGCGGGCCGCGCCTGTGTGATAATACGAGAGGTGGCTTCATTCGATCCTCGTACCTTCCCCCCCTTCTCTACAAGTAAGGTACCTAAGGTAAGTAAAGGTAATCCGTGCAATGCAACATCTCATCGTAGGATCGATTCAGGCACGCCAGGTAGCTACCGAAGCGCTGGCTCGGGGCCAGCAGTGCTCAAGGGCCTGGCGCTTCAGACGGATGATTTGGGGTTCGGGGTCCACTTTCGGGGGCGTCGAACAGCCACCAGGTCCAACAGCGACAGCATACAAGTACTTGTATGGACGCCGTTGCCCCGGCCCTGGCCAGGTCATTGACGCTTCAGGCAGGCATCGAGAGCGTAAGGTAGCCACCAAAAGCACTACAGTACCCGTACGGTCGCCGGGGAGCGACAAGCTGCGGTGTACCACTGTTATGGGTTCCGAGGCCAAGGGCCATTGGCTTTCCAACAGAGTTTACGAAGTGTGGAAAAAGCTTTGCGCAGCTAGGAACTATGGAGCCCCGCAATGGCTAGAGACACGCCAGGGCGAGAGGCAGAAGTACTGGGAACCGCGGCGTTGATAGTCGAATGTCCGTACTCGAAGAGACGGCCTACTCGGATGGGAATTGGGAGTTGAAAAGAAGCTGGGAAACCGGGGCTTTGTTCGTGCAGAAATGATTACCGCTACGACAGCTGCGGCCAAGTGACGGTGCGTGCTCCTCATGAAGCGCTGGTATTGTCGCCTGACAAGAGCATCGGTTGATCCGTAAGGACGCGGAGAGGTTGAGCGATAGCTTCCACGAGTCTGAGTAGTAGCTGCTGGTCCTTGTCCGCATCATTTCGTCAACCACAAACAGGGCCAAATGCTTTTGGCTGACGTATGTACGAGTAGTTGCTGCTTCCCGGTGTCGTGCATCGATTTCGTAGAGCAGCAACTGCGTACGTGGCTGGCCCCAACCAACCGTTTTCAAGAGCTGCAGTCTTGGGCTGTGATATGCATGTGGACAGCCGTCACACCCGCAATGCTTGCAGCTCTCGCGGCGTCAGCGATGGTGGAGGCTGTACTCGTACTCGTAGGCCGGGCCAAGGCCTTGGAGTGCCAAGGTCCCCCGGCCTGCTGCTGCAGCACACGATCAAGGCACGAGAATACTCGTAATCTCTCATTAGGCACGCAAGTATCCACATCGACGTGCCCAGATGCCTGGGAAAAGCTCCTATTTGCTGGAGGTTTGCAGGTGCTTGTGCCAAGACGGAGCGCCACCAAGGGGAGTCCATCCAGCGAGTCCTTGAGGACGACGTCGCGAGCATCGCTGCCACGGCTAGGCAGCTTTCTGAGTGGTTCTTGTTTGATTGGACTGTAATCCGAAAGGCCAAGGCTGCTTGAGGAATGGGTTGGGATCTGGATCAGAGACAATGTGCGGCTTTCCCCCAGGCCGATCGAACCGGCCTCCGGGTGGCTGAGGGGCCGCCATGTGGCGGATGGAGCTTGAGGGAGACCCCAGAGAGACCGAGACGGCATCCAGGGCTGGTATGTAAAAGAAACGTTGGTAGCGATTTACGAAGCTGGCATGATGAAGTAGCTGCATCGCGAGGAGCCACAAGGCGTACCGGCATGGGGCAGATGGAGCAGAAGCTCTCCAGCGGACAAGGATCAGGGCTCAGTGCTATGCCGTGTAAGACAATTGATCCGTCCCCCGCACGGATCGAGGCATTGCGAAACGGAGCTCGTGGAAGCGAACTGGCGATGCGAGGAGCCTAAGCCATTGAGCGAGCTGCTGACGACGAGGCCATGGAATGGCATCGGGAGGCTAATATTAATGGCGACAGCGACGCGTGAATCTGCTTTGACAACGATGAGGCTTGGCTGCGGACCCAGCGGCGACCTATGCTATCATCCAGACCAGGTATGTTCTCCTTAGAGTAGCCGCACAACGACGAGAGCGCCCGGGCGGCAGCCAGAAACCGGGACTCCGACATGCAGTTGAACTGGGAGGCCCCGGACCCCGATGCCCCGAAGAGCCCGATGCCTCATACTCGTACCTGGCGTGGTAGGCCCGGTCCGTCGACACACCAAGTGTCGCCCTTGGTGGGTGATCGAGGGAGATGCAAGGAGCCATAACGGACACTGGCGTGAGTGGCTGTCAGGGGGCCAAGGCGAGACACGGCTTGGTGATGGGGGTTCGAGATAAGCTGCACGAGGCATCGCCGTCATACCTCGACGCTCGGTTGAGTGAGGTGAGCGAGATGAGTGAGACAACCAAATGCACACGGCGGCTATGCCGTGCATTGCGCGGCTCCATGGTCAATTTGCTTGCACCGGCATAATGAGGTACAAAGCAGGAGTGTCAGAGCAGCACGGTCTCATTCATGCTCTTGTACTCCGTACGTTGTAGTCGCTACCTGCGAGGCACCGCGAAGACGACGTCCGGTTCTTGATATGCATCGACTGCGAGGCTTGTCAGGGTCCACTGCAGATTACACACCGTCAGCCGGGAAGCGATACGGCAGACTTTCGCTCGTCCAGCACAATGAGCACCGTACCGAAGCGCAGCGAAAGGCAGCTCTGCTGACATCTTCTTGTCTCCGCCGCCAGTCCGCCCACTAATAACTCGGATGCAAGAATGATCCACGTCTGGGCGGCACCAGCACTAAACTCGTAGGGCGGACAGGACGGGCCAGTCAGAGCCCGCAGCTGCCCTGCCAGCTCTTGATCGTGGCAGCAGAAGCAAGCGTTGCGCGATGCTAGCGGCACGCCTCGAGCAGCCAAGCAGGTCGTTCCGGCGCGCTCACTCGTCCGGTCGTCCATTGGCGTCTTTGGCCTTCTATCGCGACAGCAGCCCGCGGCCCATCCGGCCCATCGCGGACGCGGGCACTCCGTAGAGTGTACTTTGACGGTGTTAGTGCAGCCGCTGGCTCTGCCAAACCGGAGCCGGGGCTTCTCGCGCCCTCGAGAACAACTACTCGTACGAGTATCTTGCCGGCAGCGGCCCACGTTGCCCATCGTCGTACCGCAGAGGCGCGGCCGTTTGCTGTCCTGGTGTTCCAAATGCGGCCCTGCGATGACGCATTCTGCGGCTCGGGCTGCAGGTGCGCGACGGCTGGCCTGGCTCAACGCCTGGGCTGAACCGGCTGCCGGGCGTGTCCCCTGGGCTGGCTGCAAACAGCCTCTACAGCGGGGACCCCCCTGGAGCGTGTGCTGGGGGAATTGCTGGTGCGTCCCATTCCCAGCTGCCGCTGCGCGAACGTTGTACTGCGCGCACGCCACAGGGCTGGGCAGAGGGCTCCACCGTCCACACCATCTCCACCACCGCTGCCAGCCCAACCCACCCACACACGCACCCTCACACCCACGGAGGCTTCTGGGACGCTCTCGCACGCCAACCAGAACCAGACCAGCTTCGAGCAAGACGACAAGAAGACGTCTCGTTGAACGCGGTTCCTTCCTCTCCGCTTCCTGCTTCTCTTCCGTCATCATCTGTATTGTTTCGTTTGAGGGTTCTTTGGCTCGATACGTTACGCTCCAGAGCAGTCCCGTTGCGCCCGCGTCGTCGTGCATCGTGCCCTATACCGTGCCGTACGTAACTTGCGAGTTGGTTGTCGATGCACTCCGCCCCTCGTCGCCTGTTTCGACAGCTTCCGATCTCGATATAAACGAGCGGCAGCTGAACGCGAGCACGTCCCTGCCGTACTGTGCTGCTACCGTGCGCCCCCTCTCGCGGCCTTCCAACCGGCAGCCGGCCAGCAAACAGGCGTCCCTCGCCTGCTTCATCCGAGGCCGATTCGTTTGTGCGTGTTTCGGCAGACAATGCCCAGCGCGCTGCCGACTGATGGACGCTGACTGATGCGGGACCGCAGGACTCGCGCACCCACTCGACTCGACCCAGCGTCGCTCCCAGCGCACCAAAGATCGAAGATCCCTGGCCGCTGTGAAGAGACACACGCCCCCCTGGTTCGACATCCTCCCCTGCTTTCGCCTAATCCTAATCCCCGCGCGACCCGGCCTAGGCTGTGCAAGCGTCGTCGTGTCGTGTCCAACGAGAAGGGCCAGAGCCAGCACCACAGGCCCAGCCCAGCACGAGTCGTCAGAAAAAAAAGCTCGTCCGTCCTCGCGCTCCGCTGTCCCACGTCTCGACCTTCTTTTTCCCTCCTCACCATCCGTCACCCTTCACGGCTCTTCCTTTGCGCGTGTTTCGGAACATTGGCTGAGAGAGTTACGGTTGTTTTTGCCGGCGCCTAAAAGTGAGTTTTGCGTACCCCATCTCCGGCTTGCTGCTTGTCGTGTCTTGTCTCCCTTCTCCGCTCCGCCCCCCTTGGGTTGCCTCTGAGGGTGTCTTGTCATTTCTGGTGGGCACGCGTGGGATCCTGGGCCGGGTGCTACCTGTCACCCGGTGGCCAGGGCGAAATTGCCAACTTCGACGGCGTCCGATCAAGCCTCCCGAATGCGCATGGCGAGCTCCGGTAGAGCGTCGATTGCGACAGGCTTCATTTTTCACAATGCACGCACGCCGCCGGATTTTCGTGGCCCTGCGATGTGCGCCCGACCCGAGCCCCGGCCTGCCCGCGCGACAACACCTTGCAGCGGAGGCATGTAGCTACGCACTCGTGCGGCGCGTCTCCTGGGGTCGACGGCGCTGCTCCCGCGGTACCGACTGCACGCGCGAACAAGTCCATCGCTCAATCAATCGCGAAGCACGCCCTGGGCCGAGGCAAAGCTAGGACCTGCGGATTGGAGTCGGCGCATTCCGGGGTTCGTCGACCCTTTGTGGCGCCGTCGGTTATTGTCCAAGATCACGTCTTTCGAGGCTGCTGGCTTCAACTCTCGGCGTGCGACACGTCTAGTCTCGACACTGAGCTCTTCGCCGATTGCGAACTCGCCCGACCGGCTCGATTGTTCGGGTTCATGCGTGCCTTGCCCAGCACTTTCCAGAATGGCAGATTTGCAACCACAGAGCCTGTCAGTCTACCGAAGCACAAGGACGACCATGACTACCATTGCGCAAGAATTGGTGTGCTCAGAAGCCCAATACGACATGCCACAACTTCCTGAGGACCTCATCCGATATACTCCAACCCGGACACCAGCGTAACGATCACCCGGAAAAAAGCTTGATGGCTTCGAAGAGTGGTTTCCTGGGCCTTGCCATAGATGTTGATGAGGTGCTGGGCACCCTGGTAACTGGTAGCGGCTGGGTCAACTGCCTTGGACGGCCGTTGCTTAGTCTGCATGCTATGCCGGGAGGATCAGATTTAAATACCGGGCACCCCATCAACATGTCCTCTGATTTCTGGGAGTGCGAGACAAGACAGGGCAAATGCTGGCGCAGCTGGATATGATTCTCGACTTTTAGTGCTGACCGTCAAAGCAGGTTTTCAAGTCGATTTCAAGAGCGTTTCGGCTGTTCTACCACGATCCTTCGGAATCTTTGGTGACGCGCGCGTTGACTTCACGACCTAAACCGCATATCTCGTGTCCAACATCGGCTAGACAGTCACCGTTTGGACACTGTAGCCTTTCGTTGCACTTGCCACGGGCGGAGTCATCCAATCCCTTCTCTTGCAGCTTCAAAAGCGGCGTGTCGGCGTCTTGACAAATTTTTGTCTTCTCGACTACCTCTCGGAGTTTCGGCATTAGGTCTGGATACCGGCCTTTCTCGATCCGTTCCAGATTTTCGATTCGATTCGACAAACTGCGTTACAAAGGTGCGTACGTTTTGCCTACGTTGTATCTCGTGCCCATTTTGGACATGAGCTGATTTGGCCGAGATAGATCCAACGATCTCAAAATCTGACGATCTTGGCCCCTTGAATTCCACGGCTCATCGACGAATTTTTTGCTCGGTAAGCGCCCTTGCCCCCAGTGATGCCTTGTGCAGCATTTCGATGAGCATACCCTTCCGACCTTTTCTTCATGCGTTGTTGTTTCCATGGCAGGCGAGTTGCGAGCGAAGACAATTGCCCTTCCCGAAAATATCGCACTCGGTCATTTAATTTGGATTTCCGCCTTGGTCCAAACTCTGCGGACATGACGTGAAAAGGTCTTGGATACTGTCGTCTGATTTCGTCGCAATCCAATCTCTCCGCGATGGCTTGCGGCTGACCAATCAGCGGGCCCCCGTGGGGCTCGAGGAATCTGCCTCCGATTCTGCGATGCCATCTTCTTCACGTGTCCTACATTACCCACCCTGTCATTTTTCTCTCAACTCCTTCCGCAATCGTCGCTAATGATTACTCTTGCTGCAGCGTCTGAGAAACCGTGTTTGACAGTTTTCTTCATCGGCATCTTGTTTGAACAAGCTGCTTGTTGGTCTTATTCGACGCTTAAGTAACGATTTACCCGCTACTCTCGATACTGGTACGTCAACGTGGTTCTCCTTGTCTTCTGCCTTAGAACTACAACAGGCAGTATCGCAACCCTGACTGTCCAATGCCTGCTCCCCCCTCCTGCTCCCCCCTTCCCTCTATTTACCCTTCCCTGTCTTCCACCGTCTGACTAAGGGGACGGTGGTTTTGTGAGGTTTCCAAACGCCTGGACTGATGTTTAATACACCCCTCAAACCCCCATTCCGCTCCGTCATCGACTTACGCTAACGAAGACATTGTTCCAGCAAGATGGATTACCCGAACGGAACCCCCCCGGCGCCTGAGATGTCGGCTGTCCCGCCTCCTCCTGGCAGCGCCGACCAAACCAAGAACACCCTTTGGTAAGCCACTCACTCTGTAAATGACGGAACTGCGCGCTAATGGAATGATAGGATGGGTGAGCTCGAGGCTTGGATGGACGAGAACTTCATCAAGGGTGTCTTTCTCTCTTCTGCCGGCGAAACCGTTAATGTTAAGGTCATTCGCGACAAGAGCTCTGGGTGAGCTTAAGATTCTTTCCTTTGTATGGGATTATAACTCATTTCTTCGCTTTAGCAATGCTGGCTACTGCTTCGTCGAGTTTGCTTCTGCCGACGCTGCCACCAAGGCTCTGGGCCTCAACGGTACGCCGGTTCCCAACAGCTCTCGCCAGTTCAAGCTTAACTGGGCTTCGGGCGGTGGACTTGTTGACCGACGGTAAGCTCTCCCTACTATCGAAGCCAGCAAACCTCCATTTTCTAATGGTAGCTCCCTACAGCGACGACCGTGGCCCCGAGTACAGCATCTTCGTGGGCGACCTTGGCCCTGAGGTCAATGAGTATGTCTTGGTCACGCTGTTCCAGGCTCGTTTCCAGTCCTGCAAGTCTGCCAAGATCATGACGGATGCTATGTCGGGCCAGAGCCGCGGCTATGGCTTTGTTCGCTTCTCCGATGAAAATGATCAGCAGCGCGCTCTAGTCGAGATGCAGGGTGTGTACTGCGGCAACAGACCTATGAGGATTTCTACCGCAACCCCTAAGAACCGGTACGTTCTTGATCTCGATTTTGGTCTTCATCCTCAACGACACAGGGGCACTGCTAACGTGGCAACTTCCAGTGGCAACCAGGGATTCGGTGGACCTGGAGGTCCCCAAGGCGGCCCCGGCCCCATGATGGGCGGCGGCATGCCCCAGCAGCAGATGTGGGCTGGTGGCATGCAGGCTGGCTTCCCCTACGGCGGCTACAACCCGGCCACCCAGATGAACCAGTTCACCGACCCCAACAACACGACGGTCTTCGTCGGTGGCCTCTCTGGCTACGTAACGGAGGACGAGCTCCGCTCTTTCTTCCAGGGATTTGGCGAGATTACCTACGTCAAGATCCCTCCTGGCAAGGGCTGTGGCTTCGTCCAGTTTGTGCACCGCCATGCCGCTGAGATGGCCATCAACCAGATGCAGGGTTATCCCATTGGCAACTCTCGCGTTCGTCTCAGCTGGGGCCGCTCACAGAACAACTCCGGCGTGGGCACCCCCTACCGTCCTGCTCCCCCCCCACCTCACTACATGGGCATGCCCGGCCATGGTGGTCCCGGACCGTACGGCCCCCAGCACTTTGGTGGCCCCGCTCCCGGTCTCCAAGGCCCTCCTGGACCCCCCGGACCCCCCGGACCTGCTGGTCCCCCTCAGGTACGTCTGCCAGTCTAGTAGAGCCGTGTCAACGAAGACTAACGACGTGTTGCAGTAAAATTGGCCAATTTTTTGACTCGTTGACGACCAGATGGATCAGTCCGACCCAAGCACAGGCTTTGGGGGATCTTGCTTGACATCAGTTCTGCTTTTGTTGGCAGCCCACTCTTGAGGGAGCTCGCCTGGTGAGACGTTGGGGCGTTGGGACTGATTTCTCACGTCGGATGAATTTTCAACATTGTTCTGCTTGACTCCATGACCTGACGCTCTCGATTTTCTTGAGTCTCGATTACGACTGGCGTTGGAGAATGTAGTACTCCGGTGGATTGTCATCAGTCAATTTCAGTTTCACAGTTTATTTGCTCTTCTTATTCCATCCTTTAGCCTTATGCTTTCTTGTGCTTTCTTTGTGCATGATGATATACCGGTTGCGTTCACCGGCCTTTGTGAGTTCCTTTGGCCGGTCCGCTCGTTAGCCTGCTCTGGAGCTGCAGCTCTCGCTATTGTCCTGCCTTGTACAAATATCACTTCGCGTGAAAGTTTTGCACGCTTTTAGCCTGTGTTATCGACGCGCGGCTGGATCGAGGGCCTCTTGACGCGAATCACACATGAAAGCGTATGCTGGATGCAAATACCCATTCTAGTGCTCTTGCGTTATTTACAAGGCGTATGCTCAGTTTGCTAGCCCGTTCATTTTCTTGTTCGTATTTTCTTCCTTTCCTTTGCGATCTTGGGGACGTTTGTATGATTAGTGGACGAGATCCTTACCAGGTGGCTTCGGTATGCATCTGCAAATTGTTAGAAACGGGATGGTCGACGTGATGTGAGGGTGGAGGTAGGTGTTTGGCGTCTGGCAAATCCATGAATGGAGCAGGTGTGGGCACAAGTATAGAGAGCAATGACAAAAGCTCGAGAAATGGGTTCACTGTTCATCGTGGGCACTTAGAGAAACGAACCTCGAAACAGGAGTTGGTGCAATATGAGGCGCTTGGACAGGCCTGGCTGCTGAGTTTGATTCATGCTGTGATAGTTTTGCCCTGGTTATAAGACGACGACTCTTGTGACAAGAGCATGGATAGGAGCCTAACGGGTTTGAAGAACTCCCTCCGAGGTCGCTTCTGCTGGCTGACCGGGCCCGGTAGGTCTTGGCGGGTATGCCTCTTAAGTGACCTTCCCGGCTGGCGATCCGAACTGAACGAGGGAATTAAGCGAAATTCAGGGGATTATCGCATAGTGCCCGATTCACGTAGATAATCAGTCCGTCTCTTGCCATTACCATGTTCCTTGATGCTGGAGCGGAGTTGAGAATATCCCAAGGTTCGAGGATTTGGGTCGGGCGCCGAGGTTGTGAGGATTTAGGGAATGCGGGCGGTGGCAGAACGCTAAAGTATCCCCCAAGCCCCTTCCAGGTCATTCCGCGCAAAGCAGGTCTCCCTAAATGTTCAAAATCCGCCAAAGATCAACGATCTGGCGCTTTGGGTTGGGCGTGGTTCCATTCTCGCGGGAGCGGAGCGCACATGAGGGCCTCGGAATACTCTGAGCGCTGGGCGCACTTACCGCAATCGCCGTCAAACGAACCAGGACAGCGAGCCTACTCCAGCGTTACTTGTCTTGAACCCCATCGCTCACGCCATCAAGAGGATCCCCAATGGCCTGGAATAGTGAGTCAAGCGGAAGCTTTAGACTGAGCTTCCGAATCTCCCTGACTATCGTCTGCCTCCAGCACAATCCAATGTTGTGGTGCTTCGCAATCGTGCGCTGCCGCTCCCGCCACAGGCTCAAGCTAAAGACCAAAGTATTCAAGACAATTGGCTGTAGAATATGAATATTTGATTTAGATCTTGAAAATGATGTCTTCTAATGAAGACAAGTCCAGCTTTTCGTCTGCTGCGTGAAGAAAACTACGAGGGAAGAGCAAGGGCAAACGAATCGGGGACCAAGATTAACCTGAAGCACAAGCAAAGGGCACTGGCTGTCTATGGATTTGGACTTTTCGTTCAGTCACCCAGTGGATTTGGAAAAATGAAGTATGCTTGACACAGCCCGCTCTAGAGCAAGGAATTGCCGAATTCGCACCAGGTCGCCGTCACCTGAAAGTATACAGTATCAGGGGATGAAATATAAATCCAGATTTTCAGTCTTAATGGTCGTATCTTGTTTTCAAGGGCTACGGCGAGAGTTAAACCCCCTCCTAGAGAAGCGAAACTCCCTGCCTAAAAAATGGCCACGGCGTTGGGGGGTGAGCCGATAAGGCAGGGATGGTGCAACGGAATTGAAGTGATCATAAAGGAGTAGCGATTCGCCTTCTTGCAATACTGCGAGAGCCGTTTAAGATCCCATAGCTCGCCAATGGGCATACCAAACAAGCTGAGCATGTAAGGATGGAGAACTAAAGCTGCTGTTAGACTGGAAGTCAGATAAAGGAAGAGACAAAGTCATACCGAGGGAAGCCACGTCGCCGGGTGTACCATCCGGCTTCAGAGGGGGATACGCCTCAAGTGCGAACGAGTCAGAAGCCACCGCGGCAAATCTCTTGTTCCAGAGCCACCTTGCCGTATCCTCACATCCGTGCAGACCACTCATCGCGCTAGCGGACTGCTGCGGAGGGCCCTCAAGTGAGGCATCGTCGAGCACCTCGGTGCAGCCGGTTCGAACGAGGAGAACATCCGCCGGCCGAAACTCTACCTTGAGGTATCTCGCACAAGCCTCGAGCTCGTCCACTTTGATTCGGTTACCCGCCATGGGGTGGAACGGGATGCCATTCTCTTCGGCGTAGATCTTGTAGTCGAGTAGCACGCCGCGGCCTACGATGCCGCCGCGCTCATGCCAGTGATCGAGTGTGGGCAGATCGTTCTCGGCGGTCGTATCAACGGCGAGGTTCTGCTTGTCGGGCTTGAAGCCATTGTAGGAAAGGCCAGAGGGTAGATGTTGCATGTGGCAAAGCGAGTCCCACTGACTGCTACTCTGGGTGTTGAATTCGAGCTCGTCGTCCCATGCGCTGGCGTCCTCAGGGACGCCGATATGGGCCATGGACTCTGGAATGTAGAGGATGTTGTGCTTGACTGCTTTGCGGCCTGGGAGGCCAATATTCGAAAGGGCGTTGAGGGGCCAGCTGTGCTTCAGCATCAGGACAGCCATTCACTCTCCAGTCAAGACGGAGATAAGGGCGAAGTCTTCTGCTGTGATTGTGTATCTTACTTGAGAGAGATGGAAACACCGTCCTTGACCTCAGCAGCGGCTGCTTTTTTGACGCTTGGTGTAAGAAAGTTGAGCGTGCCGAGGCGGTCCCTTTCCCCATCATGGTCAAAGACGCCCCAGGCACAGCCCTGAGGCATCCCTTCGACCTTGGGCAAATCATCAAAGTCTGGAACGGAAGTGGCCTCGACAGGCATCGTGCTATGTTCTGAGGTGCTTTGGTTACTAGATGAGGGATGATGGCTAGGCGAAATGGTGGTAATCAAAGGTGCTGTCTTGTGCAAAGTCAAGATGCAGGAGGGGTGCGGTGCCTTGTTTCGTCGAGAGAATCGAGCTGTGCCGCTAAGTTCGACGCTTCTAGTTTGGCTCGATCCATCTGCCTCTACGGTGTGGCAGACAAGACCTCTATCTTAAAGCTTCGATAGAATTAGGCAGCTGCTTTGAGAGAATTTCCAAACACCAGGTCTACTTGTAAGCATTGACGATGCCGACAGCTCGCAGCCGAGCCGTGCTCCACAGTCGAATCCTTCGAGTTCTCCAACATGATCATGGTTTGTGGGTGCGCCGGGGCTTCGCTTCGCACAGACTGCCGCGACAAGGCTCAAGATGCCAGGCTGCAAGTTTGGAAAGCAACAAGATACTACACATTCCATCCCCGCAGTCCCACCCTCAGCTCGCGAGCAATTTTAGCCTGCCTAAATTGCATTTCCACATGTACATGTTAATTCTAATTCTGGGCGCAGAGAGCCAAAATGGTAGCTGCGTGGCAGCTGAGGCGTCCAACATCAGAGATGTGGAGTTGGCTGTCCTCCATGTCCAGCTGAGTCCGTGCCTGCATTGTCGTCCGCAGCGGAGCTGCATCACCATCGTTGATGGGTCTCGCCCGATTGGATTCTAGGTGCGGGGGATCTCTTCGGACCTCGCCGCTTCCGCTGTCGTGGATGAAGAGCATAATTCTGGCATAAGTTCTCGACTCCGGTGTTGTTGGGTGGTATCGTCCGATGTAGTACATGTACGAGTACGGACTACCTTTAATCACCTTACCTTAATTGACGCATGCAGTGCGTTGTTTCCGTGCACATTGATAAGTATCATCCTCGGCTCCCCGCACCCTCTTTCGTACTCGTACTCGTACGCGGATCACCCACGTTCGGATGGCACGTTGTGGGACATGCTTAGGGGTCCCAGACCACAATCTTGACGTCTTCCCCACTTCAATGTTGTCGCGAAGTTGGTACCGACTCAACCATCTAGGACTCGTAGGCAGCTTTCGCGCAGGCTCCCGCCGATAAAAGGTGGAGTAGCATGCCTAGAAAACGCCTGTTCATCGTAACAGGCATTTCCCCCGAGACGCGATGCTGCACGAGCACGAGCAGGGGCACGATGGCCTTGCAGATGAAGATGAGGGGAAAGCAACGCAACGTCACCAACCAAGCCAACCCCAGCCCCTGCACATTGCGGGCAGATGGCTTGGGTTGATCAGTCCGATGGAATCAGAGCAGGCCTTCCTGTTTATTTTCTCGGAGTCTATGTTGGTATGTATTCTATGTTCAAGTTGCCTTGCATCCTTTTCACATGTAATATCATTCAAGCTCGCGGGTTGGCAAACCCAAGCGTCCGCATCAGCGATGACCCCTTCACAATAAGGCGAGTTCCACAAGGGTGAGAATATACGGGTATCCTTGATGTAGGAACTGTGGGCCTCGTCGGGCTACGAAGAAATGTCTCCGTTCTTGCGTCCGTGGCGTCCGTGGGTTCCGTGGGTTGGTTGCTAGTGCAAGTTGTCGGCAAGGACGCGTCCGAAGCAAGGCATGTTGGACCAACCCTATAGGCACAGGCGGTGATCCTTCATGAGTTGGGTGGAATCGTACATGTACAGCATGCCTTGTGTGCCTGTGTGATGCGTACGTGCATGCAGACTGCACGTGCGTACGAAGTCGCAGCTCGTTGTCTTGGATGCCTTGGCCGATGCGTGGTATAAAAGAATCGCCTCTGTCCTTCTCACTTCCACTCCATTCGTACCACTTGCACGCAAGTTGTACGCCACGGACTTGACGATTTTACCGCCGAGACTCCCCATCTTGGGCCTCATCCTTCGCAATGACGGTAAATAACGCACCAGGAGGAGCCAGTACAGAGCCTGACTTGGATGTCCTGGCCAAAAAATACAATGACGAAAAGAACAAACGAGTCCGGGCCGACGGAAACGCTCAGTACGTTGATCTCGGCCTCTCAGATTCAAGTCGCCTCAGCAAGCTCGCGGAGGACCCTTGGGTCGACCATGAGGCCCTCAACGCCCGGCAGCCCAACCTCAGGAACGGGGATGATGTCAGGTTCCTCATCCTCGGCGCCGGATATGGTGCCCTCCTATTCGCAGTTCGCCTTATTGAGGGAGGCTTCAAGCCCGAGGATATTCGGATCGTTGACGCTGCGGGAGGCTTTGGTGGCACTTGGTACTGGAATCGTTACCCAGGGCTAATGTGCGATGTCGAGAGCTCCATTTATATGCCGCTCCTGGATGAGATGGGGTACATGCCTAAGCATCGCTTCTCGTATGGGCCTGAACTTCGCCAACATGCCGAGAATATTGCCAGCAGGTATGACCTGTCCGACAAGGCAGTGTTCCGTACCGAAGTGCGATCCTGCGAGTGGGATGATGCCACCCGACGATGGAATGTTGCCATGAACCAACACCGCGGCCCTGGAGAAGAAGGGATTCAAATGACTGTGAAAGCTCAATTTGTGATTCTCGCAAACGGTGTGTTGAACCACCCCAAAGCACCCAAGATTCCCGGCGTGGAAGATTTCAAGGGTCCAATGATGCACACCAGCCGCTGGGATTACGGCGTCACTGGTGGCTCACCCGAGGACGCTGCACTCTCCAGTCTCAAGGGAAAGAAGGTTGGCATCGTCGGCACGGGGGCCACCGCTGTGCAATGTGTTCCTCACCTCGCCAAGTGGGCTGACCAACTCTTCGTTTTCCAGCGCACGGCGTCCGCTGTCGACGAGCGTGGGCAGACAGAGACGGATCCTGAGGAGTGGAAGAAGATGACATCCCAAAAGGGCTGGTGGAGGGCTCGCAACGAAAATTGGAACAGGATCATATGCGGGTACCCGGTTAAGGAGAACGTGGTCGGCGATGCGTGGAGCGAGATTGCCACCTACAAACACCTCGTCGGCGGCATACACGAGAAGCCAGTGGACATGCAGGAAGTCCCAGAGTTGATTGAAACGACTCTTGCCAAGGATGCTCTCCGAACGGAGCGCCTGAGGAAGCGAGTCGACGACCTTGTCACGAAGAACAAGCAGACGGCCGAGGCACTCAAGGCCTGGTACCCCTCGTGGTGCAAACGACCCTGCTTCCACGACGACTACTTGCACACGTTCAACCTTCCCCATGTCACGCTTGTCGACACCGACGCCAAGGGTATTGAAAAAGTGACGAATACTGGCGTCGTCGCCAGCGGTACAGAGTACGAACTGGACATTCTCATTTTCAGTACCGGCTTCCGCGCTCCTACGGTGGACATGTCGGAGCCAGGCAAGATGTCTAACGCTTCCATCACGGGCAGGAATGGCCTCTCCTTATCTAGCAAGTGGCTTGAAAACGGGCCCGCGACCCTCCACGGCATGTTCACAAATTCCTTTCCCAACTTGTTGCTCACCGGACCCGCCCAGGTCGGCGTCTCCCCCAACTGGGTCTTTACGCAGGACAACCTCGCCAGGCACGCCGCCTACGTGGTCTCTGAGGCCTTCAAGCGCGCAGAAAAGCCTGAGTTGGTGACGGTCGAGGCAACAACTGACAGCGAGGCGGCCTGGTCCATGCAGATCCTGATGCGTTCCCCGTGGATGGCACCCGTGCGTGTCTGCGGACCCAGCTACATGAACAACGAAGGAGCTATGGGCCGCCAGTCACGGCAAGATATCATAAAGGCCACGCGCGGTGCTAACTATCCCCTGGGTTCGGTTGCATTTGACGAGGCTCTCCAGCAGTGGCGACGGGAAGGCAATATGCAAGGCCTCGTCGTAGAGTCGTGAGAATCCTCGTCGCATTTCCGAGATCGAAGGCAAGATGCTGGGTATAAACGTTGTTTGGAACCTCTCGAAAAATATATAGATATGTCTGATATCTAGGGCCTTGCCGCTTACTGAACGAATTTTAGGGATTGGTGATAGACTTTGTGGTATTGAGTGACATGGAATTCGTAGACGGGGCTGTTGTCGATATGACGTTGCGAAAAACGCAATCACACGGCGCTTCATAATCGCCTATGAGATATGCCATGCCATTCAATACCTATTAGTCTCCGCAGAAGCTTGTATGATCACTTGTGATACTCCCCATGATGCTAAGGCCCTCTTTTCCAACAATCTGCCCGATGGGTGGTCAGGTCGAGATTGGGCAATGCTCTCACGGCTCACAATACTTTTGCCATTAGCCCCTGAATTGATTATTTTATTTCTCCGTTCGAATTCGATTCGTAATTTCCGTGTTGTCGTGGTTTGATCGTCGGGGGGCTCGGGGATACGGAGAAGGCAGCGTTCGCACGTTCGGAGCCACTGCAGCACCATGGGACTCTTGGCTCCAGCTATTCTTGAGCAGATAAAGCTTTTTGTATTAGTATTTATTCTCGGCTCTTCGTGGTGGTTGTCGTTCGGCGTCTTCGGAATTCGTGCCCTTGGTGATACGGTCGACGTGTTTGCAAACAGAAGCGGCAGGCAGGCTGCACGAGAATTGCGTGACGTTCCCAGAAAGTTAGAAATATTCGCCATTAGCGCCGATATCTTGAATGAAGAGTGAAGATTACCAATTTGGATTGGGAAGATCGAAAGCTGGGTCTTATTGATGTTTGCGGCTCGCCATTTCTCGCCATCGGCACGATCCTCTGCCATCCAGGAGGCTGGCTGGCGACTGGATCTGAAGAGCTCGAGTATTTCAAATCCGGAGTGTTTTTATTCAGTATAAACCATGGGCTTGCACAGGTGGCGATTGCGGCAGGTCGTCCTGTGCTGATGGCGAGGATCCTGACTTTGCTGTGCTTGAAATCGAAGCTCGCTCTCCAAGCACTGCATCGACTGCAGTACCCCTGGCATAATCAACCAGCCCCCCCTTTAGCCTAGAATTGTCGAAATAAAGAATTCTCTGTAATCCCAGCTAGGAATCGATGTGTATGTCGGCTGTTCGTACGACATGAGCGGCTGGCCGCCGACTTAGGTATGGATTAACCAAAGTCCGCCTTGTGTTTGTCTTCGCATCTTCCCTACAGAAAATTTAGAATGGGAGAGTAAAAGTACATTGCGATACACGTCACTTTCTTCATACAGCCATCTTTGCCACATGTCCATCCAAAAAATCATTTGATGGCTGTGGCGAGTTTGGACTCCAGGACGTAAGCCCCGTCTTCATTCGAGGACTGCTCACCGCATTCAGCCAGCCCATGTGCTATCAACGCACCGGGGTTCATTTTGCATCTATGCAATCTCGCGAAGCAACATTCCCTCTACGACTCTGTCTACTTCGACACTTCCCGAGCACAAGAGCGAGCTAGAGACGCCTTCTTCGGGTTTCTTCCAAAGCAGGCCGGGGGCATATTTTCCAGCCGCTATTGAGCATTTGATTCTTCCCGCAAGGTTGCGTGAATCACTCCAAACTTTTGGGATTGGCCACTGTTCTTTTTCAAAATAGAGACTAGCACTGATTCCTTTGGCCATTTCTGCTGGAACCTCTGACCTGAGTGTTCTGGACTGGTTCCGGGCCCCTGTCACCTGCTCGGGATTTCTTGAGAGACCACAGAGCACGTGTGTCGCAATCATTCACACGAGGCGGCTCTCACAATAATACCTATTACCTTGCTGCCTGTTGGAACCCGATTGTGTATTTCCTGTGGCTGGTCACCCAGGCTCCCTCACTTTCGAGACTGGCACCCACACAGCCTTGTACCACACAACATTGCCTTTCAACCCGCTCCCTCACGCATTTCAACGCCAAGGTTTGGAAAAATGTGTGTTTATCCCTTTTAGACCCTTTGCGTCTCGAATTCATCTCGCATGCACGCGTGGGTATCCCCCTCCCCCGAAATACCCTCTGGCTGGCTTCTACGTCCGCCTCGTCCCATCCCGATCAGCCAGGGCTTGACCGCCAGAACTGACCGCAGTTAACAAGCATGACGAATTCCGTGCTCCCAAGAAGTAGCTCTCGTGCCTGCAAGCACCCGTTCCATGAACACCTTGGCGGTGAACGGCCCACAGGGGGTGGCTGATGGAGTACAGTCAGTTCCTGTCCTTGCGTCACTGCAGGGACCCCGGACCCCCCATGCACCCCTACCCCTGTAAGCCACTCCCTCTCACCTCGTCTCGCTCTCGTCGATTGCGAACGAATCCTGAAGCTCTTGCGGATATTATCAGAATCAATAGTGTGCCGGTGTCATTTAGAAGTAACGGAATTATTCAGAGAAGGGACCTGAGTGAGGGAGAAGTGATGTATACCGTTACATTCTCGACATCTCTCTTCCAAAAATCGTAGGCTTGTACGACAAAACTTTCTGTGCTTTACCTTTGGCTGGGACGCCAGGCAAATGTTGACACCCTGTCTACTTTCAATGCATCGCCACAGCGGGCCTACTCTCGACCGTCACGCAGAAGCTGGGGTTTTGCCCAATTCACGAGGTGTTTACTCGTATCTGGTCGTGGTAGATTCCTTGACCGCAAGGATATCACGACGTAAGACTCCATTACGATGAAGAAAGCGTTGGCAAGCCTCGCAAGGCTTTCCCCCACAATACGTCGGACGTGGCTTCCCTGAAGGTGGGAATATCCACAGAATACTTCTCCTTAGGCGGCTCATGGGCTAACAGGCATCTTTGGCCTAGGCTGCAGCCCAGTATCAAATCTCGAACCCCTGAGCGATCACACGTAACTCCCAAATCCAAAATTGCAACAGAGTCCCCCAGAGCAGATTTTCCTTTGCAATATATGTATCTGGTTCAATAGCGCCATTGCGTGGCTTTAAAGCAGCACTAATCACCGCAGACGACATGTTTATTTTCGGTTTTCGCTGTGCATGGACTGACCGTACTGAAGCCAGCGATTCCTTTGCCATCGTTAATGGGTGCCCGGCTTTCTGCCACAATTTGCAGTGATCTTCCAACTTTCAACTGCGACGTTGTCCCTGTCCTTGAGCCCGATAAGCCCACAGAGAGTGGCATGTTTATGGCGACCATGCCTCAATTTGGCGGTACAACCATTTGTCTACCATTCTCTCCGTTTTCCCGATTCAATTCTAACAGAACGCTTCGCCGAGCCCACCGAACCGATCGACGATAACAGAACCGCCGACACCATGCCAATTTGTGTTATTTGGAGACAAATATCTGGCAGCGGGGACTGTATGAAGAGGTGGCCAGCTTGAGGAAGGATGCTTGCAAGGACACCAAATACAATCTGTCTGCCATTATTTAGGGGCGACCGGCTCATAGGGGAGCGTTTTTTCAACGTCATTAAGTCGTAAATATCCGTAGACGAAGCCGACCAGAAAGACACAAGGAAAAGCAAAACACTGCAAGACCAGCCACGATTGTGTCCCCATTTACTTTTCTCCGAGATTTTAGTCGCATCGAATCTATCTCGCCTTGAGGCCATGCTTGTTGCCTGTGAAGATCCATCTTTTGAAGCATCTCTCGTACCTGTTGATTATTTTCTTTCATCGTTCGTTCTTTGCAGAGATCTGCGCTTCAAATGTTCGCCGCCCATCGACAGGATGCTGAATATCTCACAAAAGAGGCACGACGCGCCTGTGACCGAGATACACCGTAGTCAACATGTGAACACATACTCTCACGTCTTCAGGGGTTTGAGGACAGCCTTTGAATCTGCTTCCCACGCGGTATGGTGCCGCGCAACGAGAGTCCTTCGATACCAAATACTTGAGCTACGAGCAGCCTATGCGCTCAAGGAAGGACGCAACATCTCTGACGGATTATTTGCCAATGCTTTGCCATTTTGGGGATGTTTTGATCTAGCTGACGCTTTTCGAGCACAACACTGATGGAAGTCATAAATTGCTCCACATCTGATGGGAATACTTGGGGCAACTGGTAATGCTTCAGATTTACGGACTCTAACGCTCCTATCCGTGGATATGCACAGCGAGAGCCTGAGTTGTTGCAACAGCTGGATTCCCGAGAGCTTCCATCGACTCGGTACGCAGAGAGTATTGAAGGGCAGCACCATCACATCAAGGACACCCCTACATCTCGAGACAGTTCACTCGACCACAATAGCTATTTTCCCCTTCACCCCCATGGCATCAACCCAGCCCCACCGTCGCTTGGAATATCATCGCAATGGCGAACTCCTCAGAGTGAGCCTCGAGCTGTGGACCAGGGCGATGCTGAAGTAACTTCATGCAATGCAGTCACGCGAGCAACCGGGCCCTGCCCCTGCAAGCAGCACCAAGAAGATCAGTAGCAATCCTGCCTCCTTATTGGGCCCTCGAAGCGAGTCAACGAGTGAATCCTCAACATTGATCAGCTGTCCATGGTCACTCCTGTTTACTGATGGGCCTAATTCCCTCATTGGTCCTTGATTGCCCTGTCCTGAAGTGACTGTGCCAGTGCCAGTGCACTCGCGCGATCACTCCTCGCCCACACCTCCAACTATATATACCCCATCAATTCTCACCTTCCCTCCTCCTTCTTTTCCCCTTTCCATCCTCATCACCACTTCTTCTTCTTCTTTGATTTGAATTCTGACTACGATCTCAACCATCATGGCTCGGCTTGACCATGAACACACAAACACACCAACATCCCCCTTGCCTTGATCCTTTTGGACCTGGCTGACTTCATCCCAGATCCCTTCGAGCTTCCCTTCCACATCCACCTTCAACCTCAAGCTGAAAGCTTGATCTTTGCGAACCCTTTTTGCCATTATGGCAGTCCTGATTTTCCTTGAGTCATGAATTCAACAAATCTCCCCTTTTCCTGTATCCCTTTGGACAACACTGACTTCACTGCAGATGCTCTCGACATTTGACAATCGACTTGAGCCTTGCGAGTGGATTCTGCCGCTTTCGCAAAGTCATGGCCCGCCACTAGCCATGACTGCTTCCCAAGGAGCCCCTTGACCTCAGATTTTGTGACGAAGCTGACTCCTCTGCAGGATACCGTCCCAGGTTCCCGCCCTCCTTGACTTGCATCATCATTCGGAGCCAGAATCTCGACTGTGGTAAGGGGCTCTCAATCTCCTTGGCTGACTTCTCCAGAGGTCATTTTCGGGTCTTCTTCTGGGTTCTCCAAGTGCCAGTGTCAGTGGCTAGAAGACAAAATGGGCAACAGATAAGTGTTCGATTGTTTGCTCTTGCTTATTGACTAATGTTTTGCCAAGCTGACCTTGTGCTACGTAGAAGAATTCCAGTTCAAATTTCTTTGCCAATTCCAAGGCTGAGTTTCTCTTCCATTTCCCCTTGACTGACCATCTCTGCTAGCTTCTCTCATCAAGATTACTTATGGTCTCGGGCCTTTCTTCTCCTGCCTGTGGGTGGGTGGGTGGGCTACTGGTGCGTGCTTCCCCGTCCCTCCCCTCTTTGCTAACTTTTTGTGCGCTCTGGGGCTTGCTACACTTGACTGGAAATGATGATACAAATTGGATTCTCGAAGGGCTTTGCCACGTAGAGAAAGCCTCCATATGTCTGATCCAGGCAAAATGTTGCGCTCTTCACCATTCACCCGCACAAGACATTCCTCCCCAAACATATGAAGCACTTCACACTCACAATCGCACCCTGGAGCCACGAAGGTCAGTGGTGACGCATCAAAGATGGGCAAACATTATCATGGTTTGCTCTACCTCTTGCTCTACGTCTTGACATTACAGACACGCTTGCCACTCTTTTGACCACCGCCTTGCGTTTCTGTCAACTCTTCTCCTCATGGTTAGTCCTTAACGTCTGGTGGTCCCGTGCAGTCTACTCCTTGGGTGACATGGCGGGCGCAAACAGGTAAGTGCTGACATCTCCCATTAATTCATTGTCTTTGTGCATGGGATTTACTGACAGCTCTTTCCCATGACGTGCCTTAGATCTCAGGAGGGTGGCTGGGTGGCTGGCACTCAAGGTACGACCTCCCCACTCCCTGAACACTTGCTAACGCCTGTAATTTTATCAGTTCATCATTCTCTGGAATGGGGCGGGTGGGTGGCACCAGAGCCTATCCTGCCATGCTGTTCTCTCCGTGACAACTCACCTACGGGAGGGTGGTTGGCAAAAGGTGAGTCTCCCAAGTTTACGAACCTGGGCTGACTTCGTTTTCTTTCCTACAGACGAACGATGGGAGGGTGGAGGGTAATCTGGCGACTGATGTTTGAAGAGTTCGTTTCTGACATTGTCCTTCTGGGAGTTATGCACTAGTGGGAGGCAGGGAGGCAGACCAGGTGAGTCTCCCCAGTGTACGAGCCTAAGCTGACTTTATTTTCTTTCATACAGACCAACAATGGGCAAGTGGGAGGGCAAATCAGGTGAGTGACCAATTTTAAAGGATTGTTCGCTGAACTTTTCACTTTTGCAGGAAGCATTAACAGGTTGTAGGCTGGGAGGGACACTCAGGTACGCCTCCCCATCTTGTGAACAGATGCTAATACGTCTTTTCTCTTAGATTGATCAGCCCGTGGGGACTGGGAGGCATACGCAGGTTTGAACATCCTTCTTTTGAACACATGATAACTTGTTTGTCTTCCCCTAGGTCGATCTCTACGAGTTGCAGTGTGGGTGGACCTCGGGTAGACAAGCCTTAATCATCCTGGGGACAATTTGCTGATATATTGCTTTCCTCTTCAAGCCCACAGTCACAAGTTAAGCTATGTGGCACCTCAGACACGAATTGCCTGCTTTGAGTTCACTGAAAATTGCTTTCCCCGTGAGAACAGCGCGCCTGCGAGGGCAGCTTGAAAAAATCGACGGTTTGCTCCTCTTCCAACAACTGATCAATTTTGCTAAATTCGCTTCTCTGGACAGGCACCATAGAGAACCAAACCGCATACGTTGACCGTTACCATCCACCGCTGGACGACCGACCGACGTGCTCGAGTAACGGCGAGCACATATAACTACGAAGGGCGGCGGGCGGGACAAATCCAACTTCTCTTTGGATTCACGAACACTGCTGACTGATTTCTCTCAGGATGATCACGCCCAATCTCTTCCTTCGTCATTGAACTGAGGCCATCGAGACATCGACACGATTTGCAGACGAAGCGATGGCTATCAGGCATCAGATCTGTTTGAACCCCCATGTCTCCTATTCTTTTTCTCTTAGCTGACTACGCCACGCGCGGGGCTTCCGCGACAATTCGACGTTTCAAGCATGCATTGAATGCATTTACGAGAATGAAGATGGCTCTAAATTTGCCCTTTCGCTCCATTTCTTTTGCCTCTCCATTTTGGTCCTTTTGCTGAATCTGCATACAGATCCAACATTGAATCTGAACCGTCAACCGTCAACCATGGATTGTGAATGTACACTGCAGCCATGGCAGATCCACCACATGTTCTCCTTGCAAGAAAATGACTGAGCAACCGAGGACCACAGCGACACACACTTAAGCCCTTGTTTTCATGCTTCATTTAATTGTGATCTTCAGCTGACTGCACATATATGATTTGCACAAATTACGTAGTCTGCCACGGTAGGTGACATTTGAGCAATGTTTGGAGAAACAGGCTAATATTTCTGTAGCATCCTCCCCCTGCCCTAAGTGAGATGAAGCGAAGACTGAGGTTTCATCCTCAGTCTTCATGGTTCAAAGGCGATCATGCATGTCTTCAACCATTTATTTCGTTGACAACTCCACGTATGTACAAAGCCATGAGGCGCCTGCCGAGCCTTGAAACATGCCATGGACTGCTCAACTTGGCAAACTTTTTGTTCATCTTGATGGAATGCACGCTTTTTGTGTTGAACCTCTTTTCTTACGGAACCGATGGTTCCTGGATGCTTCGCATAACATCCGATGCCTTTCAGCTAAGTCTCCGTTGTTTCGTTCCCGTCAATCATGTTCATGATGATCAAACATCCATCGTTCATGTGGAGAACTTCCTATGAGGAAGCTATACATGAGAAAATATGCTTTCTGATGACATCTCGCTTCCCGAAAGCTTGGACATTCTATATTTCTTGGATGCTTGGCTAATCATGCGGCATATGAGGTATTAGGAAACCCCCCACGAACAGCCTACGCGAGTCCACCGACGGTACATGCAACACATTCTGGAAGACGGGGTTGCTTCGTGGAAGGAATGCTTTGTGGACAGGAATGCCATACTGTTGGAGGGTTGTCTGTTGATAATTTATTAAACATGGAGATGTCCACAAGTGTTTGCGAGTCTCTCGTCGGCGAAGGTGAGCTCCGCCGTGGCTACTCTGGCTCGGGGGTGCCTCAGGCTCTCTGCAGGCCTGCGATTCCTCGTACACGAGAATAATGGGTAACGTGAGAGCAAACCATGAGATCTTGGTGTGAACACCGTCTTCCGAGACAAGGTTGAAACAGTTCTTGACATGTGCAGATTCATAAGCAATAAGACGTTATGTGCGCATTTATTTTCCCTAGGTGAACCAACGCTATCTCTGAGAAAAATAACAAATGCCCGAATGGAACGCATGGGGGCCATAATGATCAGGACAAAATATTCTAATTGAATCGTGGCGGCCTTTGGCGCCTTGGACATTAGTGCCCTACTCGGTACTTTCCTCATCTGACATCCACAACATCTGGCCTTTACAAATCTTCTCTAATGCAAAAGATCTATATCGGTCCAATACGTCTGTTGTCTTCAGTCCATCGTTGCCAGCCTGATTGGCAAAGCTATAATGAGCCACAACTCCCCTGCCGTCGGCCACCGCGTCTGCGTATACATTATTAGCCTGGCGTTCAGTCAAAAAGATGGGGGTGCAGATGGTAAGTGTCAACCTCGGAGCCATAAAACAGAATTGCACAGCTAACAAAGTTGGGAAACTTACGTCGACCCAGTTTCTTAGGCATATCGGTCGAAAAATACCCCTCATCGTCCCACCAGATCGGCTTGGCTATGTTGATGTCTCGTCCCATAATGGCGATAAACTGAATGCCCATGCGCCGATATTGAAAGTCCCATATACGGAACTTGTATCTCCATAATTCATTCTTCTCAATATTCTCCAGCAGGCTGTAGTGCTGCTGTGCGCCAATGTGCCATAGAGTTAGGCCTCGGCCGAAGGGGTCGTACTCGGTCACCTCGATCGGCGTTTTACTCGAAGCGTTATCGGAACTTCTGGACACCGGTAGCCACCGGTGTTTCCGGTTTTCCGGAGATGTCCAGCTTTCAGCCTCAAAATTTGCCGGTCCTTCCCAAGCTGGCAGATGGGACGGCCGCCATTCCACGGGATGGCCGCGATTGGGTTCCGTGTATGCCTTACCAATCTCAGGCAGGTAAGGCTTGACAGCTCCAAGATTCCAGTGTATCCAACTAATGAGCGGCTGATTGACGACATTGGCCGAGACAACATAAAACTCAGGGTGGTCGACCTTGGTTCGAACAATGGAAGGAATCGCAGTATCTTCCATGTACACCTGCGGCGGTCAGCGGGCCATAACTCATGGAAAGGCTTATAGAGCTGGGCGTGGTAAGGGAGACATGTATGAGATGTGAAGGACGGTTTCACATACTATGTCGTCGTCTATCTTGATGTATAAGATATCGTCCTCAATCTCGTCGTATGCGCTGGCGTATCCGCCCACGGTTGTGTTGACCTTTCGTCTGAAATAATCGGGTTCACTTTCAATGATTTTGTCAAGAAGCGCAAGATCGTTCGAGTCCGAGGTGCGTTCGAGCCACATCACTCCGTCCAGCCAACCACCGTTCTTGGCCAAGTTGCGCTGTGTTGATCGTCAGGAAAAACAGTCCAGGAGAAGCAAACCAAACGCGCCATCGGGTGCTTGATGACGAACCTTCAAATAACAATCGAGAATTGATACCGTCTGACGCCTGCCATAAAACACCAAGCCCATTATTTTCTTTATATCGTCAGGCCTCTGCCAGTCCGAAACATCAGTCGACATATCCTTGCTGGATGCATCTTTGCCGTTGCCCTTGATCGTCGAACTGAAGCCCTTGAATTTCGGAAGGCTTGGGAGGACTCGAGGTTCAGCCAGGAGAACATATGTCTGCGCGATACAGACAACAAGCACCAGTAAGGCGAGCCCGATGAGAAAGAAGCGCCGCTGTGCCAGGATGATGCGCAACATCGCGCCGCGATGGAATGGCGATTGAAAGGTGCAAGATGAGGGGACGCCAGGCCCATTACGCCATGAAGAGAACGGTATATAGCATGGTCTCATTAGGCTAAAAATCTTTAGCACATATAACGATCTGAAGCGCCTTTTGGACTATCCACCAGTAAGTGGCGTTCTTAGAGTTGGCAACTTGGCGATGGCATACGAGGCACTAGACCGAACACGGTGCGAGGCTTTCTACGCATTCAGCTCGTGGTTTTAGAGTCGGATCTTCGGCATGGGATCCCAGTGAAAATAATTGTGAAGGCGTAGGTTTGATCATTTTTACTCCAGAGTACGCGTCCCGAGTGTCGTCGTTTCGAATCATTATTCCGTTGCATGCAGGCCCATCCTTGTAGCAACGTCAATGGCTCTCCACACGGGCCTCTTCTCATTGCTATATTCGTCCTTCCTTGCGATAGACTTGTGAGTACTACAAGTAGTTAATTCTCCTATATCGGGCCATTTATCGGTAGTATTTGCGATGCTGTTCTCGACCCGATGACATCAGGATGTCGTAGGCATTGAGGTGCCACAGGTTGGAGGTAACGACGCCGAATCCGCTCATGCCCACAACTATGAAATTCGGCTGAGCAATTCACGCGGGACTTCTCGTGTTTATTCTTAATATGATGTGGCGTTACATAGTTCAATATGCACTACTGGTTGTTGCAAGCTTTAACTGCTCCCCGTTGTCTCCGGTCGAGAGAAGCAACAGATTGAAGTCAAACGGGAGAACTGATAAGAGTTACAGTTACATGTATCTTCAATTGCCTCGGAATGAGCCTAACACATCGTCAGGGCAAGCCCAGCATCTCTCGTGGCTTCTTCCATGTCAGGGGAAGATGATGCCCAGGGGCAGGGGAGGCAATGGAGGATACCACGTAATAAGTCCATACTGTGGCTGGACGGTGCGCACGACCACCAACCGTTTGCAGCTGATAGGTGAAAGCAAGCCTGTGGCTGCTGCTGAGTCAGGCGCCACTGGCGTTTTGGCGATGGCGCACGTGGTGAGTCGAGACATGACGGAGATTGCGCGTAATTTTCTGGATCAATGCGACAGGCACCTGTGCGTGAGACGTCATGAGCTTTGAAAAGTATGCTTTGAAAAATATGTCCGTTTGCACCTATTTTGCATTCCAAGCTTTGCCGAGCAGTCCGCGGCGTTCAGTGGCTGATTGGAGACTCGGAGAGGCAACCCAGTGATCTGGCATCATTACGGTGCCAGAGACTCAGGGCGTACATGCCTGGGAGTCGGCTACAGTCCAACGGCGATCCTCGGATTAGAATTGTAGTAGAAATGGCGGATCGCAGGACGATAACTCGCGCGTATTTGTTCAATACATGAGGGAGACAATCCCAATGTCCACTACATTACTCCACGTACATGTACTGTCTGATAAAGGGCGGCGAAGGCGTTCCAGCAAGTGAAACACTCATTTCAGCGCAACCGCGAATTCTTTCCTCAGTAGCATATCTCTATTCTACATGTAAGTGCTCCGGATGTACGGAGTACGGAGTACAGAGTAATTTGACCACACTGCAGTGCTGTGGCGTCCCTCCCGTCTCATGGCATGTCTAAGTCCATGTGTCGCACTCGGGTGCCTATAATGCACACTCTCTTTTGAGGAATGACTTGCAAAAATGGTCTCCTATGTTCTCTTTTGTGGCCACTTCTCCGCAGACGGTGGTGGTTGACGCCCATGACCTGAGGGCCACGGGGTGTAGTATGGTCTTGGGCCATTTTCAAACAGCGAGAAAAAGCCTCAGCCGGGTATGATAGTGGCATCCGGACCGGTAAGAGCGCGCTGTATTGAACTTCACAGCTGGTTAATTGCACGTGCAGCTTGGTAGTGACAGTGCCTGAGCTTGTCGTTAAGAACCATGTGAATAAGAAGTCATGCAATATCAAATCCATTCAGTCAGGAGTTTATACGAGATATCTAGTGATAGCTGTGGCAGAGTCCCTTTAAATACTCTAAGCGCGTTGAACAGCGAAGGAAGAGGGGCAGCACTCAGGTTGGAACGGGACTAATACATGCACTCATGTACAATCGCTGCATTTACAAATATCCCCAGTCCCTTTCCCAAAGAATGTAGTGGATTAACGTAGAAGCCTGATCGTCTGCTGCATCTTGGTTCCGCTGAACCTTGGCTAAAGGAAATGCCAATAGCAGCAGAGTCTGGGCGTACATTTCGAGATTTATAAGCCGAATTTCTGCAACTATATCTCACGGATAGCTGCCTTGGTGGGCTGGACTTCTACCCCCTGCGAGTTGCCATGGCAAACGCTGCAGTTCCACTGGCGGATGTGCGGAACCCAAGATGATTCAGATTTTGTACTCGTACGTGCGGCCTTTTCAGCTTCTCTCTTTGCGTCCTGTTTTGTAAATTCTTACTTCGAAGAACGTTTGGTTGTTCAACCGGCATTTCCTTTCCGCATCGCAGCTATCTCCGCCCTAACATCTGGTACCAAGAGGCCACAGTCATCCACAGAGCCGGTGTCTGGCCTGATGTCATGCATCATTGTTGACGTTTGGGTGTTAATTTGCTCACCTTTCAGAACCTTCCTTCAGCTCTCAAAGTGTCGTGCTGAAGCGGATTGACGTCCGCCCCATGCAAACCAACCATGGAACGAACCCGCAGTCTCGAGCAGGTTGAGATGACCAGGGCTGGCTTCTTCATGAGGATGAACAGGGCTTCAAATTTCCAATCTTGTGCGACAAGGAAAGAGAGGCACCAAATTTGTTTGTTCTTTCTGCCATGACCAGTACAGCGAAGCTGCAAATCCCATGGCGATAATTTTGACGCCTGATGAAGGATTCCCGGCTTACAGGCCGAAAGTCTGGAGCAAATCGCTCAAAAAAGAATTTACAGTTAAGTCTGATTAATTGACAGGAATCAGCATAGCTAACAGATTGGCTTGCTATTCTGCAGACGCATCCGATCGACGCTAGTTTCTTGCCCGACATTCCTCACGAAAACTGCCCACATATCGAGACGACTTTTGCGAATAACCCTCGGTCGAATAGTTATACTGGTCTTTTGGAGATGTCGTGAAGAGGAGGATCAAAGACCTTCGAATGAATACAATGGCACCACAAAACGACCGAACAGCGTTCAAAAAGCATATGCGAAGACTCGCGTTAACGTCCATCCATAATCCATAGAAGGGACGCTGAGGTAGAAAGGGAAATCGATCTGAAAGGGGCGAGCAAACGAATAAATACAAAATCGACGACACGAAACTTCAAGCCGCGGCCGGTCGACTGAACAAACTCCCACGGGGATTCCTACGCAGCGCAACGACTTCGATTGAATAACACGAGACAAATTCGTATAAGCAAACGAGATCCTGGGGAGATGGCAGCGAGGATCGTGTCGATTCGTATCATTACGGCTGTTCTTATCGAAGAGCATCGAGAGACCGGTTTCCTGCCGCCACGACTGCCCAGCCCGTGGCCAACATGGGTAGTTCAAGAGACTGGACACATAGAGGGGTGTTTCTAGGCTGACGAACACTGGAAATGAACCTTAGCGATCCCAGACGACCAACGAGCAATCAACAAGCCAAGTCCATGACCGAAGCAGGCTACCTGACTTGTCACTTGAATACAACGTGGTCAGAGACGACGGGATAGTTGTGTGCAATAAAGAAGGCAAAGCGAGCGACAGCATCAACAAACATGCGTACATGCCAGAAACCGCCAGGCAGAGACGGCCGCCAACAAGACTGTCACCTTCGAGCGACGGCTCCACCGACAAATACCGTGACGAAAACGGCAGACGTGTCAAGCCAGAAAAGAGCCGTCTCTAAAAATTTGTGGACACAGCGTCTGGACCGGCGAGGCCACTGAACAACAAGGCTGGATAAATTAATTCCCCAGCTCGTTGAGTTCTAGGAATACATGTACCTCACGCATATTCGCAAGATGAGGACGCACAGCGGGGCCAGCATGTATTCTTGCTGCTGGCAGCATGGTGACCAATGTCGGTGTTGTGATACATCACCATGGATCCGATTCGAGTCGGGCCACACTCGCAGCTCTGCTTCTTCCCGGCAGAAGAGCATGCCTTTCCTCGCCTCACAGCTTGGGAGAGCCCAGAGGATGCACTCTACCAGACCTACCAGACCCATTGCCTCACCAATCATCGCCGCAGCTCCATCAAACGCTGTGTACCATCGTGTCGCAATAACCCAGTCTCGCACCAATCCGAACAATGGCATTGTCATTGATGGACTGTCGCATGGAGACACAGGCTCCGCGGGTAGATCCCATGGTTGCCGAGTCGCGGCCTGTGTTCCATGTTCCGGCAACTAAGACCCAGTGGCTGCAGGGGCAGGGGGGGCTGAATTGGGCCTCTTTTTTGCCGGCCGGCAACTCCAGCCAAGCGCAGGTGCTCCTCACACTCACATACCTATTTATTAGAGCCACGACGTCCCATCCTGTCTCTTCTTGCGAAGACTTACGAGAGAGCTGCCTGTGTCATGCAGTTAAATTTCGCTGCTTTGGGTATTCATTTTTGGTTCTTCTATCAAATGACTTGACGCCGACGACTAGCCTTGGATCTACAAAATGCCTCTCCACCGCCATTCCTCCGTCCTACGCTTCGCACACTCCGTGCGGCAGCACGACTTTTCCCGCTTCACATGTTGAATAGCCTTCCTAACCGGACTGAAAGAAAAAGCCGTCAAAGGTTCCGAAAACGCCCGTCGACCCGAGAGAGCGGGCGGTGTCGGGTGGTTTGAAGCGTGGTTGACAAGTTCAACCCCTTGGATGCCCGTCATCCTCAGCTACCGGGAACCGTTTTACCAGCCACGACCGGCCAGCTTCTCCTCGGGCTTCATGCCGTCGCAGTTGATGCCGACCATGGCCTCGCCGAGGCCGGTGCTGCACTCGGCCAGGACCTTGGCGTCCTTGAAGTGAGTGACGGCCTTGACGATGGCCTTTGCGCGCTTGGAGGGGTCGCCCGACTTGAAGATGCCGCTGCCGACGAAGACGCCGTCGCAGCCGAGCTGCATCATGAGGGCGGCGTCGGCGGGCGTCGCAACGCCACCGGCGGCGAAGTTGACGACAGGCAGGCGGCCCAGCTCAGCCGTCTCCTGCAGCAGCTTGGCGTCGACCTCGAGCTCACGGGCGAGCTCGCGGATGCGGACGATGCCGCCCTCGGCAAGCGCGGCCTTGGCCTGAGCAATCTGCTTGTTGACCGTCTTCATGTGGCGCACGGCCTCGACGACGTCGCCGGTGCCGGCCTCGCCCTTGGTGCGGATCATGGCGGCGCCCTCGGCGATGCGGCGCAGGGCCTCGCCCAGGTTACGGCAGCCGCAGACGAAGGGCGCGCTGAAGGGGCTCTTCTCGACGTGGCTCTCGTCGTCGGCCGGGGTCAGGACCTCGCTCTCGTCGATGTAGTCGACGCCGAGGGCCTCGAGGATCTGGCACTCGACGAAGTGGCCGATGCGGGCCTTCGCCATGACGGGGATGGTGACGGCGGCCTGGATCTCGCGGATCATGGCCGGGTCGGACATGCGGGCGACGCCGCCGTCCTTGCGAATGTCGGCGGGGACGCGCTCGAGGGCCATGACGGCGCAGGCACCGGCCTCCTCGGCGATGCGGGCCTGCTCAGCGTTGGTCACGTCCATGATGACGCCGCCCTTGAGCATCTGCGCGAGACCGGCCTTGACGGCGAAGGAGGACTTGGAGCCGGCATCGCCGTTGCCGTTGGCAGAGGTGTCGTTGGCCATTATGTCTGAAGGGGCGGAAGCGAGGTTCAGAGAACGGGACGTTTACGGAAGATGGTGGAGAGAAGAGGAAGAGTTGGCCGTTGGCGCGAGAAGAGGTGGAGGAGGTGGGATAAGCGTCGAGTGGAGAGAGGGTTGGTTGTCCGTCCGGGTTCCCTGGAGATATACACACTCGAGATGGCGGCGCCCTGAAGATGATGGCACGTCGGACAGCGATGCGAGACGGGAGGGAATGCGGCAATGAGTCAATGGACAATCGAGTCGAGCGGGATCACGACGGAGAAAGGTGGAGGAGCCGACAAGGCGAACATGCGACAACGGAGCCTCCGGCTGGCCTCGCCCAATTTTTTTTCTCGCTGCTTCTCTGCCCCTCGCATCGGCTTCCCCTCCCCCTCCCCCTCCCCCTCCGCCCTCCATCCCAGGCAGGCCGGGATCCATGACACACCATCGACCGTTGGCGAGGGAAAAAAAAATCATAGCGGCGGCTCTCGCGACCCCGGCCGGTCTGCGGCGCGCGCTGATTGGCTGGCGATGGCGTGGTGCGCCGGCCAGCGTCGGGAGACCGCGGAGGGCGGCTGCGGTACTGCTCGATGCCGACAAACGCTCCCTCGCCGCTCGAAATTCCAGCCCGGCGCGTTCGCATGACAATCGGCCATGTAAGTATGCGGCTTGGATCTGCCGTTTGGCTTGCAGCAGTTGGCTGGGAGAACAGCCGAATTCGATGCTCGGCGCGCTCACCGGCAGTTTGCTGAGAGTTCAGCCGAAATTGCAACTCGGCGTGCTCGCCGGCAGTTGCCTCAAGGGCAGCACATATAGAGTCCTCATTCGCGAGCGAGTCCATTGCATTGGGCTCCTCCACGGCAAACCAGCAACGGCTCAGGCCATGTGACGAGTCGAGAACGCGGGAGGCTCCTCAGCTACCGTACCTAGTACGAAGCGGGGGACCGGTGCACAAGGCGTCTCCCGTCTTTGTCTCAAACGAGCAGCTGTCATCCAAAGGGCGCCCAATTATTACGTTTCGGCGGGTGCGCTGGGGGTTGCGTTGCTTGGCTGGCCGCGCTCCGCAAGCCCGTGCGGGTCGGACAGCGATGGCAAAAAGAAGGCATTTTCTGTGGAAACCTGTCCGTCTTGAAGTCAAGAGGACGAGTTGCCGTTGATTCAAGCGTGGTCCCCCGGTGTCGTTGAGGCTCGATCGCCGCAGCACGTGTTACCGCCAAGGACGTCGTACCACTTGAGACAGGCTGGCTGCGACAACCCCGGACAGCCGGGTCCCAGTTCCAGGCCCCAAGAAGTCTTGGGGTCTCGAATCTCACCCGCACCGGCTCCAGCTTCCCCCAGCTTGCGGCGCCGGTTCGCCACGGGCGCTTGGGAGGCACTGTCCTGCGCTGCGCCTTAGCTGCAGGATGGCGCTTCTGTATTCAGCGACTCCGCGCTCCGGCTGCCGCCGTCCCATGACTGACTGATCTCTGTGGCTTGGTGGCTGCTGCTGGTGCTCGTGCTCGTACGCGTGGGCGGAACTGGGGCGTGGCGTTCCGAGCCCGGAGCCGCCGCGTCTCCCGACTCCACACCGGGGCCCTTTTTTTCATCTGCCGCATTTTTGGTGGTGACACCCCTTGGCCAGACTCGCGGGTTGATATCGCAGATAGCGACTCCATCAAGCCCATGAACCCCATCAGCATCGCTTGAACGACACACTGCTCAGTGCGTTGCAGTCCTCCATCGCCGCGTGCTTCCTCTCCGCGTCTTCACATCGATCTCGCCGCACTCATGACCGCCCAGTCCCGCCTCACGTCCACCGCCAACGGCGCTGTGGCCGCGGCGACGCTCATCATCGGCGTTCTGGCGCTGCAGGGCGGCTTTGCCGAGCACGTCACCCTCGTCCGCAAGGCTGCCGAGCAGATCGCGGCGGCCGGCGGCGCGCGCATCGAGGCCGTCGAGGTGCGCACCCCGGCTGAGCTGGCGCGCTGCGACGGGCTCATCATCCCCGGTGGCGAGAGCACCACCATCTCCTTCGTAGCCGCGCAGTCGGGGCTGCTGGAGCCGCTGAGAGAGTTTGTCAAGTGAGTTTTAACCTGCGCAACGACATCATGTTCCATTCCCCATCGTGTACGTTTGGAGGTCAAGATACTAACGAGCCCTCAGGGTCCTCAAGAAGCCCACATGGGGCACCTGCGCCGGCCTCATCCTCCTCTCTGAGCAGGCTAACGCCACCAAGAAGGGTGGACAGGAGCTCATCGGCGGGCTTGGCGTCCGCGTCCACCGCAACCACTTTGGCCGCCAGATCGAAAGCTTCGAGGAGAACCTCGAGCTGCCTTTTCTGGGTGACGGCGCGGCGCCCTTCCCATGCGTCTTCATCCGCGCACCGGTCGTCGAGGAGGTCCTGCAGCCGGGTCAAGACGGTAGCGTCAAGGGGAACGGCGTCAGCGTGCTCGCCAAGCTGCCCGGCCGCGTCGACAAGATGAAGTCGGGCGTGTCGCAGGCGAGCACCAAGGACGACTCTGGGGACATCATCGCCGTGCGGCAGGGCAACGTGCTGGGCATGAGCTTTCACCCCGAGCTGACGACCGATTCGCGCATCCACGTATGGTGGCTTCGGGAGATTCTGCGGCTGCAATAGACGTGGTGGCTATGGTCTTAGACGGTGTTGATTTGGGCGTTTACGATGTCATGCATTACGGTACAAACATATAGAACTCGGAGCGAGTGCAAACACAATGAGTATTCTTTGTTTCTGAGATTTCCCGCTACCAAATAGCCGTCATGTTCTCATCGTCGCATCATATCCCGGTGGCGGCGGCGATTCTGGACGGCCAGCGTCTACAGGGCCCGCCGTTCCAGCTCGAGGGGCAGCCGAGGCCGACGACTCCAAACCCAGGAGTTCCCTCATCTCGGGTTGGGACAGTGCCCTCACGAGATCCATGACGCCCGCTGGCACCATGGTATTGACGTCTGCCCCGTACTCCTTCAACATCTTTACCATGGCCGCATCCTGCCGCACCACTGCGTGCATCAGCGGCGTCTGACCTAGCGCGTCGCCGGCGTTGGCGTCTGCTCCATGCTCCAGCAAGGCTTTGACCTCGTCGCGCCACCCCTGATCGATGGCATGCAGCAGCAGCGTCGAGCCCGACTTCATCATGTGGCTGGTGTTGGCGCCGTGCTCGAGTAGCAGCTTGACTATGCGCAGTTGGCCAGCCTCCATCGCGAGGCAGATGGCCTTCCCTTCGTTGGTTGACGCGCCGTTCTCGAGAAGCCGCTGTACCAGATCCAGCCTGTCTATGTCTGTAATGGCCGCGTCCTTCATGATGCGGATGAGCAGGTCTGCCTTGTCGCCATTGGCGCCGCGGTCTAGCAGCAGGCGAGCCACGTCCAGCCTCCCGTTCGAGATGGCGTCGGCGAGCACAGAGATGCCCCAGATGGTGGTGCAGTTGGGCGACGCCCCGTAGTCAAGGAGCAGCTGCGCGAGCGCGAGGTCCGGCTTTGTCGTTGCCATCGCGAGCACTGAGCTGCCGTTGATGTCTGAGCAGCTCGCGTCGGCACCATAGTCGAGCAGCAGCTTGGCGAGCCCAAGGTTGCCTTTGGATACGGCTTGTGCGAGCACGGGGCATCCAGATTTACTCCGCGATGTGGCACTTGCACCGTTGCTCAGCAGGAAGTTGATGCCCTCCATGTTCCCGCTCTCGCATACGCCAACGAAGTACGGCTCTCCGTTGGCCTTCTTCTCGCCAACGTCTGCGCCACGTTCAACCATCATCTGTGCCACGCTCAGGCTGCCCGCGCTCGCGGCCTGGAAAAGCAACGGCGAATATGACCGGCCGCCGGTCCCTTTGGAGCTTCCGCCCGCATCCAGAAGCAGACGCACAGCTTCCTCCCGATCGGCGGCGACAGCGCACTGCAGCGGCGTGCGGCCGTCCTCATTACGGCCGGTGACGCTGGCGCCCTGTGCCAGGAGGCCGCTCACCACCGAAGTGTCCCCGCGGTTGATGGCCTGGCACAGAGCCGAGGTGAGGTGATCCCGTCTGGAGGCGAAGTTGGCGGCGAAGGCGAAGGCCTTCAATGACCCAGTGAGAGAGGATAAAATGCCACTGGAAGAGGATACATCGTGGGGGTTGTTGGAGGAGGAGGAGGCAGGCGCGGCGAGGTAGCTAGGTGGCGGTTCATCACCGCTGAATCGGGGTTGGGATTCAAGATTTGGAGCTTTGCTGACGTCCAGCAGGATGCTATTCGCTGCCGAGGCGACTCTGAAAACAATGGAGGCTTGCTGGAGAATTTCCTGACCCTCTGTCGTGTCCAGACGCGCGTCTTGCTGCGTTGTATCGTTACTGTGGTATGGAGTCAAACTCTCTTCCCTTGTCAATGTCCAGCCACATGTAGCCAAGGGGTCTTACATTGAAAGAACCTGACCAAAATACGCAAAAAGTCGGCAATACGTTGCTAGGCAGTGTCCATATGCTTCTATATAGCCTCCATCTACGGCGCCGAGAGTGTCGGCCTGCAGCCGCATGACTTGCTTGTGCAGCCTGCCCATCGTCGCATCGCAAGCCTCAAGAGCCTCGCCTAACATGTGCTGCAGACGCTGCGACATGGCTGCTGCACCCCGAATTTGTTGCTCGAGCTGTGATGCATCGCGGCTGACAAGGCGCACGTGCCCGGCGAGGGTGAGGATTGCCTCCGGGCGGGCGTTTCCAAGACTGTCGAGCTCACCAACGACGGAAGCTGCGCGATTGGCGATGGAGGAGCAAAGAGATGTAAGAGATGTGACGGAGAAGCTATCCATGATGGTAGTTGCTTTGGCGCGGGGAACTCAGGATAAGTCTTTGATGAATGTTGAATGACCGGTGTCTCTTGTTGCCCGTTTGTCATCGACAAGGAGATCAAACTCTTGTTTCGAATAGGATCACGACTCCATCAATGTGAGGACAAAGGGTTTGAAGAATCTCGCGCGCTTTTGCGAATTGATCAGCCTTAACTCTGCCATTGGCCAGCAGCCTAAGGCCCAACAGTCGACAGAGTCACGCGCGTTGTAGTTGATGACGCGGCCGCCGCCTTAGCTTATTACTTCGCATGAGCTGGGATTACTTGGGCGCAGGGGAGGCCTGCTACCCTGAACCTCGCAGCATTCTCTCGAGTATTCATTTCTGATTCAATACCTGCGAAACGCCTTGGTTGCATGGGTGTTTCGTACTCTGCATGTAGCCTGATTCCAAGTGAAAGACGACGTTACTAATGTCGAATTAAATTCGATCGAATTGCAACGGCGCTGGCTAAATAAACACGGAACGGACAGACGAGACCATCACAGAGATGCCCACCTTTCCATCAAGATGCCAGTAAATCAGGAAACGAAACATGGCTTTGAGGGTCCCGAAAGAATCCAGGAAAAACATAGAAAGGAAAGTACGCTATCATAAAGAATAAAAATACTAGCCGGACAAATGTAACTACGAGCTCTCAAGTCTAGAACGACCGATTGATCTGCCCTCGACGATTCCCATATTCTTAGCATCCCTTTGAATGAACCCAATGCTCTCCAGGTACCGCACATTGCTGCGAATCGCAACATGTGTCTTCTCCGAATCTTGGTATCCCATTGGACGATGTGACGGGGCATCTGGGCTCGTGAGGAAGTGGCGGGCTGCCCAGAGCGGGTGATTCTCGCCGACTTCATTCATTTGCTTCGTTGCACGCTGCACCCACTCCTCGAGGGGTAGAGCCGACAAGTCAAGTGCCAGCTCTTGGCCGACGAGGCTCCAGAACTGTGACATGTATACACCGTCTAGCATATCGACCATTGCAGGGATACTGTCGACGGCAAATATCTGCCTGGTGATCGTGGAAGCAACAAGGTCTACCTCCGCGACGTGTACCCAACTATCGTCTCCATCAACAGGTGCCGCCTTCAATGCGACCCCCGTCGCAACAGCGCGCCAGAGGAAATCATCTATGTTCGCGACACCCGTCTCGGCTGTGCCGATGATCAAGCCAGGCTTGACGACTGAGATGCGGTTCTGGCCTGTGGGGAGTCGGGAGGCAATTTCGAGTACTACCCGCTCCGCCATGATCTTTGTCTGCGCATAGCCGCTGCCAGCGGAAAGTTTCGTGGTGAGGGTCGCAAATGAGTCTCCGTCAGTTTCCTTCAGGCCGCCGGAGATGTACACGAACTTGGGGTGCGTCGGTGAGGATGACACGGCCCGAAGGAGGGCCAAGGTTGAGCTAACGTTTGGTTCCCGAAGCCTGTAGTAGTCGGCATTCCAGTTGACGACAGCGCCGTTGTGGATAATGGCGTCGATGTTGGCATGCCGGCCGGATTGGCCTCGAAGCTGTGTTAGTTGGTCATTGTTAAGCCCAAGATAGGGTTTTGCCAGATCTCCTGTCCAGACTTCCAACTTTTGCAAATCGCTGGCCTGCCACCACCCAGCAACCTCTGCCGTTCTTTTGACTCTGTCCAAGCCGAGCTGCGGCGACGCTGCTCGCACCAGAACGACTACCAGGCCCACCGAGTCAGAGCGTAAGAGCTGCCGAAGAATCTCTGTACCGAGGTACCCCGTAGCTCCTGTCAAGAAGACCGATGCCCTTTCTGGCATCCGCGTGTTGGGATGCTGTGCCAAGTTCTGGAGGTCCCACGCGTCGTTCACCATGGATGAGAACTCAGCCATCAAGTCCACCGAAGGGGCCATTTTCCATTCCATGCCAGTCTGCGTAGTGTGAATCAGTTTCGCCATGGCAGCGATTGTGGTGTTTTTACTATTAATGAGAGACAGGCCCAATGTCACGCCGTATGCTTGAAGAATTCGCTGAGCCAGCGTGACGATCCTGATGGAATCACCCCCCAGATGGTAGAAGTTATCATCAACACCTATGGATGCTTCTGGTATATCGAGCACCTCGGACCAGTGTCTCCGAACAGCGGCCTCTAGATCTGTCGAGCAGTCGCGGAACTCAGATCGCTGGCTGGTGCTATATGAAAGCAGGTGATTTGGCGTCATGGCAGCGGCTTTCTCCCGCAGAGCTAATCTGTCAAGCTTTCCGGACACAGTAACCGGCATCGCCTCGATCGGTATGAAATACTTGGGGATCATTGATGCTGGCAGGACTTCGGTCAGGGAGGCGGCAGCATTGGACAAACTGCTCGAGCCAGCAGCCTCGCTGAAACTGACGAATGCCGCTAGAGATTCAACTGCACCATGACGAACAACGTCAACGGCAACGTGTTCCACGCCCTGAAGGGAAGCAGTGATGTGATGCTCAATCTCTCCTGGCTCCATGCGCTGGCCATGAAACTTGACCTGTAAGTCCTTGCGGCCAACGTAGTCGAACGTCCCATCGGCATTCCGGCGCACCAAATCACCTGTTCGGTAAGCTCTTTTAGAAACATTTGCCGGGAACCAGTCCACACCCTCCAACCAGTTTGAAGCTGCAGTTTTATCGGCATTGAGATATCCACGCGCCAGAAGCGGGCCTTGGATCACGAGCTCACCAACACATCCCGTTGGGACCAGTCGCTTCATGTCGGACGGCTCAACAACCCAAAAGGCACTGGAAAGTGGCCGTCCAATATTAGTAGACCGGCTGCATCCTGAAAGATCGGGGTTCGAAGAGCAGATTGACGCTTCGGCAGGCCCGTACCCGCCGTATAGCCGAACGGCGCCCTTCCAACGATGTACCACCGCCTCACCGATGGCTTCTCCCCCAAGGCAAAGTGTCTTCAACCCCGGAACATCGTTCGGGTGCAAAAGGTCGGCGACCGTTGGTGTCAAAAAAACCCAGTTTGCCTCGGTTGTGTTGATAGCTCCTGCAAGGTCGTGAAGGCGAGCTTCCTCTGAAGGCACGCAGATGCATCCACCGCGTATCAACGTCACGAAGATATCTAAAATCGCCACATCAAAAGTGTAAGACGAGAATTGGAACACCCTCGCTCCTGGTCCAATACCCATCTGAGATCCGTACGCATTTGCCGAGGAACAAATACTCTTGTGTGAAAGCATCACGCCCTTGGGCTTGCCCGTGCTCCCAGACGTGAACAAAGTGACGCTTAGGTTCTCGGGGCATGCTTCAGATCGAAGCTCTTCTGATGAAGGACGCATTGTCGTTAGAGACTGCTCATCTACTGATAGAACCTGAATTCCCATAGATTGCAAAGAGTCAAAACATGCCGGAGCTGTGAGCACCAAAGGCGGCTTCGTATCTTGCAAGATTCTCTGCAGCCTTTTCTTTGGCGCATTTGGATCCAGAGGTACGACGACACCTCCGGCAAGTTGAACTGCAACCATGGCAACAACAGCCCAGGCGGACTTGTAAAAGCACACCGGGACCAGGGACTCGGGGCCGATGCCACGCTCTTGCAACGTCATTGCCAGCCGGGTGGCAAACACTCCCAGCTCGGCATATGTCAAATCGTAATCCCAGGAGCGAACAGCTGGATCACTTGGCCTGTACTGTATCTGATCATTGATCGACCAATGAGTGCAGGAGTTGACGGGTTCCCGAAGCCTATTGGATCGAATAGCATGCTCAATGTCCCAGGGGCCAACCAACGACACGTCCTCAAGCACCGCACCCGGTTGTGTGAGTTGCTGGATGACGTGCTCAAATTGGTAGGACAGTGCTTCGACCTGTCCGTTGCAAAGAACGTTAGAGTCATATGCGAAGAGCAGCTCAACATCATTCTCTGAAATGAAGACTTGAAGAACAAGAGGATAATTAAAAAAGTTCTGCACTGCATCTTCTCTCGATGCTGACTCGGAGTCTGACGGCAACAAAAGTGTATCATTTGACGTATCCGCAAAGCCGATATTTGCTGGCTGTACAATGAGCAAGCTTGTGAAGTCGCAAGTGTTCTGAGCTTTCGGATTCAGTTTAGAGATATTCTGTAAACCGAACTGTTCGTAGGCAACGGCCTCAGATGCCTGGTGTTGCAGCATCTCAAGAAATTTAGTGACGGGCTGGGCTCGGTCTAGGCGGACGCGAACAGGGATTGTCGCAATCATAGGGCCAGGCATTTGGTCGAGGCCTGGAACCGGGGCCTGTCGGCCAGAAACTGTAGTTCCGAAGCAGATGTCATCCGTCTCGCAATATCTAGCTAGGACAATTGCCCAGGCGGCTCGTACAACTATCGCCTTTGTTACAGAGGCGTTGGTGATTTGATGAAGTAAAATGCGATGGCTTAAGAGCCGTGTGACGACTTGTCGCGCCATGTAACTCGGTGGCCTCGCTGGTGGAAATGTGGCTCTCGTAGCATGCTCGAGATGCTTCGTCCAGTATCGAGCTGCGACTGCATGGTCGAGAGACAGCGTGTATTTGATGAACCCGGCGTATGGTTGTACATGAGGCAATTCGTTTCCACGGTAGGCTCTCATAAAAGTATCCAGCATTATTTGTATGCTCCATGCGTCGTAGATGGCGTGGTGCATGGCTATCGCAAAAATATGGTCTCCGGTCCCATCGGTCGAGAGAGAAAATCGACAAAGCGGCAATCCGTAGCCAACCTTGACGTCGTTCAAGCTGGTCTCCCATTTCAGTTCTTCCTTAATTATGGCCTGAACGGCGCGACCGAAGACAAGTGAGATTCTTGTCCGGAGGTTGCTGCAAGCGGCAGATGTGCGATCCCAGGCCAACTTGAACTGCGCGATATCGATATGCTTGGCAATGCGGTAGACGTTGTTGCTGATGTATGATCCTGGCTGCTTCACTGTTAGAGCCATGAGGCCCTCCTGCAACGGCGTACATGGGTACGCATCCTCGATGGTCTGAGCATCGCTAAGGCCGCATTGGCTCCGGATGCAGGACTTCAGCGTGTCAATCTCAGAAGCGTCAAATAAGCTGAACGGCTGCGCTTGGAAGATTGTCTTCTCCTGGGCACCAGCAGCAGACCCGGCCATGCCCCTGAGGCGAGGGCTCTGAAATACCATGGGCACTGTCAAATTCAAGCCCTGCCGTTGAGCCAAGGACACCAACTGGATGGCGCTTATAGAGTCACCTCCGATGTGTAGGAAATTGTCGTCTTTGGAAATTTCGTCGGGGTCTAGCCCGAGGACTTGAGCCCAGAGTGCTCTTAACTTGAGCTCTATAGTCGTCGTTGCAGCGGCCTTGCTTCGGCCGAGAGGCGAGTAGGCTGATAGCTGTTCAGGAGACAAGGTCTGTATTACAGTGTGAAGGGCATTTAAATCCGGTTCTCCAGACTCTCTGAGTGGTATTTGCCGGAGTGGTATGATGGCTTCAGGCATCATGTGCGAAGGCATAGATGACTCTAAGCTGTCGTAAATTTTGCGCAACATGGCCCGAATTGGTGCGCTCAGTGACAGCATCAGCCCAGAACCTATGTGATTGTCGTCGCAAGACAGGCTTATAAATGCAGCAGGCAAGTCAGTATGTTCCAAACGGAACACATCCGCTGCCACATTCTCAACAGCAGGGCACGCTTGCTTGATACACCTCTCGATATCGCTGAACTTGAGATATTTGCCCTGGTACTTCATTTGCGAACTTGACTTTCCGACAAGCGCAATTGTACCGCCCTTTTCATAACGCGCCCGGTCTCCAGTCTTGTACAGTTGGCATGATTCGTTATCCGCTGAGCTTAGCCACTGAACCGCAGCGATTGAGGCGGCATGGAAGTCTTCGCCACCATCTGCCTCACATGTGTTTTGAGGAACCCTAGGCTCCTGGATCACAAGGTCACCTTGGCATCCAATAGGAGCCAGCCTTTGAGGGTTTTCGGGATCGACGATCCAGTAGATGCTGTTAGCGGACCGTCCACGTCGCTCAGATGAAGGGTTTTCCACACCCACGTCTTCCTCCTGAACGCTGATGCTGTTCCATTGCTTGATGCGTTGTAGATCCCAGGGTCCCGATACCGAGACCTTGGAAAGAGGAGCTTCGTCTTGAGCTAGAAGCTGCTGAACAACGTTGTTGAAGTGATTCGCGAGGGCTTCAATCCGGAACTCAGATAGAATGTTTGACTGATAGCTCAAGTGTAACTCAGCATGCACCTCGTGCAAATGACACTGGAGAACAAGCGGAAAGTTGAAGTAGCTATCTGCTGACTCAAGCGTCATGAGCTCTTCGGACTCAAGATGTTCCAGAATTGCATCATCTCCCGGACCGAAGACTCTGCTCTGATGAGATGGCTGAACGAGGAAGAGGCTAGTAAAGTTGCAAGCTGCTTTAGCAATGCCACCGATTTTTGAGATTTCTCGCAGGCCCAGTTGCTCAAAAGCCACCATCTCGGAGGATTGTTTCTGAATGTCATGCAGGAAGCTTGATATATCCTGGCGGGTATTTAGTCGTACTCGCACCGGCACAGTAGATATCGTCGGCCCAGCCATGTTCGAAACCCCATTGACAGACGCCAAGCGGCCTGCCACGGTTGCACCGAAGCAAATATCTTGAGTGTTGCAGTAACGTGCAAGGACTATGGCCCATGCCGCGCGAAGAATGGCTGCTTTTGTTATCATTGTATGGACTCCTCCATTTAAAGGAATGCGCTTTTTCTTCATCATCGTTGGCCCAGGATCATGGCCAAAAGCTGTCGATGTAGGAAAAGTCGCCTTCTCAGCACCGTGAAGCTGCGAAGCCCAGTATTCTGTTGCGGCGTTGACATCTAGGAAGTTTATGTGTCTGATGAAATTGGCATATGGAACTTGGGGAGGGAGCTCCTGGCCATGATAAGCTTGGTACAGCGTGTTCAATACGATGTGTATGGTCCAGCCATCAAAAATAGCATGGTGCATCATCACGACAAAGTAAAAACTGCCGTTCTCTTCCGCAAGAGCGTAGCGGCACAAAGAAGAGCCATACCGCATTGGCTGACACTCCATGTCTGTCAACACCGCGTAAGGAGAGGCGGCTTTTGCCAGCTCCAGAGAAAATGACTCTTTCAGCAAAGCCTGATAAAATCGGCCACCAACCCAAGCTATCCGTGTTCTCAGGCTACAGCACACGTCAACTGTTATGTTCCACGCCGCTTTGAAGCGTTCAACGTCGACGTGGCTTGCAATTTGGTAGATTTGCCGGGCCACATAGGATCCAGGCTTCCTCTCAGCCAGAGCCATCAGACCTTCCTGGAGGGGCGTGCAAGGGAACATATCATCAATGGCTTGCGAACCGGGTACCTCGCACTGATGACATGCCTCTGCAACTATGTCATCAGCCTTCGATTCTGGCAGCAGGCTGAAAGGTTCCGCATGAATGCTCTCTGTACTTTCACTCGTCTTCTTCGCCACAAGGGCAAGCCGATCCAACTGCGGCATTTCGAAGACGTTTGCGACGGTAATGTTCACCCCGTGTTCTTGAGCGAGGGACACCAGTTGAATAGCACTGATCGAATCCCCGCCGACTTCAAGAAAGTTGTCATACTTCCCGATGTCATCTGCATTGACTTTCAGGATTTCTGACCAGAAATCCCTTATGGCTAGTTCCATGGTGGTAGATGCTGGTGTTTTGTCCCTACTCGCCAAAGAAAATGAAGTTAATTGCTTAGATGTCAGTTGCTCCGGAATTGCTCGCAACCTTTTTCGATCTAGTTTTAGCGACGAAAGGTACGGGAAAGACCGCATTGGAATGAATATTGACGGGACCATGTAAGATGGAAGAACGATTTTCATGTCAACGATGGCTTTCGAGATCATGCTCCGAAGCGCAGCTGTCATGGCGAGCAATGGCCCCGAATCCGCAGGGATGTGTTGCTCCGCAATGTCCTCGACAGTTGTTCCGGCTGGAAAGCAAATAAAGCCAACAAGTGCTTGCCGAGTTTTGAGATGAATAAGGTCAACCGCGACATGGTCGGCCCCAGGCAAGACTGTCTTAAGGGTTGTCTCAATCTCGCCAATCTCAATTCGTCGGCCGCGAATCTTGACCTGCGTGTCCTTGCGACCAAGATAGAGAAGATCCCCATCTGGTGTGTATTTCACCAAGTCTCCAGTTTTATAGAACTTGCGATTGTCCCCAGGTTGTTTGCTGGGCAGAAAATGCACTGAGTCGAGGAACACTGCCCGTGTGATCTTCTCGTTTTTTAGGTATCCCCGTGCTATATTATCTCCGTGTAATATGAGCTCGCCAACGCAGCCAATCGGAGTGAGACGATGGTGATTGTCTGGGTCTACGACATAACAGTCACAGGCAAAGCCTTTGCCAATTATGTTTGGTGCGGTAGCCGTGGTCTCAACGGTGAAGGATGTGCAGCTTATAGCTGCTTCAGTAGGACCGTAGGCATTGAACAATTTTACTCGTTCACACCACATCTCTTGCACGTCTTTTGCCAACGCTTCGCCGCCGAGGACCATTTTCTTGAGGCTAGGAACCTGGTCCGGATCAATAGTTCTCGCAAATGAAGGCGCAAAGCACGCAATGTTTACCCGGGCCTGCTCCATGAATGTGGCCGTAGTGTACAGGCGCTCTTCCTCGGTCGGTACGCAGATCGTACACCCAGAGATCAGAGAGCCGAAAATGTTGAATATGTTCACGTCGTAAACATAATGCGCGAATTCTAGCACTCTAGTCTCTTCACCGATATCGAATAATTTGGCGTGAGCCACCAAACTTAGCGCCACGGCAGAGTGGTGAACAACGATGCCCTTTGGCTTGCCTGTTGAGCCAGATGTGAAAAATATGTATGCGCTGTTGGATGGTGACACAGCACACGGAACTCCGGTTTCGTAGCCTGGAATCATGGAGAGTTGATTAAGAAGTTCCTCAGATAAAACAATGATCTGCTGGGCGAGACTTTCGCATGATGCTTCCTGACCAGATGAGATAACAACGACGCGAGCACCAACTTCTTCGACCAGCCCTTTTCGGCGTGCCAAAGGATTTGATGGATCCAACGGTAGAAACACGCCACCAGCCTTTATAATGCCCATCATGGCAACAATAGCCCAGATAGACTTTTCGAAGCAAAACGGAACAACCGTCTCGAGGCCGACACCGAGTTTGCTCAGGTGATTGGCGAATATAGTTGAGAACTTGTCAAGTTCCAAGTACGTTATGGTTCTATTTGTCGAGTAAATAGCTTCTTGATTTGGGGTTCTCTTCACCTGAGCCGTAACGAGGTCGTGGATGCACTCTTGGATGTTTTCGACTTCTATTTCGCTGTTCCAAAGTCTTGTTTTCTCCAGATCCCATGGCCCCGCGACCGAGATGGTATCCAACAGTTCTTCACCTTTTTCAGCAAGTTGCTTGGCAACATGCTCAAACTGGCGCGATAACGCTTCTATCTCGCCCTCGGCCAAGACATTTGCGTCGTAGGTCATCATAATGTCGACCTCGTCGCCAGATAATCCCAGCTGGACCAGCAGCGGGTCGTTTGAGAAAACGCCGATGGCCTCATCCACGAGGCCTGTTACTTGAAGAATTTTGGAAGCACCTTTCCGGGGGGCTAGCTGAGCAGAGGGTTGGATAATCAATCGGCTTGTGAAGTTGCAGGCGTCACGAGCGTCCTCGCTTACTCTGGAGATATTTCGTAGCCCGAATTGCTCATAGCGAATCATTTCTGACGCCTGCATCTGAATGGCTTGGCAAAACCTTGCGACTGATTGTTGCCGATCTATGCGCACACGGACTGGGACCGTGGCGATGGTAGGTCCAGCCATTGCGTCGAGCCCTGGTATTGATGCCTGTCGGCCAGACACGGTCGCTCCAAAACAGACATCATCGGAATCACAATATTGTGCAAGAAGAATTGCCCATGCAGCCCGTAAGATTGAAGCTTTCGTTATGGAGCTGGTCGTAGAATGAGGGAGAGCGATCCGCCTTTTGAGGTGACGAGTTCCCTGGCTTAATGTTGCCGCAGTGGTCGACTTGGATGCCGGGGAAGCGGGAGGAAAGATTGCTCTTTTGGCATCGAGCAGCTGCAACTGCCAATATTTGCTGGCAGCTTCAGCATCTATTGACTTTGCAGATTCGATGAATATGGAATAAGGTTGCAGGGGGAAGGAGGTTTCTCCATCGTATGCACGGTGCAGAACGTCCATCAAAAGACGTATTGTCCAGCCATCGTATATCGAATGATGGATGCTCAAAATGAAATAGTGTTCCGTAGTGTCCGTCTTCTGAGTCAGACCGTAATGACAGAGTGGTGATCCGTAAGCGGTCTCGACGCTTGCGAGACATGACGCAGGGTCCACGGAGCTGTCAAATTGCTCCCAGCGAACATCATCCTTGATGACGACCTGGAGCGACAGGGCTCCGACCATGACAACCCTGGTTCTTAGGTTGGCACATAGACGGATTGTTTTCTCCCATGCCAGCCTGAATCTTTCGACGTCAACGTCGCTTGGAAGTAAGAACGCACGCCGAGCGAGATACGACCCTCTGTCTTTGATGGCCAAGCCCATGAGACCCTCTTGAAGTGCTGAGCATGGATAGATGTCTTCAATTTCCCGAGAATCTTTCAAAGCACATTTCTGACAGACCTCACTTATGATATCGTCAACTTCATCACTTGGTAGCAGGCTGAACCGTTGCGACTGGGCTGTAGCCTTAGTTTCGGGAGAGGCAGCTATCGCCATATCGCACAACCTCGGCGCTTGGAAAATCGAGGCGACTGGTAGCTCAATATCGCTTTCGCGAGCCAAAGATGACAATTCGATAGCGGATATGGAGTCTCCTCCTATTTGCAAGAAACTGTCGTTCTTTCCAATCTCCTCGGGCTGAACTTTGAGAATCCGTGCCCAAAGGCGTTGGAGGCGAAGTTCCATGTCAGTTGTCGGGGAAAGCTTTTCTTGGTCCGTAAACAGGAGCTGACTAGTTTGCTCTGTCGAAAGGCACTGAGCCATGGCTCGAAGAGATTTTCTGTCTATCTTCAAAGACGCGGTGAAGGGCATCGATGTGACGGGCAAAATCAAGGAGGGTACCATGTACGCGGGAAGGATGTTTCTGAGGCCTATTGATATTGCAGAGAGAGATGTCCTTGTATCATTGTCTGCGATGCCTAAGGTGGGTGAGATGTTTTGTATGGGCGTTTCAGTTTTAGTTTCGGACGCTCTTTCAGCTTGGAAGGATACAAACGCCACCAAGGTGTCTCGTGCTTTGAGGGAAACTAATTCAACCGCGAGATGTTCAATATCGTCTCGTAGTGATTTCATTGCCAACTCAATCTCATTAAGCTCAATGCGTCGGCCGCGGAATTTGACTTGCGAATCTCGTCGACCAATTATCTCGATTTCTCCTGTCGGAAGATATTTGGCGAGATCCCCGGTTTTATAAAACCGCCATCGATCACTGCAAGATACAAAACCGGCGGGAAGCCATTCCACTTCGTCCAAGAAGACTTTGCGTGTCATCTCCTGCTCGTTGAGATAACACGTCGCCAGCGAATAGCTGTGCAGGACAAGCTCACCAACGCAGCCAATGGGTGCCAGGCGCTCATGATTGTCGGGCTCAACAATCCAGCAGTACGAATTGAATCCACGGCCGATGTTTCGAGGCGAAGCTTTTGCTGACTTTATTCTGTGTGAAGTGTTCCAAATACATGTTTCGGTCAGGCCATACGTGTTTATCAGCACTTCAACTTGGCCGTACCATTCCTGCAGTAAGTCGTGCTGTGCAAGCTCGCCGCCAAGATAGAGCTTTTTCAAGGTTGGCACTCGCTCTGGCTTTAAGGTTCGAGCCATTGTAGGAGTAAGATTTGCGACAGTGACGCGCGCCTGAGTGATAAATGAAGCGGTGTCGTAGAGTCGTTCCTCATCGGTAGGTACGCACACAGTGCCTCCGGCTATTAGTGTGCCGAAAATTTCAAGAATCGAAACATCGAACGTGTACGATGCAAATTGAAATGTGCGCGAGTTATCGTCCATCGAAAACTCTTTTACTTGGGCGACAAGACTGCTGAACAGAGACCCGTGTTGGACCAAAGTGCCCTTTGGCTTACCGGTTGACCCGGATGTGAAAAGAACATAGCAAGCGCTGGAATGTGAAAGATTCGTGGGTGCAAGAGAGGTATCGTCTTGGTATGAATCAAACAGGCTTTCTGAGAGCACTACAATATGCCGAGCCATGTTTTCGCATGACGGGCGTTGTGCTTGCGAAACGACCAGATAGTCCGCGGACACCTCATTGATGAGCGCCTGACGCCGTGCAGACGGATGCGATGGATCAATCGGAAGGAACACTCCTCCGGCTTTCATTATGCCGAGCATGGCAACAATCGTCCACACCGATTTCTCGAAGCAAAATGGAACAATAGTTTCGACGGTAACCCCGAGGTTGCGAAGGTGATGAGCTAATCTTTTAGATAGAGAATCGAGTTTTTGATACGTCATGCTTTCAGAGGAAGAGTAAATGGCCTCGCGGCTGGGCGTGTGATTCGATCTCTGGGATATCATGTCATGTACTAAGTCGTGAACGTGTTCAACCTCTTGAATGCGCTGCTGCTTGTTCCAATCGCATGCTTGGTTCAAATCCCAGGGACCGGCTACTGAAATAGTGCTCAAGGGCGAACCGTCGTCAAACTCCAGTAGTTGCTGTACGACATGGTCAAATTGGTGCGATAATGCTTGAACATGTCCTTCGGAAAGAAAATCCGGGTCGTACGTCAAGAAGAGACCGACCGTATCATTATGCTGTAGCTGCACTTGCACAAGAAGAGGATATCCGAAGAAGTCTTGCATCGCCTCCTCAGCAAGGTCACCAATCATGAAAATCGGTTCTCCGAAGTCGCCTTCCGGGGTCATTTGCATCGGGGGCTGAATGAGCATTATGCTGGAGAAGTCACAGGCATCCTTCGCGTCGGGTCCCAGCATTGCAATTTCTCTGAGTCCGAACTGTTCGTATTCGATCATTTCTGCCGCTTGTTCCTGAATCTTTCGGAAAAAAGCTGCAATTGACTGACTACCATCAAGACGTATACGCACCGGAACCGTCGCGACGGCCGGTCCGGCCATCATCTCCAACCCAGGCACGGGCGCTTGGCGGCCTGACACGGTGGCACCGAAGCAAATGTCTTCAGTGTCGCAGTATCGCCCAAGAATGATGGCCCAGCCAGCACGAAGAATCGATGCCTTGGTGGCTGAGGGGTTTCTTCGCTTTGGAAATGATATAGTTTTCTTTATGTGACACGTTGTGGTCTCTGGTCTGACTTCCGGGGCTTTGGGTGGGGGGAAAGATGCCCTTCTCGCTCCCGCAAGCTGTTCCCCCCAGTATTCACTGGCGGCACTTCTATTCAATGCTTGATTATAACTGATGAATCGTGAGTAAGGCTGAATATCCAGAGGACTTGCAGTATCTCGGTAGTATTCGCGATGTAAGACATCGAGGATGATTCGCACGGTCCAGCCGTCAAAGATGGCATGATGCATCGTCCAGACAAAATGGCATGCCCCATCATGTTCTTGTATGAGGGCGTAGCGGCAAAGACGGGTCCCATATCCAACGTTCAAGTCGTCCGAGGCGTTTATCGGTGCTTCGAGAGAGAGATTGCCCCATTCAATGTCGTTTTTTATGAGAACTTGCGTGGAAGCTCCAGCGACGATGATGATTCTGGTTCGCAGGTTTGCACACTGTACAACTGTCCGTTCCCAGGCGGTTTTGAAGCGTGGAACGTTGACATCAGCCGGAAGCCGATATTTCCTCCTCAAAATGAATGAGTTTGGCTGCTTGATGGCTAGCACCATGAGCCCCTCTTGAAAGGGTGTGCATGGGTATGCATCTTCGATGGCTTGTTCTTCTGACAGCCCGCATTGCTGCCGTATTTGTGTGCAAATCTCATCTCGATTTCTGCCTGGAAGCATGGAGAATGACGACACTTCTATCTCGGCTTCGGGTCCGTCCAAAGTAGTCACAGCGGCCAAGTCGCAAAGCCGTGGATTCTGAATAATTGCGGCCACACTCAGGCGGATACCACAGTCCTGTGCCAGTGCCGCAAGTTCAATTGCAGTTATGGAATCGCCGCCGTGCTGAACAAAGCTGGCTTCCCTTCTGATATCTCCGGAGACGATATTAAGAACTTGACTCCACAGCGCTCTCAAGATCTGTTCCATCTTGGTGAATTCGTGGCCGTCTTCATCAGGCGATGGTGACTTTTTCAAATCAAAATTGGCGACAATTCGCTTAACTTTGTCCTGGATTAGTTGAATCGCACGTCTTTCCTCCGGTGCCGTCAAAAATTGTCGAAGAGCGCGCTCATCAACGGAGCCGGACGTAGTGAGAGGAAGCTCGGCGACGACTCTCCATTGTTTGGGCACGATCAAGTCTTTTCTTCCGACTGACCGCTGCTGCTTCACCAAGGTTTTGCGCGCCGACTTTAAGATTATGGGGACATCCGACTGATTCAGATCTGAATCCGACAGAGACAGAACAACAGTCCATTGTGGGTCTGCAAAGCGCTCAGCCAAGTCGATGATCTTGGCTTGCCTAATGGCTGCGTTCCTACAGAGGGTTTGTTCACACTCTGAGTGCCATTGGAGAATGTCAGTCGCATAATGACTGGTTGAGCTGTTCAACGCATTCTTTGTCGGGGTTTCCAGTGGAGGATCATAAACGGTTCCCGGCGCCATTGTCCTTCAGCAAATAAAAACGCGACAGTTGTCGAAAGCTCGACGACAGTGTGCCGCCGTAATGGCAACGGAAAGGAGTACGTTTATAAATAGGGCTTGGTGGGCCGCAGGTCCTTCGTCCCGTGCTGCGGCAAAGTTTACGTCTCCTGGGTCGCACACCCGCAGGTAGGTGGATATAGAACTCTTCGCTACAGCGGTCGCTACAGCGGGACTGTTGTACAGCAATTTTCGCATGGGAAAAGAAGCATAAGCATCGTGGGCTAATGCTCTTAGCCCAGGATCATGGATGGGGTGGGATCCCTTCAGGCCCAAAGGTTCCTCCGGCCGACAAGGGGCAATGCAACATGGCCGGACAAGCAGGCCTTAAGCTTCAGTGTCGAACCGCGTCGGAAGCAAGGCCAGGTTGGTCGATGTGGCCTGTACATGCCCACAGTTCTCCATAATCATGCATGAGTATCGCACGTCCTGCTAGGCAAAATACGACATCAACAGACTCGGTTCGAATAGACAAGCCGGCTCTGCCGGCCTGGACGGTTCTTCGGTCACAAGCTCATACTCATACAAGAGTACCGAGCTCTTACATTCGCCTCCCACCTGGCCCAAGCGGCTAGTCCTTGTCCACTGCCAAGTGAGCACTAAAAATTGCGGTGTCATATTGAACCGCAGGTGAAGATCGTGATGTCAGGTTGCGAGATTCTCACAACAGCTTGTCAAGCCCAGGAAGCATTCCTCCCTCAAGATTCTGTACATCCAACATAACTACGCTCCATTTCTTGTGCTGTATTTTGCCCAAAATGTCTATTTTCGACTACTCACTATCATTATGCAAAGGTTCTCATCCAGAAATTTCAGTCGCACGACAACGTAAGCAACCTGGCTGAACCCTTGCTCTTGCTGGTTTGGTTTGTCGGAGGACCCCCACAGCGGGCTAGTCTAGGGGGCTGACATGCTGACGAGCCCACCAGTATCACGAACAGTAACTGCAGAAGCCACCAATTCAGCAGATTAAGGTCATGCGAGTACCTAATTTCCATGTACGGAGTACAGTGCTTTGCTACCTATGCCTAGCATCTGAAGAAGACTTCTTGAAGCTTGCTTGATTAACACGCAAGCCAGTGTGCCACACCTGCGGCTTGGGCGGCACGTGTTAAGCGTCTGAGCATTGTCCACTCGCAAGCACCGGATGTTCTCCTATTCTTGTCTGCACAGCGATCAGCACAAGATCAGGGTCGTGTACCCGGAAGGACGGTGTGGCTCGTTGACATATTTGCATTTATGGTTCCTGCTTGGTAAAATAGTGACCTTTCAAAGCAGGCGACCAGCTCGTCAGCTTAAACCTACAAGAAGTAACGGCTGACCACCATTAGCGACTCAAAGATTCCAGCGCAGGCACAAGGGGGCCAAGAAATCACAAAAATTGTAAGCTCTACCAAGTACGAGGAAAGTGATCATCATTTTATTAGCGGGCAGTAGCCCGACAGGGCTACTGAGCGAGCCGCAAAGGATTGTGTTCCCCGCACGTATTGCTTTCTACATGCCTTGCTATACTGTATACTCCCTACGGAGTTAGTTCCTCCGTAGACTCGGAAAATTCGTCGCGGCCCCATAAGTGCTATTGCAAGGGGAAAATCTAATCAGCTACAAGATCATCTATTTCGCAGCACGATCCTTTATTGAATAATAGGAAGTCAGGGCAATCACTCCCCCCGCGGAATAAATGGGACAAAGACTCGTGGGCCTGCGACGAATTTCCGGAGTGTAACTTATACGGTAATCGTATAGAGCTCTACCCGAAATTGATTGCCTTCCTCGCCTTTCTTTCTCTCCAAGTTTCTCCAGCGCGGAGTGCCATCACGGATTATCACGGATTGTACACAGCAAAGATAGACTGAGGAGCAAGGTCCAACCGCAAGTCGGCATCGTCGCGCGCGAGATAAATGCGATTGCCTTGGCAATTGCCATTCCTTTCTCTTGTTAGACTGCTCATCATGTTACATGCAACCACCAGGCCTTACCAGTACAGATATACGAAGGTGTGTTTAGTTAGCTTGATGCTCTCGATCTTAAATCCCCTATTTTCTAGATCAATCATTTGCTCCTTTGCATGTGTGAGAGGGGCACGGACACGGAGCCGGTATTGCTGCATCCGTAAGAAAGGATTTGTTTGCTCTGGCCTCCGAAGTTTGGCTGACTGAAGACAGTGGCCTGGGCATTGGGCAATTGTCAGCTTATTCAGCGCAAGTACGGACGTAGACTCGTAGGTTATTCACCACAGTCTGTGCCGCCCCAGCGGAGGCAAGAAGGATTGGCAAAAGCGAGGGAAGACGCATTGCTGCACACAATCTTGGAGACTTGAAATGGCTTGAGGACAAGATGGTTGCCAAATGCATTCGTTGCAAAGCAACTCGCTGAAGAGGCGGTCGCAAATACTTATACCTACTTAGCTTTCCGGGGCATGCACTAATATGTCAGCCGCAGCCCATTAACGTGCAGAATATTGTTTCACCAGGTTACACAGCATTTCTGTGCCGAACATCCGCCTCACCGTCGAGACTCATCAACGGCCTGGCTTCAGGTTAGCCAAACTGCCGGCATATGTTGTCCGGCAGTTTGGCATATGTTGTCATTCATTTGAAGGAATTTCATTTTCCTTTAGGACTTTATATTTCGTCGTGATGCTCGATCATTGTCAATCGAGACGTATGTGACTATCACCTGAGGTCCACCGCATGTCTGTTCGATGTACATGAAAGCATGTTCAAGCTCGCGCAACACTCAACCAGTTCCTCAGAATCGAGTAAATGGCAGCCTACATGTTTAACGTAAGCTTCAAAAGTAACAAAGTAGACCAGGGCCCAATGAAGATGGTGAACTTACCACTTCCCCTTCAAAGTGATAACGGCCCATGCCGCACCAGTCTCATCAACCTCTTTCTCAACGTCAGTTTTGAAGCAAACGCCACTCATGATGCCGTCGCCAAATTTTTCGTTTAGGACTGCTTTGTACGCGTAGCCGTAGTTTTGAACGACCTCGTAAAGACGATAGATGAGCGGTTCGGTGGGCGGCATCTCGACCGAGTTACCACGGTTTGGAAAGCCCATCATCTGCGCAGACAGAACTTCGCGAGACACATCGAGCACAGAACTAAGCTTTTCAATATCTTCCGCGGAGGCAGTTGTTTGGCCGTAGAAAAGTGCTGCGCAGGCAACCTCGCAGCGCCCAATCTCCTTGGCAATCTCGGCAAATGTGAGCTGCTTAGCCGCCTTGGCGTCGAAGAGCAGAGTGCTGAATGAGGGCAAGCGGCTCTCAAGAGCGGACTGCGTTGCATAAAGATTAGATTCCGTCGGAAAGCCTAAAGTTCCTCGCCAAATATTGCATTAATTTGAGGACGAGAATACTAACATCAATGGAAGCAAGGCGTTGCTGTTCAGACATCTTGAATTTGTTCGAGTGGCTTTTACCGTCATCGATATGCTAGTGTGTGCGGAGACGGATGGGATCTTTAAAGAGGGGAAGGTTGGACCAGCGGAGGAGATAAGTCGGCATTGAGTTCGGGCAATTCGGACAATTCGTGCATGCAGCATATTGCCACGTCAGTGTGACATATCTCGTGTTTCCTAATTGGGGTCTTCGTAACCTTCGGAAAGCGGCGGCCAGCGATGATGCCTTACATGGACAAGATGGGATGCCGAATTCCAATGCCGAATTCCGTATACTCCTAGGTTACATGTATGTGGTTTCCGTCGCTTGGGCGCAAAAAATGCTCAATTAATTCTAGGATTCATGTTTTCTTTGCGGCTGCAATTGAGCGTGATGAGGGGCATCGACAGAAGCTCCAATGCTGCCGTCACAGCTTTCCACGCCTGGCTCCCGCGTGCCTATGCGTGGGCGCGACTTTGTGCGTGGCTCATCATGGATCGTTGACTTCCAGCATATGCCGACGCCATAAGCCGGCTCAACTACTTGACCTAGTCAATTTCCAGCAGGCTGGTCCTTTTTAGGGAATGCGACAAGGACCCTATTAAGGGCAATGAAGATTCCTGTCTTGCCACCAAGTCTTGTATGCGGTCTTGTTTTGGCACCGACGATTGCCTACTTGTCGTTGGTATAGTTACTTGACCGAGTCTGGTACATATTCTTTGGGCATCTACATCTTTTCCGGTGGGAGCCGGGTGCAGTCTGGTTGGCTGCATTTCACATAAGTACCTCTTGAGAAGGAAGAACAACCAATTGAGTGAGGCAAGATTCAGCGATAAGCGCCGCATTCTTGACGAGGTACGTCGTGTTCTTTTGGAACGATTTCGGGAGATCGACCAGTCAAAGTGTGAAAATGATCCCCGCCTCTTGTTCACCTATTCCCGTGAGATGTTTCGGGCTCTTATCTATCGGGACATCAGCTGAAGCAGCCTAATCTGCTACGTAGTTTTGAAGAGCTCCATTAATTGCGTATGAACCGTTACTTGACCACTATGTTTTCGGCTTGGCTTAGAATCCGTGGTCTCAAAGTGGTATCGAAGCCTTCCTCTTCGGCCCTGCTGCGGCTCACGAGGGCAACGTCGCTAGACTTGCGCGTATACAACACCCAATAAAGAACCAGAAAACTAACATTAAGCCCATATGCATTTCCCAACTTCCAATGCGACGGATAGACGCTTGCCAGGCACGAGCAGTCACTGGGTGGGATTGGCACGTGACCACTTACACCAACCTGTCGCCACCGCATCAACTATCATGACGCGTCGAACACGCACGCAACACGCTCCCCGCGATATCCGCGGCAAGGTCAAACCTGGGATTCAGCCGCATCTGGCCGTGACAAAACCTCCTTCATCTACTCGGTACGTGTAGCATCTCTCTGTTCAGGTGTTCAGTCACAACAACCGCGGCTGTCCTTTGTGCAATTGCTTGTCGTCCCATGACGCTGAATGTTGAAGGCAACTGACGGCAGTCAGCGCGCCCACCCGACATCCAAATGGCTCTTTCCTCAAACGCATGATACCGCTTGGCCCATCACTGAGGGATTGAAGGCCATGTTTTGGTGGCAATCCTTGTCAACAAATCTCGGCAATGGCCGGCTACGCCGAAGTACCGACAGGTTCGGTGCACCGCCACCCTGCTGCGCCACATCTTTCAGCCGTAGAACCCACGCAAGCCACGCCACGCACTTCGGCCCCAGTCATCGGTAGTGGTATTGCAGCACAGCACGGTTGATGCCTGCGCAAAAGCCCAAGCCCAAGCCTCCATTGTGTCAGTCGCCCAGCCGATTCGGCCGGGTCATTACGGTAGATTGCTCACACGTTCTCCTTCTTTGTTCCTGTGGCGCAGTCCCGCCCCGGTGGCGATGACGGAGCGGCAGCCAAGACTTGCGCGGCGTCCACGAGGCCGCCCACCGCCCATAGCGAATCACAGCCTATCGCCATGTCATATAAATGGCGGATGACGACGCTGCGCAGCTGACTCCCCGGATTGTCTCTACGTGTTCAGTTCCTGCGGTGCTACACGTTAAGTGTTTATCATGGGCTCTCTGTTCGTCACCTCTCCCTCCATCAGCACTACCTTCTCCAGGCACGTCGCTGACCTCGAACCCAGCAGCGCAATGGCCCCGTCTATCGAGTCCTCCCTGGACACCCAGGGCTTGGCCACCGAGCAGAGAGGGCTGCTGGATCTCATAGACAAACTGCAGTTTGCGCAGCTTGACAATGTAAAGCTGCCCCAGATCGTTGTCGTCGGCGACCAGTCCGCCGGAAAGAGCTCCGTCCTCGAGGCCCTCTCTGGCACCCCATTCCCTCGAGCCGCCGGGGCGTGTACCCGATTCGCGACAGAAATTCGCATGCGGAGAGCAAAGGAGACGAACCTCAAAGTGTCCATCATCCCCGACAAGAACCGGCCATGGAACGATCAGGCTCGTCTGCTACAGTATGGCGGAGATGTCACCGGCGGCACGTCGTTCGAGACTATGATGAGAGATGCGACCGAGCTCATCGCCCCTCGAGATATTCCCGGGCGATTCGCCGCTCGCGACATTCTTGTCGTTGAGAAGACCGGCCCCGACATGCCTCTTCTGACCCTCGTCGACCTTCCCGGCCTGGTTCGAGTCGCAAATCGCGACCAGTCCGACGCCGACATCCAGACCATCGAGGCCCTTTCCGACCGATACATGAAGAGCTCTCGCACCATCATTCTTGCCGTCATCGGCGGAAACAACGACTATGTCCAGGCGCCCATTCTCACCAAAGCCCGCCAATTTGACCCGAAAGGCTCCCGCACCATCGGTGTCCTGACCAAGCCCGACATGACGGAGCGCATCGGCCTCGAAGACAAATTCATTGAGCTGGTCATGAACAAGGACAAAGAAAACAATTTCAAGCTGGGCTGGTTTGTGCTGCTCAATCCCGGCCCGGACGAGGCCTGGCAGACTCCTGAGGAGCGAGCCCGGCGCGAGGCCGAGTTCTTTACCCGCGGACGATGGTCGGGTCTGCCACCGCAGATGTGGGGTGTTGCCGCTCTCCGCCAGAAGCTGAGCACGCAGCTCCAAAGGCACATCGGCAAGCATGTCAAGTCCTTGCGCCGTCAGATCCAGCAGGCGCTTGAGAGGTGCGAGTCACAGCTCAAGGCCATGGGCTCTGCTAAAGACACCATCGAGGAGATGCGCTTCGAGATGGGCGAGTTATTCACGGCATCCAACAACCTTGTCACGCCAGCTGTCAACGGCAACTATAAGAACCCCTTCGGCGAGCGGTTTTTCGCCAGGCAGTCGAGTCCCAAGGGCACGCCGCCCCACAAGCTCCGCGCCCGTGTCCGGGAAGAAAGCGAGCGCTTCTCACGCTTGTTCCGCCAGCAGGGCCGTAGAGTTAACTTTGCTCCTGGTCCTGGAAGCGCGAGTGGACCGCATCTTCCAGCCGCTGGCGTCGTCGGCGACAAGTCCAAAACGGACTTTGCCCAGAACGAGGTGGAACCGCTCTTACGACAGATTCGCGGTAACGAGCTGCCGCTTGACTCCAATCCGCGTGCTCCTTACATCCTCTTCCAAGACTACTCCCGCAACTGGCCAATCCTGGCGCAGGAGTACAAGGACAATCTCGGCGTCATCTGCAACGAGTTTCTCGCCGAAGTCATCGACTATATCTGGCCACTCCGCATGCGGGACCCTTTGCGCTATCACTTCCTTGACGTCAAGATGAGGGAGCTCATGGAGGCTGCCGATAAGGAGCTCGGACGGCTGACAGACGACATGGAACTCGAGATCCAGCCGTATGATCCGGAATACGAGGAGCGCCTGATACGATGGAGGGCCGAGGCCACCGAGAACGGAGGCACATACACCGAAGCCGAAGAGGTTCTTGAAAAGATGCTCATCTACTACGATCTCACGGCACGCATATTTACCCGCAACGTCATCACGCAGGTTGTGGAGCGCCATTTACTCCTCGGCATGCTTCGCCTCTACAACCCGATTGAGATTCTTCGCATGCCCGACTCGACCATCGAGTCCATTGCGGCCGAAAACAAGGAGACGCGCGATCGCCGCGCTGCGCTCAAGACCCAGAAAGCCGCCATCGAGGAGGCTAGGAATATTTGCGCCAGCCTCGCCATGCGAAGCGACCTGCGCTCCTATGAAGACGATACGGAGGAGGACGTCGCGACAGACGATGAGGCCAACCAGCAGGCGCCGAGTCAAATGACTGTCCGACGGTCAACCACCTATGCAAACACCCACCAGCCGACGCGCTCGCAGGACTCCATTCGACGTCCCACGCGTGAAGAACCGCGGCGTCCAGTAGCCAGCACGGAGGCACGACAACGGACGCCGCCGCCGCTTGCGCCGCCGCAGGAATCGCATCACCACACGAACGGCAGCTTGAGCCACCAGGAGGCAGGTCGCGATTGGGACCAGCAATACTACACGAACGCCGGGGCTCGGGAGCAGCAGGCCCCAGGACACGCCCCGCCGCCGCCGCCTCGCCCGCAGAAGGTGGGAATGGACGATGCAGAGCGATATTACGATCCCATGCCGCGCGAGGGAACAGCTTCGCCGCACACCAGTCGTGGCAAGGAGAGTGCTCGCCAGAGGTTGGCATCGGCAATGAGAATTGGGGCACAGGCTTGAGCGGCTGAGAATGACGCATATGACGAACTGGTTTATTTTAGAACGAGGCATTTTGATCAAATGTGCACTGGTTTATAGATTAATCTCCACATAGTCGTCTTGGTTTGTTCGTTCAGATTACGGGGACATATATCTAGGTTAGATATGATTGAACAATTAATAGATACCTTGAACCAAATGGCTGCGCTGACCGTACTTGATGTGTGATATCGATGAAGGGGGCTGTGAGTGTAGTGGAAGGGAATCAACTCGAGTAAGGAGGACAGGAATTGCGAAAGCAGTAATGAGCTCGTATTGTATCCACGCGCCTCATGAATCTTGCTCAATGATCGACTGCAGTCGGTGCTTCAGCTCTTCCTGATGGGGCCGTCCTTGTTGGTCTTTGTAATTCAAGAGTACTTCCCGCCTCATGACTCTCCGCGGCGCCCGGCGCCCGGTGAAGAGCTCGAATTGCGCAAAGCCCTGCTCCGGCAACAGATCCAAGCCATCCATGGCAACCCACCCGCGGGAGGCACCGTTCCTGGCTTGTGTCAGGAGTGGTGTATCGAGCGTCTTGTAGCCAAGCTCGATGATGACGCCGCCGGTCGGGTTTCCCAGCCAAGGTTCAGGTACCCTGAAGTCGGGCGATGGCGTGTCCCCGATGGGGTGTGTGGGTATACAGGAGATGATGATTGAGGGAGGACGAAGGTCCGAAAGCCACGGCGTCTCCAGAGAAGCTATGACGTGAAATTTGGTCTCGCTGCCATTTCCCAGCAGTGCATAATCCCTCCTTTGAAGCAGCTGTCGAAAGTGAGTGGCCAGCTTTTCTGCATTGGCGACGGTGCGGTTATAGATGGCAATGTTTTTGACCCCGACTTGCAGCATGGCGTAGACCGCAGCCCGAGCCATGCCTCCAGCGCCCACAATCAGTCCGCAAGTTGTCGGCCTGACAGCGTTCGCAGGGGACAAACCCCGGCGGATGCAGGCCCGGATTCCTATCCAGTCCGTGTTCTCGCCGTACAGGGCTTGCACGGGGCCAGCTCTGTTGACGTTACGAAACAAGGCTGCGCCAGTTGGTACCGATCCGTCGGGGTTCAAATGACGAACGGGAATTAGCGTGTTGACGGCTCCGATAGCCTGGGCGTGAGGGCTGAGCGAGTGAGTCAAAGTAATGACTTCAACCTTGAAAGGCAATCCCACAGATGCGCCGCCAAAGTTCGGGTTTTCGATCAAGTGTTTCACGCCACTCAAGGAACTGCTCGAATACGGTTCGTACTGATGAGGGATCCCGCACGCGGCTAGTGCGGCGTTGTGCATGGCTGGAGACATGCTGTAACCCACGTTGACGCCGAAGACATACAACTTCATCGAGTCGTACACAAATGATGCATAGAGGGCTTTCGTAGCTTCCTTCGCCGTAATGTATGGGTATGGCGGGTATCCTTTCTTGCTTTGTGCCACCGGCTTTGCCGAGACCAGTGTAAGAACGTTGTTGAAGCAGGCTGAGTGGCGACCCAGTGGGCCTGAGTTGTATGCAATGACTGGGATTTGACGGCCTCCAAGGGAGGAGATAGACGACCTTAAGCTGGCCACAGCGTAGTTGTCCTCCATGCATCCAGCAGGCCGAACTAGCCGCACCATATCACACCCGAGCCGGGAGGCTTTCAGATGCCAAGATCCCCACTCAGCAGAGTCCCAAGGCTGAAGATTCGTCGTGGTGAAGTAGTTCGCAATGATTTTAGACCGCTTTTCGGCCGCAGTAAGTCTCAAAATGTCCGGATTGTCCAAGCGAAGGTCGATGGTCACCATCTCAGGGGCCGAACACAGGGCGTGGGCCACAAGATCCAGATACAGTCGCACCGAGCTGTTCTCTGCAGTGCTTGGAAGCTTAATATTGAGAATGATGGGGAGCATCGTGCTTCTTCTCACAAATCCGACGCTCTCAGTGATTTTGTCGGCAATGCGGGAGTACGTGCCGGTAACGTCGGCATGGTCCTCAACTTGGGCCAGGTTGTTGACGAAAATCTGAACTGCGTCCACACCGGCTATGGACTCGCCCAATTCAACTTCGCCTCTAATGACTTCTTCCATTTCGACAGACAGTGCGTACGTGAACTGCCTCTCCTCCGGCGGGATGCTGGCCAGCGGGAATGCCGACTCGAAGAACGGGATAGTACCGGGAGGGTAGGCTAGCGACAAGAACTTGAGAAAGTGTCTCTCTGCCTGCTTGAGGGCTAGAAATGGGGCCGCAACACCATGGGGTTGGCCATCTGAGTCCTCAGGCTCGTTTCTCCCTGCGCGGATCTCGGAAACGTTGAAGAACTCGAGATTTGTGCAGGACCGGAAGAAAACATTGGCCATGTTCAAGAGGTTTTGGACCTTCTGCCTGTCGCTGATTTTCAGATGGTCCTGGATGGCATTGACGCTCCTCATAATATGAACCACCGGGTTGGTGGTTGCAAACTGGCAGAGAAGGCTCTGGACACGCTTGTCCATCCACGAGCAAACAATGATGCCGTCGGTAGGATTCTGCTCAAGGACGTCTGCTAGTACCTCAGACTGCACCTTCTGACATTCGGCGGCCCCTTTGAGCTTCCTAAAGCTAGTACTGGACGAACCAGTGGCGCGCTGGAAAGCCGTTTCCAAATCGATGATGCGCTTCTTCAGCGCGGACGAAGCTATGATGGCCAGCGTGGACTTGCCGGCCCCACGGACGCCCACCAATGCGACGGAGGCATCGGATCTGAAGCCAGGAATCACGCCTCGCGTTAAGCAAGGCAGCGGTGACGGGGTTGGTGAGAGAGAAATGATACCGGACGGCGTGTTGCTACTGCTTTTGCGAGGCTCGGCGACGGCTTCAGCCTGCTCGTCGGCCATCATGGCCGCGAGCGATCTCTTGACGCCTGCCATGGTGCCTCACCCAGGCTCTGTCATGTTTGAATGCTCGAACTGCAATTTTGGTAATTGCATGGGGCAAATAGAGCGCCGTGAAGTCCGCGATGAAGTGCGGTCGGTGTCGTCGAGATGGCGGGTGAGGGTCGCCCTGATGGTATCCATCTGGCTCGGGGATAAGCTTTTATCCGCCGCCCGCACGGGCGCTTCGGTTCCCCAGACCGGCAGCCCCGGATTTGCCTCTGCCTTTGCCTTTGCAGATTCGCGTCGGACGAATCCCGGCATCGCCACTACCGATTGAGGCCTTCATGCCATTGCGCGACCAGCGGAAGGAGACCCAATCGGACTTCATTCCTCCTTCATAGGCTTTTTGTTGCAAACGCCAGCAGACATGTGGCCGGCATGGGCTTCAACGTCCAGCCAGCGCCTCAGATATAATCAGGCAGTATACTGAATCGCTCGGCCCGTCCAGCAGCCCATCCCATGCTTATCACCGTTACCACTCAAACATGCCTCCGACTAAAAGGGAAAGAAGCGAGGCAATTCTTACCCAAGGTCTGGACGAGTCTGCATCCACCAGCACCAGCAAGAGGCAGCGAGTCTCCCTCGCTTGCGATGGATGCCGAGCAGCCCGCGAGAAGTGCGACGGTGGTCGTCCACAATGCGCAACATGCGTGTCACAAAGTCGGGCATGTTCGTACACGCCTGCGTCGAAGAAAAGGGGAGTGCAATCGGGATACTTGCGAACCATTGAGACATCTCTCGCATGGTTGTTCGACCAGGTCCCGGCGAGCGAGGAAGCGCTCAGGCGACTCTTGGCATACAACGGCGGGTCTGAGGCAAGGAATGTTTTGGTTGATAGGAGCCAAACTGCCGCTCGGTTGCACAAGAAGTGGACCAAGAGCCGGGTCCAAAGAGACATCGTCCGCCTCTTATCCAATGGCCGAACTCAAACAGGGGGAGCTTCTGCGGACGATTCAGAATCAAGCGACGATCATAAACAAGAGTCTCCCGATATTCTCGCACAACCTCAGCCGACTGCTGCCTCCCTTGCCACTACAGTCGATACGAGCAGTTGGACTCCATCATTCGCGCCGAGAGATGAGCCAGCACCAAAAGCCTGGCCGAAATTGCCGTCCAATTGGCAACGCTTGATAGAAGTATACTTTTCATACACGCACTGCTGGTTCCCTATTCTTGAAAAGGATGCGATACTAGCAAGCGCCGCGTTGTATGCCTCCGACGAGAAGTCCAGATATCGCCACGCCGGCACCGTTGAGAATTCCCGTCACGCCGAACTTTGGGCCGCGCTGGCCGTCGCCTCCTTCCAGGATGCTCATTCATCAAACCCGCCTCTTGACCAGGGCTTTATGCCTGAGCAAATTTTCAGTATTGCCCGCAGCTTTGTTCCTCCAGAAGACGGTCAATTCGACATCGCGATGGTCAATGCCATTCTACTTCATTCCGTGGTGTTCATCGGTCGTCAAAATGAATTGGCTGCCTCCCTCCTCGTGGGAAAAGCCTCTCGCCTACTTCTGCACTGGTCATCCACTAAGTCATCCAACATATTTCAGTCTGCAGACTCGCGATTCAAAACGACGTCGACAGCATGCGTCATGCTGGATGTGGTGTCTTCACTGTGTGTCCGGCTGCGGCCCTACTCTCGAGAAAACGTTACCAACGCAGCCTCCCTTCCCTTAATGGCCGAAAATGAAGGCTTGGGAGAAGGTTGGACTCCGGTGCGTGGTTTTGGGCTTTCAAGCGACACCACTGTCTCCAGTGGACAAAAGACGCAGCCATACGCGACGCTGGAGCAGCTAAGTCGATTCGCAACGGTTCTGAAGGCCAAGACCGACATAAAGCTTCAAGAAGACGCTACCAGGAGCCAGGCTGAGCCCGAAGATCTTGTGAGGTGCCTGAGCTCTCGATTTAGCTTCTGCAATTCTCTCATTTCAACGGGGTCAACGCCGATACTCCCTTCGGCATACCTGGTCAAGATTATGTTCTTGGCAGCCACCGTCAGAATCATACCGAACCTGCGAGCTTCACTGCTGTCAAACTTCCTAGAAGTGGTAGAATCCTGCGTAGCCAACTTCGGGGCTTGCGGGACACCGCCCTTGGTTATTGGCCTGCTTCGCATGGTCCAGAAGCACGCCAGCTTGGACGAGATGCATGCATCTGAGAGAACCAGATGGAACACAACATTAAGTGTACTCAGCGATACATGGACAGTACGTTCTATTGAATGTCACGGGACAGACGTTCCATCCATGACTCCTCAGCAACGCCCCATACAGGGAAATTTGATTCCCCTGGATTCATTTTCCCACGAGCTTTTATCCCCAGACCAGCACAGCAAGGAGCAATTATCCGGAACCCAAAATACTACCCCAAGCCATGGACTATTCCCGGCAGCTCATATCCCACCTAGCATCCATGAGACTCATGGGTACAGGCAACCCATAACTTCACCCACGGTGCCTATACAAAGCGTAAGCATGTCTCTTCAACCCACTTTGATGCAAACAAGGCAGCCAGCAGCCCAGCTTCAGGCCAAAGATGCACTGAGCCAGCCTATCGACTATGACGCTATCTTGGAGGAGCTGGGAACCATCGACTACACGGACAGTATCGGCGTTGACCCTGCCTTCATGATGAACCTTGGTTTTGCCCCAGGTTGCGACCTGGGCGATATGTTTCAGGGAGACTTTAGCCTTTGACTGGTGCAATATGAAAATGCATTCCTTCATTGGGGTGAAACACCTCTCCGTGAAGTTCAGAAGCTGCGAGACCGCGGGGCCAAGCTATCCAGGCTTTGAGTGCATGCATGTATGAGCATCAATGTTTAGCAGTTTGTTGCCAAGATATTGACGGATTGTGTACTTGTAGGTCTCGGGCACCTTTCTTGGTAAAGGATATTTCTTTATCCCCGCGCAATCCAGCCACTCCACGCACCGTCGGGAATTGAGCCAGACAGAGCTTCCGCAATGCGCCAACACCAAGCTACCCCACACACACCCCGGATTTCAATCTTGCAAGCAGTCCGGGGTAGTGGCGAGAGCGGAGCACCTTCGGCAACTCTCTCACATCACACTTTGGCCCCGTGGGGTGGTTGAACACCCAGCAGACAACATAACCCTGACCGGAAGAATCTGGATTCCTCGTTTCCTTCCCATATAAATCGGCCTGATGGACTTTCAAAGCTCCAGCTCGCATTGTGCGTGGGTCTCGCTTTCAACTAGGCCCTTCACGCTACGCCGTCCGTCACCATGACTCTCCTTGCCCTGAAGGAGGACCGGCCAACGCCAAAGGCCATCTACAACTGGCGGGTCTACGTTTGCGCTGCCACCGCATCATTTGCAGCGTGTATGATCGGATACGACTCTGCTTTTATTGGAACGACGCTTGCCTTACCTTCCTTTGTTGAGGAGTTCCATTTCGCCGACTACTCTACATCAGGCCTTGCCCTTCTGAAGCAGAACATTGTCTCCGTCTACCAAGCCGGTGCCTTCTTCGGTAGCTTGTCCGCATATGTCACCAGCTATTTCTTCGGGCGGCGCAAGTCGCTCATCATGTTTGCCATCGTCTTCTTGGTCGGCGCGGGCATGATGCTAGGCGCAAACGGCGATCGCGGCATTGGCCTCATCGTCGGCGGCCGCGTTCTTGCGGGCTTCGGCGTCGGCGGATGCTCCAACATGACGCCCATTTACATCTCGGAGCTGGCTCCTCCTGCCGTCCGTGGCCGTCTCGTCGGTCTCTATGAGCTGGGCTGGCAAATCGGTGGCCTTATCGGCTTCTGGATAAACTACGGAGTTAATACTACGATGGCACCAAGCAAAACCCAATGGCTTATCCCGTTTATTATACAGCTACCGCCTGGGCTGGTGCTTTTGATCGGTTGTATATTCCTTCCCGAAAGCCCTCGCTGGCTGTTCGCCAAAGGCAAGCGCGAACAGGGCGTGGAAGTCTTGTGCTGGATTCGACACCTCGATCGAAGTGACATTTACATTGTTGAAGAGATAAGCTACATTGAAGACGATTTAGAGCGCTTCCGGCGGGAGGTCGGTTCTGGTTTCTGGAAGCCATTCCTGTCCCTCAAGGAGCGCAGAGTGCAGTGGAGATTCTTGCTGGGCGCACTTCTCTTTGTCTTCCAAAACGGTAAGACTTTGTTATAGGGCTGTTGAGAATATCTCACTGACTGGTGCTTCAGGATCTGGCATCAATGCCATCAACTACTACAGCCCCACGGTGTTCAAGAGCATCGGAATTACGGGCACCAACACCAGTTTCTTGACGACAGGCATATTTGGAGTCGTCAAGACCGTCCTGACTGTCGTGTGGCTTCTCGTTCTGATCGACCATATGGGACGCCGCAAATTATTAATGATTGGGGCTATGGGCGGATCCGCTTGTATGTGGTTCATCGGCGCATATATCAAGATCGCCGGTGCCGACACGACCAAATCCAACCCTAGCTCACTATCTTCTGGTGGCATCGCGGCCATCTTCTTCTTTTACTTGTGGACGGCATTCTACACACCCTCTTGGAACGGCACCCCTTGGGTTATCAACTCGGAGATGTTTGACCTGAACACGCGCTCCCTTGGCCAAGCCAACGCCGCGGCCAACAATTGGTTCTGGAACTTCATCATTGCGCGCTTCACGGAGCAAATGTTCAACGCGTGGGGCTACGGCGTGTACTTCTTCTTCGCGTCGCTCATGATTATCTCCGTCGTCTTCGTCTTCTTCTGCATCCCGGAGACCAAGTCGCTGCCGCTTGAGGCTATGGACCGGCTGTTCAAGCTGAAGCCGGTGCGGCGGGCAAACAAGATTCTCCTAGAGGAACTGGCAGCTGAGGACGCCGAATTTCGTCAGAATACTGACGGAGCGAGCTGGGACAATGAGAAGGAGGCAAGATCTGAGCAAGTAGAGTCGCGAGATACTACGCTCAGTGCTTGAGAGAGGTGCACCTTCAGGCCGCCCGTCTGCTCTGCAGAGTTGAGCAGTAGTCGAACTAGCCATTCGTATCATGTATTTTTCGAAGCGAGTTGAACCTTAAGAGTTGAGCCTCAGTAGAGATGACAAAGAGCCTTGTGCGTTCAGTTTGACATGAGATCAAGTCTGTTTCCTCTTAGCACTCCAATGGTTATCTATGATTTTATTGTTCGAACACTAAGTCTCGTAACCTTATAATACACCAAAGCTCTCAATAGATCCCATTATTGTAAAACGATGTTTCTTAACTTGATGCGAGGATACAAATCTGAGTAAGCTCCAATTCTACAGCCTCGCTTGTGATTTCTGCGCAACTATCGCCGTAATCGCCGCCTTGACCTGTTCCACCGGCAGCTCGTCGACGGGTCTACCCGTCCAGTACTTGTCTTGCTGAAGCCCCTGCCATATCATCGCCTCGGTGCCGAGGATGACCTGCCAGCCTTTGTCACTCGCCACGGCAGCCAGCTCGGTAAACGGCGTGGGGTTGTAGCACATCTCCAGCATCGCACCCTTGTGCTTATGGCTGAGCAGGGCCTCTGCCACACCCCTTGCCGCCTTCTCCGCATCGGTCCGTGGCGCACAGTCCGGCACGCACGCGACGACAGCTCCGGGCCCAGGGAGGGCTTCCGCCTGTTTCACGGTAGTGACGTGGACGAGATCTTGTCCGTAGCCACGGGCGGTGCAGTCGCGTATCATCGCGTCAACCTCTGAGGCATCGCGGTTGACGAGGTAGATGTCGCCGACCTGCATCCACTTGCGCAGCGCATAGATAGCGCTGCGTGCCGCGCCGCCTCCGCCGATGACAAGTGCCGGCCGGCGGAGATAAGTTGCGGCCGGATCGGCGACGTTGTGACGGAAAGAGTCGCGAATTCCAATGACATCAGTGTTGGCGCCGCAGAGTAGCCGTCCACCGCCACGGTGCTCAAGAAAGAGCGTGTTGCAAGCTCCGACGTCACGGCACTCGTCGGTCATGTAGTCGAGGTGCGCCAGAATGGCTACCTTGTTGGGCATAGTGATGGAGGCGCCTGAAGATTCCAGGGTCAATTTGAAGGTCAAAGGTCTGCATGTAAGCGGCAGTCATACCGTAGAACGAGGGATGCAGGGTAAGATCGAGGAAGTGACGCATGTCTGATGAGTCGAGTCGCACTTGGCCCCATCGCAGGCCGAGGTGGTCATAAATGACCTGATGCAGTAAGGGAGACAAGGAGTGCGTGATCTTTTGACCAAAGAGATAGCCGTGGCGATCGAGTGAGGCTATTTCAGCTTGTACCTCACGGGCCGCTGCGTGGTTTGCGCTGGGTTCGATAGCCATGGTGAAGCGTCGGTCCCGTCAGGAAGGGTTCTGCCTCATACCGAGTTGTCGTGTAAGAGACAGCCAGGGACTGATATTAGACCACCACCTGAAACGGGAATTGCTGAGCCTCAATATCCTGGTGATATTAATTGTATGCGACGGATCCTAATACATTAATTTGCCATACGAGCGCAGTAATGAATATCCGCCGGCGAAGCGGCTAACCAAGAGTCGGTCCCCGCTCCGGGTCTCTGTGGCGGCCGGCTTCCCCGCAAGGCCCGGCCGCCACCGGCTAATGCTTTACCCACTCTCGAATTAGGCAAGCATGAAAGCAAGGCCAGACAGTTCGACCGGGGAACAGATTCCTGTGAAGGGAGGTTACGCTCTTGGTGGAAGTCCTTTCCCAGTCCTTGGATTGGCTTATTGGGTAATAGTTCGGCCGTGTGGAATAAGTGCAGGGTAGCTCCTTCGCTTGATCCAGTCATGGCAACATAAACCATGACAGCCTTGGCTCCGGGATATCAAAGCGAATGCTCTTTATTTATCCAGAACAAATGTTTTGGCGTTCCTTTGCAATATATCATAGCCTCATGATGAATCACAGCTCATACGTTGTGCATGTGCATGTTATGACCCATTTCATAAACTTTTCAAATTTAGCTTTTGATCAGTTTCGCAGTAGTCACTTGAAAGGTCCTCTACCTGCGATAAATGTATGAAATCAACACTACAATTCACCAGTCTCAGCAATTTCATCGTAATTTGGATCAGATTATGAGAAAATACGATCCGAAATCGTCCCCCCGCTTTGTCAAGATGGTGCACAAGCCAAGCATTTGCACTATGTCGCTTGGTCGCTGCTTCGCCGGCCATTCGCTCAGCCACAAGCTGGACATGGCCAGAAAATACGGCTTCCAGGGAATCGAGCTATTCTATGAAGACCTCATCGAGCTTACCACCGAAATGCCTGGAGGCAACACGCCTACGAACCAAATCGCTGCAGCATCCATAACCCGCAAGCTATGTGAGGACCGAGGCCTCACCATTATTTGTCTACAGCCATTCATGCACTACGAAGGCTTGATAGACCGCGGACTACACGTTAGACGGCTGGACGAAATGAAGCTTTGGGTACAACTCGCCCATTCATTAGATACGGATCTCATACTGCTCCCGAGCAGCTATCTCCCCCCAGAACAAATCACAGCCGACACGGACACCCATGTGAGTGATATGGCTGAGATAGCTGAGATCGGACTTGCTGCAACGCCTGCCATTAGGTTCGCCTATGAGGCCCTCTGTTGGGGCACAAGGGTGGATACGTGGGAGGCAAGCTGGAACATTGTGCAGCGCGTTGATCGCCCAAACTTCGGCATTTGTCTCGACACATTTAACATCGCTGGTCATGTTTACGCCGATCCTGCGTCACCCGATGGACGAACTCCGGACTGCGAGGAAGCGATTGCCAAGTCCTTGAATAATCTCGTCTCGTCCGTCGACCCGGAGAGGATCTTCCTCCTACAAGTCGCCGACGCGGAGAAACTCAAACAGCCACTCGGCAGTGATCATCAATTTTACAACATAGAGCAACCACCACGCATGAGCTGGTCACGAAACGCGAGGCTTTTCTACGGAGAGTCGAACCACGGAGGGTACCTGCCCACCAAGTCAATTCTCAACGCCGTTGTCCACGGTTTGGGGTATAAGGGCTGGCTGAGCTTCGAGGTCTTTAATAGGATACTGGTGGAGACGGACGTGAGCGTGCCGGAGAAGATGGCAAGACGGGCTGCACAGTCGTGGAGCAGGATGACGAATGAATTGGCATTGAGTACAGAGCAGGCCTCATTCGAGAGGACACCCGCTATGTTGTAAATCAATTAGCCACTGGTTTAGTGATGATTTCAATTCTAATATGCTAGCGCTCCATATTACAGCTTTGGTATCCCGGCCTTCAGCTGCATATGCTTGGCCGCAAATTCAATCCCGACCGTGTACCCAAATACGCCCAGCCCACATATCACCGCCTCTGCCTTGTCGCTCAAATAGCTATGCTTCCGCCACGCCTCGCGCGCATGCACATTCGTGACGTGCAACTCAACAAACGGCACGTCCACGCCGAGGAGTGCATCACGTATGGCGATGCTGGTGTGGGTGTAGGCGCCCGGATTGATGACGATAGCGTCTACGTGTCCGCGCGCAGTATGGATATGGTCCACAATGGCGCCCTCGTGGTTGGATTGAAATGATTCAAGCTTGACGGAAAGCTGCTGCGCTTGCTTTTGGGCCTGCTCAAGCACGTCGTTGAGGGTCGTTGAACCGTAGATCTCTGGCTCCCGGGTACCAAGGAGGTTAAGGTTGGGGCCGTTGATCAGAAGAATGCGTCGTGTCATTGTGATTGCCTGCAAATTGAGTAATGATCTTATGTTTCTTGGGGCAACTCTTTTACCTTTAAGTTGTGTACATGTACTCTCTGCGACGTTGAAGTTGCGACTTACATGCCTACCCCACAGTTATGGAGGGAAGCCGGCCAACGGGTAAAGCTTCATCCACCCGGCGTTCGGTGTCAAAGCGCCAGCCCAAGCACCTCCTGTGGCTTGCGTGATAAGAGCATGCCGATATGGGCTGTTGATGGCATTTATCGCCTACGTCACCCGCGACAGAAAACAGGCCTGGTTTCTAAAGCATCAACTGAATCAGTGATCGTGGGCATCACCAGGGCAGCACAGAGGTAACGATGAATGAACAGGAACTTACCGATATCTTCACTTTTGCCGTCCAACTGGGAAAAGATGCCGGCGGTATGCTCATGAAAGCCGCATGGCAAAGGATAGATGGCGAGCCGACCTCTACAACCTATGGAGACTTTGTCGAGAAGGAAAATTCGGTAGATATAGTCACTAAAACAGATCACGGCGAGTAGCTTTTGGCCTATCCACTATGACTGAATAATGCTGATAGAAATGACCAAAAGCCGTCGAGACATTTATTCGCGATTCCATCTCGCTTAAGTTCCCCAGCCATAAGTCTGCATTATGCTCACATCCCATTGCTTCCAATTATGCTGACTCCAGTTACTAGGTTCATTGGAGAAGAGACGTACTCTGCCGGATCTTCCAAAAAGTACCTCATTGACACCTCACCAACATGGGTTGTTGACCCCCTCGATGGCACGGTAAACTTCACCCATCTCTTTCCCATGTTCTGCGTATCCATCGCCTTCGTCCTCAACAATGAGCCTGTCATCGGGATCATCAACGCACCCTTCCTCAACCAATTTTTCTCGTCCTGCCGTGGCCGTGGTGCCTGGTTAAACGAGACGCGGCGGCTACCCCTGATGCGAGAGCCCATCCCGCCGCTGCCAGAAAATGCACCCAGCGGCTGCATCTTCTCATGTGAGTGGGGTAAAGATAGGCGAGATACGGTGGGTGGGAACTTGATGCGCAAGGTAGATTCATTTGTTTCCATGGCAGTGGAGCGGCGAGCGCGTGATGGACGCGGTGGCATGGTCCACGGTATGCGCAGCCTGGGAAGGTATGTGCTCCGTTATCAAGAGTAGAATTAGTGCCTGAGCTCATATCATATTTGGAAGCGCGACGATGGATCTGGCATTCACAGCGATGGGTTCGTTCGACATATGGTGGGAAGGCGGATGTTGGGAGTGGTGAGTCTCGTCATGACCCTTGACCAATACGACATCAAGTTTACACGAACTGACATAAATGTCGCCAGGGATGTCGCAGCCGGAATAGCCATCCTGGAAGAGGCTGGGGGCCTGATCACAACGGCGAACCCTCCAGCTGATCCTAATTGTGGTGAGATTCCGAAAGCCAACCTGGGAGGAAGATTATATCTCGCCATTCGGTTCGTGAACCGCAACTTAGTATTACAAAGCCTTCAGAAAGCTAACTCGAATAGCCCCGCTGGTTCATCCGACAAGGAAACGGCGTTGCAGGCGCAGCATCGCGTCGTGAGGCAGGTTTGGTCAAAAGTGCAGAGTCTAAATTACCATAGACCAGCCGCTTGAAGGGGCCGGGCCAAGCAAATCAAAAGGCGATCTGGGCACATTGAGACAGATGGCAGAGCAGACCTCGCCACCACACCCCAAATCTGTAGACTCATATCGCCCCAATAGCAAAGATACATCGTCAATCACGCTCAATTGTCACATGCTCTCAAGTTCCTCCATACGAGTGACGAACTCTGTTTGAAGTCGCTGGAGGTAGCCAGGAAGCGCTTCTTCACTTCCAGAATCTCGGGCTTGCTGAAGCGCTTCTTGCAAGTTGAGCAGGAGCTTGCGCCGTGCCGACAGCTTGCGGGATTCTGAGCTCCGCTGATTAGCTTCCTGTTTTCTTTTCAGATCATCTGCGACTTCTTCAGCCTTCTCGATAAAGCTTGGTGGCAGTGCAAGAGCGCGAGCTAGGTGTATGCCGTAATGACCTTGGTCATTCACAGTGCCTGCAGTGGCCTTGTATAGCATCTTCAAGTGAGGCAGTCCATTACTCGTCTCTGACGTTTTGGCCGCCAGGTGAAGATTCAGCACTCCGCAGCTGTCGCCAAGCACGCGGGAGAGATCAGTAAAATGAGTCGCAAACCACGTTGATGCCTTGATTTGAATCAATACCTCCGACATGGCGATTGCAATTGCCAATCCATCTCTAGTGCTTGTTCCGCGGCCCAGCTCATCAATAATGACGAGGCTCTTGTCGTCCGCGTTCTGGAGAATGAAAGCCATCTCGCGCATTTCAACAGAGAACGTCGACAGGCTGGCCTCAATGCTGTCCTCCATCGAAACTCGCGCGAAAATATTGTGGATGATGGGTACGGCAGCGTACTCTGCAGGCACGAAACAGCCTATCTGAGCCATGATTTGAAGCAATGCCACTGCCCGAATGTACGTGCTTTTGCCACTCATGTTGCATCCTGTCACGACGTGAAAGCAATAATGATCGGTTGCATAGTAGTCGTTTGGTACAAAGCTTCCGCAGAGGGACTGCATCTTTCTCAGCCTTCAACAACCATTCCCACGCGGGATTGACGACTCACCGTATCCAGGATTGGATGCCTTGCGGACTTCAACGCCAGGGTTTGGGTGACCTCCGGCCGCACGTAGTCACGCGTAGTTGCCAGCTGTGCAAATGACGATATCATGTCGACGAGTGCTACGGATTCGCAAACTCTGAACAGTTCCGGGGCTGCCTGCCTGAGATCCCTCATGAGGTCTTGAATGACTGCATCACTTCTGATGATGACTTCATTTGATGTATCAGAAAGCCTAAAATTCAGCTTGACGAGATTTAATGTTTGGCATTCAAAGTTGTCCCGTTTGCGGACCAGGTTGATGAAGACGGGAGGCGGCGATTCCCCGTCGAACTCGCCCGTCTTGATTCGAAGCCAATACTTTCGACCATTGTCGAATTTGAGAGTGGCATTGATCTGGTACTGCTCTGTGTGAAGTTAGGGGACCCTTGTTTAGTGCTGTCAGCCACTAAGACTGACCGTTTATCTCATCAACATGCTGATGGATCTCCTCCGTAAGCTCCTTGTAAGTTTGACGAGCGACATCAAGCATACCACTGATGCCTGCTTTGACGGCAAATGTTCTCTGGTTGCGGAGATCCAAGGGGGACCTCATATAGGTCACATCGGCCTCGATAACCTTGCGGATCAGGGCAAGGATCGGCACAGTCACATTTGGGTTACAAAGGTCTTGGATTTTGACCAGCAACGGGCTCTGTGCCGTGATTAGGGCCTTGTGTAGTTCGGGGACCGCTTCGAGGAAACTCTTGAGCATAAGAATTTGGCCAATTTGCTCCTCCATCTGCGGCATGCTTCGATCCGAAGGAACTGTTATCAACTGCAACTGTCAGACGGCAATCGCAAGCTCTGATGAGGTTGAAAGAACCTTTGTGAGTAACCTCTCGACATCATGAAAGAGTTTTAGAGCTGAGATATGATCAGAACACACCAGCTTCAGGAAACGTGCTTACGAACCTTTGCGAATCTCACGAAACATCTCCTCCTTGGTCGTCATTTCCTCCAGGGCATCGTAACGGGGCGCAATGAAAGAGTCTTGACGGGTGGGCGGCTGGAGAATGTTGCTTCGTAACATTCTGGAGCCCATGGGAGTCGACGTGTGGTTGAGCAACCCATACAGACACGCTTTTGATTTGGAGTTGCGAAGGTTCTGCATGATCTCGAGTGACTGGATTGCAGAAATGTCAATCATCATGGTGTCTTCGGATGGCTGATACCGAATACGAAGAGAGTGGCTGGCGAAGCTGATTGTCAAATAATGCTCGATGTATTTCATCACCTGAGTCGCAAGTCAGCTGGGCCGAACAGCATCTGGGATGAGGCTGCGTAGATACGGCTGCAAACGAAGACACTGCATAGTATTTGCCGTATATGGCGACCTTTATAGGCTCTACATCGCTCGGGAATGCCAGTTTCTGTATATAATCGAGGCCTGCAGCCTCTGACCATGCAGACCGGTCAAAAGCATCGCAACGAGCTTCGGATACTAGCTCTTGAACCAGAGAATATAGAATGCTTGGTTTGACTGGCGGACACGCTGTAGACATGAAGAGTATCCGGGACGGAGACGCCATCTGTATCTTATGGATGGTCTTGACAAAGGATTGGTTGTCACAGATTTGGCTGAGAATGACTTCACCGTGCGAGACGTTGACAAAGGCGACTCCCACCGACGGCGTCACTCCACGTGCCTCAGCCACAGCACATATGATGTTTTGTTGGTCACTGAGTCCGAGTATGGATGATGTTGTGGCGTTGCGTGACTTGCGCCCTGCCGCCGTGCTGGGCCTGGCGGTGGAGGCGCGTGAGATGGATGTGTGCGAGGTGCTTGGTCTCGTACTGCTCACTGAGGGCGTATACTGGAGTTGTCTACCATGATGTGTCTGCGCAGACTGTTGACGATGACTGACAGTGTATGGCGAGCTACCGGTCGCTTGCATATGGGAGCTGCTCTGAAAATACGCGGACGAGGACGGCGTTGCCGTGAACGACCTCGAAGAGAACTCCTGAGGCATGGCCACCACTCTGTCCGCAGTCGAACAGCCTTGTCAATTGACGATGTGTTGCGAGAAGACAGCGACTTTGAACCGACGAAGGCGAGAGGATCGAGCCACAGAGCCCATCATGTTTCCGTCCACCGTTGCCTTACGCCGCCTAGGGCACCTGGGCATTTAAGGTAAATGCCTGAGGCACGTCAAGTTCCAGCCGCGCCCTCTCATGGAAGCGAGTCGCCGTGTGCAGGACCTGTCGCTTGTGTACAACGGGCTGTGTTGGAGGCAGGGGCCAGGCTGCCAGGGAAAGTCATCCGCGGGCCGACGTTTCGCCCGTTACCGCGTCCACTGAGCGCCTCGGCACTCGCACAGGCTTAGCTCTAAATGACACACAACACCTCCCCATAACATTCGGACAACGCGCCAAAGGAGAGACAGGCTTGTCCATCTGCTCTGTTCGACACGTGCACCAGCTTCCTCAGGCAGCCATGTTCGGCATCCTCGAGGCTGTCACCATGCCGCAGGCTGGCATCTTTGCCAGCTGCGAGGACCTGATGCGGGACCTCAATGCACGCACGGAGAAGCAGGGTTACAAGATTGTGAAGGCGAGATCGCACCGCAGCAAACCCGGCGCGCCAATGATGCGCGCTGACCTCGTCTGTGAACGAGGCGGCCGCCCATATCGGTGCCAGGCCACGAAGCACAAGACGACGACTAAGAAGACCAACTGCCCGTGGAAGGCCAAGGCCGTGGACCGCAAGTCGGTTGGGGGCTGGGTCTTGACGATAATTTGTGACAGTCACAATCATGAGCCCGGCACGCCAGAGCCGCCGACACCCTCCGAAGGGAGTGAGGCCGAGGAAAACGATCAGGAAGAGGAGGTTCCAGGTGAGCGCCCACGGAGATGTGAGGATTTGCCGAAGGAGGGGACCTAACGTAGGAAGCAGACGGCCCCCAACCAGATCCTGAGACGTCAGCTGCCCTTCAAGTCTCTGGTGTTTCCGATGCTGTTCTTCGGCTAAGCGGCGATACGTTCCATCGATTCAAGAACGAATATCGCAAGATGTCGCAGTCCGAGCGACTCGGCATCTTAGCTCAGATGCAGCTTCGCATTGCCGCCATCTACGCTATCCAGAACGAAGACGTACAGCGACAAAGGAGACAGGATGCTCAAGACAAACGCCACCAGGAAATCGAGGAGAGCAGAAAAAGGCTGCAGACCCAGGGCATTAGATATACCAGTCGGCAGCGAGGACCGCCACGAACCTCTCATTCCGGCAGCATATCTCACACGAGCGCGCCTCCGCAAATTCCCAGCGTCCAATATCGCAATCTTGCCCCAGCGCCGGGACTGGTGGAGCCGCACTTTGAACCAATGCCAGCTTCAACTCAGACAGGACAGCCTACATCACATACCCCCGTTCCAATCCCCCATGTAGACAATGGGCTGTCCTTTCAAATGTACCCAGGACCCCCGAAGCGATTGCGTGGGAACCGGCAGTCTCAAGCAGAACCAACACAGAGCCTTCAACAGGAACAGAATCAAGCGCAGCAAGCGCCAGCACAGGAGCCCGATGCATAGGTCGCGTTCACAAGACGCCTTGGTTGCGTCCCGCTGGAAGCTTGCACAGTGGGGAGATTCAGCTTAGTGCCGAGATTGGTGGGGTTCGACGCCGTCTTGGGTGCTAACACCACGACTGCACCCTTTGCCCGCTTCGAGTTAGCGTTTGTGTAGCGCTCTCACCGCCTAAATTTTCCAGATATTTGCCAACTCCCCTCCAGCGAGCTGCCGCAGCGTCGAAACTTGCAGCCTTCCAACCCAAACGCCCACGCCTTCATTCGCCATGGCGACAATAGTACCTCCGCCGTCCAAACGGCAGAGGAGGGAGAATCTCGAAAGATCCCAAATCCAACAAGATGTGACCGCAGCGGCTGGGCCAGCTGGCTCTTTCAAGGCGCGGTTCCTCGACGGTGACGGCAAGCAGGTCTGCGACGTGATCGAGGTGCCGCTCGCCGACGCCTCAGAGAAGAACCTATCGTTGCTTTTGAATACACTGCTTGTGAGGGTATGCATCAGCCCCTTGTGCTAAATGGCCAAGCGCAGACTGCTGATTACCTCTGGTACTCAGGAGAAGGAAGACTTCCTCCCATACCGTTTCAGAATCCATATTCCCGACACAGACATCATCGTGGACCAGTACCCTACCGACCTTCTCCAGCTCTTGCGCAGCCATGGCATTGACAACCCGTTCGAGACGACCCTGACCTTGACCGCCGAGCCCCAAGCCGTTTTCAAAGTTCAAGCCGTCACGCGCATGTCGCATAGAATACCCGGGCATGGCGAGGCAATTCTAGCGGCCCAATTTAGCCCAGCAACCAGCGCACGGCTGGCAACAGGCTCTGGAGACAAGAATGCTCGAATTTGGGATACGGAGACGGGAACGCCCAAGTACACATTGTCAGGACATACGCATTGGGTTCTCTGCGTGGCTTGGTCAGCCGACGGCGCACGCCTGGCTACCGGCAGCATGGACAAATCAGTGCGGCTGTGGGATCCGCAAACAGGAAAGCCCATGGGCTCGGGACCCTTGACTGGGCATTCCAAGTGGATTACGAACATGGCCTGGGAGCCGTACCATCTCTGGAGAGACGGAACTCCGCGGTTGGCCAGCGCCAGCAAGGACGCGACAGTCAGGGTCTGGGTGGTAAATACGGGCCGAACTGAGCATGTCCTGTCGGGACACAAAAGCTCCGTCAGCTGCGTCAGATGGGGCGGGACAGGGCTCATATACACCGGCAGCCATGACAAGACAGTCAAGGTTTGGAACGCGGAAAAGGGAGTTCTCGTGCACACCCTTTCAGCACATGCTCACTGGATCAACCACCTCGCCCTGTCCACGGACTTTGCACTGAGAACTGGTTACTTTGACCACACACCAGTTCCGGCGACGGACGCAGAAAAACGGGCGAAGGCAAAGGGACGCTTCGAAAAGGCCGCGACGGTCCAGGGCAAGCTGTCAGAGCGGTTGGTTTCAGCCAGTGATGACTTTACGATGTATCTATGGGCCCCTTCCGAGAGCACAAAGCCAGTGGCCCGATTGATAGGGCACCAGAAGCAGATCAACCACGTCACGTTTTCGCCAGACAATACGCTCATCGCCAGCGCAGGTTGGGACAACCACACCAAGATCTGGAGCGCAAGGTACGAACGAGCTGTCAGTGTGAAGGAGGTAATTCAACTAACAGGATTCCCCAGGGACGGCAAATTCATCAACACCCTGCGGGGCCACGTCGCTACCGTGTACCAGTGCGCGTTTTCCGCAGACTCGCGTCTTCTGGTGACGGCATCGAAGGACACGACCCTAAAGGTATGGTCCATGGCCACGCATAAGCTGGCTGTGGACTTGCCGGGTCACAGTGACGAGGTGTATGCTGTTGACTGGGCACCAGATGGCAAACGCGTAGGGAGCGGTGGCAAAGACAAGGCCGTACGGTTGTGGCAGAATTAGAATCATAATCAGAGCGTTGCAAATAGACCCGGCGTGGTGGCGCCTGAGATAAATTCGATACCGCATGGTGAGGTCACAATGACAACCGACTTGAATTTTCTAGACGACGCGAATGACCTTGGAGAGCAATGCAATCCTGGGGCCCCCCATCCCGCGCGCAAACTTGAGGACCAGCCCGACTGTTTGGTTAGACGATGCGGGCAACAGACAGGGCAAGCCACGGTACTGGTTGTGAAGCAGGCCCACCGGGCAGTGGCGGGAGTAAAGAGGCACAAGGCGACATGCAGCCCCAAAGTCTATAGTCCGTATAGAACCCTAAGTTTGCGACGGGTTTCCCGACATCTCGTGGCGTCACCAGCTTGGGGCGGTGGGAGTTCAGGATGATGTCAAAAGGGAACCATCGCAACGTCGGCTTTGCACGCGGGAAAGCCATGCTCGGTCGGCCGATAGTCCGGCCTGGCCAAGACTGTCTACTTCGTATGGTGAAGGCATTGGGCCTTGGATACATTTTCGAATTAGCATATAGGTACGTAACTGGATGCGACCGCGCTCCTTCCTTGAACCGCACTCATGGAATCTCTGGAACAAGGTCGTACGACGTGCTCATGTGCTTTCAGAGCCTCCCATCCTCCGCCTTGTGCATCCAAGATCAGGCATCCATCTTGCCAACCAGGGTAATCGAATGGCGAGTGGCTCCCGCAGGGTAGTATTGCAGCATGGCGAGATTGGAAGGGCCAATGGCGGCCAGTCTGTAGATAGCCATGCCACCCACATTTCGATCACGTTGTGAAACTTTGTCATGGCGTCGAGGTCCGTATGGTTCCGGCCTGACCCATGCGTCTCGCATCTTGCTCAGTGAGAAGAGACTACGGAGTCCAGCACACAGCACAGCCAAATTGCGGAAGCCATTGCGTGGAAGGGTCCTCGCGGAGCCAAACCGAGGATTTCTACTTGGCTTGGTCAAGCTTCCGCTAACAGCCGCCGTTTAGCATGGCGCCGCCACGTCTCACCCGCGACACGGTACTGTGAAACAGTCTCTGGGAACGGCCGAGTTGCACAACCAGTCATCCAGCCTACTTCGCGCGTATGTGGTACAGGCACAGATAAGAATCGCATCTTGATTGCCAGAGTCCCAGGAAAGGCCGAGGGAGGCGTGGGGTTACGGCATTGACGTCCGCTTCCATCCATCCATCCCTCCCTCATTCCTTTGCGAGCCATTATCTGTGCGAGGCATCTCGCCAACCCGCAAACGACTGCCATGATGTTGCCCAGAATTCCAGCAGCGGCTCAGGGTTGGCCTGACGCAGCTGGAGCTCCGCCAGGGGCCGGCCCGTCCGCGAGGTTTGTGCATGAGTCGTTACATGCCTGCCCTGATTTGCCCTGGGAGCGCAATCGAGTGCTCGTCCGGAATATGAACCCTTCACTTGCAGTACTAAGGCGAGAGAGGAGGTAAGGCTCCCGCCATTTTACCAAGCCGCGTCGAACGAGAGCAACCAGCAACGCCACGAGGAGGCTGCGGGCGGCGTGGGAGGCGATAGCATCATTCGCAATGCCTAGGCGCTGGCGACTGGGTCCCCGGCTGGGCTGAGGTTAATTGGCCGTACGGGTACGGGATGGGCGGCAAAATGGAGACCTCCAAAGCCCCCTTCATCGTCAGGTTAGTTGGTTCAGGGGCCTGGGACAATAGCCCATTGGCCTGTACGAGTATAGAGTAGAAGCAGCAGCACCGATCCCACCGGCGCCGTCGACGCGCGGACAGGCTCTGCCCTGGATTGGCATTGGCTTTCAATCCTGCTTTCAAAGCCTTGGACCCACGGGAGCTTGGCCCCTCCCGAGGGCGATTCCCGTGGCGTTGAGAGGCGTTGGAGGCGGCGCCGTGGGCAAATACGAGTACGCAAACCGCGACGCGGGGCTGGCCGGCACGTCAAGAAGCATCCGGGTGCTCGCCGCGCGAGACAGCAGCGATAAGCCCTGGTTTGAGCGTTTCCAGGCCCTCTTCGCGCGACAATTGAGGGAGGCGAGGATCAGACTCGGAGGGGCCCGGGCCTTGTCAACCCTGGTCGGGGCCTTGTTGGCCGGAACCAGCCAGCAGGTGTTTCATGGCACCACCCGAACGCGAGCTGTGCATGGTTGCATGGGTAGCGGGTGCTGGCGGGCTGTGATCGATCGACAAAGACTCCCCCAACGACTGCCCATGCTGCCGTTACTAACTTAATGATCCTGCGCCATGGTGCGCCTTATCCGCCCCGTCCTTGCTAAACCGACCTACTGAACCTTCGCATGCCGCCGGGAACTGGAGCTGGCCAGCCGGCAAATGCTTCTTGGCCCAGTTTTCTGTCTCTGTGCCCGGCACGCTACGGACTAAAACCTCCCTGCACGGCCCTGTCCCGCTGCGCGCGGACGTCAGTCTCACCTCAGGCGCAGCGCCCGCCCCAAACCTGCCCTGGCAACTGGGATGCATGATGGCCGGGGACCTTGGCAAGCTTGGTTGGAACCTGTATGAGTACTGTATGTAACTTACTCCGTAGGTCGGAAGCGGCTACGTCACGGCAAAGACAGCCGGGCCCAGACGTTGCAACGGTTCCATGCCGTCTTGTCTTGCGCAAAGCCAAGAGCGCCAAGGAAGCCTTTTCAGCAGCGCCGCTTGCGCCTGCCAACCCCGCATACCTGGGTCCTACCCTTATTAGCGCTCCGTACTTCAGCTTCGCCCTGCCTTTCTTGGAACAAAGAACGTGAACCTCGTCCACCCAAAACCACCTCGCGCTCGTCTGCTGCCCCCAGCAACGAGTCTTCTGGAAACGACCTCTGCGACCGCAGGGCATCTCTCGCGCAACGCCAAATACTCTCGCTCCTGCACGACCTTCATCGCTACTCTGCACATCTCTTCGCTCTCGGCTTCGTCGCCCAGCTGCGTCGTCAACTGCTTCACATGCGCTGGATACTGAGGAGCTAAGGTCGCTTTTGCACCACGACCACGTCTTGGCCGTGCCCTTACGACACACCGCAGTGCCCTGCGCAATCTGTAGCCCACCATGACCGTCTTCGTGTGCTCGCTGTAAGTCGCTGTTGGAAGCATTGAGCCTATTGTTGCGTGCGGACCGACCATCAGCTGACGCCCTCTGCCTCGCCAGCTTCCTCCCAAAGACGATCCAGTTCAACCTGCCCGGAACGCCGCCTCGACGAAGCGAACTCGCACGCCGTCGGGCTAGGACTATCCCGCCCGTCCGCGAGGCGACCGGCCCTCCTGCCGACGTACAACCCAGCCTCTTCACCCCTAGGCCCGATCTCACGCCGCCGCGCACGCCTGTTGGCGAGCGCGAGTCTCCAGACCCCTGGGCCAACGAAGATGGCATGCGCATCCAATTCCCGCACGAGCTAGGCTCCCCGACCGAGCAGACGGCCCTGATCTGGGGCACCCGAGCCAACCAGCCTCGCTCCCGCGCCAACTCACCGCCCCCGGCCGACATCTTCGAACGCACCCGCACCCTGCAGAAGGCGCGCGAGCTTGGCCGCCGCGGCGTTGTCCAACCCGGGTCCATGCTGCGCAGTGACAGCACCGACCGCGTCTTCTCGTCGGCCCCGTGGACCGTCGTCGACTCCGACCAGGGCAACGGCGGCCTGCGCAACGCTGCCGAGGCGGCGGCTCGCGACGGCAAGCTCAAAGAGTACACCTGGGTCGGGACCCTGGGCATGCCGACGGACGCGCTCGAGGGCACGCAGCAGAAGCAGGACATCGAGGACACGTTGGCCACGCAGCACGATATGCTGACCGTCTTCTGCTCCGACAAGGACTTTGACGGCCACTACAGCCACTTTTGCAAGCAGATTTTGTGGCCCGTCTTCCACTACCAGATCCCCGATAACCCCAAGAGCAAGGCATATGAGGATCACTCGTGGAAATACTACGTCAACGTGAACCAGCGCTTTGCGGACAAGATTGTCGAGAACTGGAAGCGCAACGATGTCATCTGGATTCACGACTACCACCTGTTGCTCGTCGCCGGCATGGTCCGTAAAAAGCTCCCGGACGCCAAGATTGGCTTTTTCCTGCACGTTCCGTTTCCGTCCTCAGAGGTCTTCCGCTGCCTAGCCGTCCGCAAGGAGCTGCTCGAGGGCATGTTGGGAGCCAACCTTATCGGCTTCCAGATTCAAGAGTACACCCGGCACTTTTTGCAGACCTGCAGCCGTCTGCTCACAGTGGAAGCAACTCCCGAGGGGTTGCAGCTGGAGGATCGCTTCGTCGACGTTGTCAGCATGGCCATTGGCATCGATCCCGTCAGTCTGAGCAAGCACCGCAGCGGAGCGGATGTCATGCGATGGCTCTGCATCCTCCAAGAGCGGTACAAGGGGAAGAAACTTATTGTCGCGCGGGACAAGCTCGACCATGTGCGGGGCGTACGACAGAAGCTGCTGGCCTATGAGTTGTTCTTGAACAAGTATCCTCAGTGGCGCGAGAACACTGTGCTGATCCAGGTTGCCCTGTCGAGCGAGAAATCAGATCTGGATGCCACGGTGTCGGACATTGTCACCCGTGTCAACTCATCATGGGCCAATCTGGCCTATCAGCCTGTCGTTTACCTCAAGCAGGACATTGACTACTCGCAGTACCTCGCTCTCCTCACAATTGCTGACGCCCTTATGATCACGAGCCAGCGTGAGGGCATGAACCTGACATCGCACGAGTACATCTTTTGCCAGGACGGCAAGATTCATGCTAATCAAAAGCACGGCTCGCTCATCTTGTCTGAATTTGCGGGCACTTCTTCTTTGTTTAACAAGAACGAACTGTCGGTCAACCCTTGGGACTATCGCCAGTGCGCCGACGCCATCAAGCAAGCACTCGAAATGGACGACGACGAAAAGGCTCGACGCTGGGAGAAGCTTAATGAGTCAGTTGCCTGCCACACGGGGTCGCACTGGTTTAGTGAGCTGCTCTCTCATCTGGACCGGGCCCATGACGAGCAGCACAAGCGGCATCAGACGAGTGTCCCTCGATTGTCGATGCTGGATGTCTCGGCAAAATATGAAAAGTCCAGCCGACGGCTATTCATGCTTGATTACGAAGGTACCCTAGTCAACTGGGGGCCCGTGAATCAGATCATCCCTGTCAGTCCTCAGCGAACACTTGACGTCTTGAACGACCTGCTTTTGGACGAGCGTAACATAGTCTACGTCATGTCTGGCCACAGGCCGGAAGAGCTTGACCGCGTCTTCCGGCGGGTCCCGAATTTGGGCCTCATCGCCGAGAATGGGTCCTTTATCAGATACTGCGGATCTGAGAAGTGGGTGGAGATATCGGACAGTGCCCAGATCGAGGACTGGAAGACGGCGGTCAAGCCAATTATGACCTACTTTCTGGAGAGAACGCCCGGCACGGAGATCGAGGAGCGTCACTGCAGTCTCCTCTTCCACTACGACGGCGCCGAGGACTACGAGATGGCGTCACGGCAAGCCTCCGACTGTGCCTCGCACGTCAACGACGCGTGCGAGTCGCAACGGGTGCATGCCATTGCCGTGGACGGCTCCATCGTGGTCGAGTCGATAGACTATACCAAGAGCACGGCCGCCCAAAATGTGTTTGATAAGCTCAAGGGCGCCACCAGCGAGACGCAGAGACCCGTTGACTTCCTCATGATTGCCGGCGACGGACGCGAGGACGAGAAGGTGTTTAAGTGGGCCAACAAGCTGCAGCGCTGCGGCATGGTCCCGAACGTGGTGACGGTTAGCCTGGGAAATCGCAGCACAGAGGCTGCAGCTACCACGACACAGGGCGTCAGCGGTAGGTTCTTCTAAGCGCCCCGTAGCGTTGAGAGGTTGAACTAATGACGGGAGTTTCAGGGGTTCTCAACTGCCTGCACCGCCTAGCATCGCTCTCGTAGCGGATGCGAACGCACGCAACACACAATGACGGCTTTCAATATTTTTCCAAGGCGTTGAGCGAGTTGAAGTTTATCAATATTTTCTGGCTTGGAGGCATCAGGAGGTTGCGGAGTTGGATTGGACCGGAAAACGAAATGGGGCAACGTCCGATGCTACACATGCCGAGACACAAAAACGGAAGAAGGCCCAACGCGGGCCTCACGGCACGAGACTTACCCCTAATGGAACACTGCTACTTGGTTCTCACAGCGATTACGCAGGATAGACATAATCGTCCGCTTTCGCGTCTCGGGCGGGGACATGGCGCTGTTGGGTTTGAACTGGAGAGGCCTACTTTGACCCGTGGATGATGACAATGCGAGGGATACTAAGCATGAGCTGTGCGGATATGAGGACGAACGACGGCACATGGTTCGTTCCATTCGATGAATGCAACTGCGTGACAAATGCCCGTTGAAGCTTACGATGTGTCGCGTGACTCTGCCCTCGTGTAGGCAAGCTGCATTTTGCGCACTCTGCGCGTTTTGCCGCACGTGGCCACTGGCTTGTCTGGCATCTCTAGAACACTGCCTGCCCGCCGTGGAACACTGTACCTGACTTGTAGTGCACGGCACTCTGCGATGCAACCTTCATCATGCGAGGTGCAGAACCGCGGGACGGGCTGACGTCGGCGATCACTCGGCGAGGCGGGCCAATGGCAACAGAACCTCTCATTGATGGCCCTCTCTACGCAACTCGACCGACGGGCCCCAGCTTTACGCCTCAGCTCTAATACGTCGATTCTAGGTCTGCAGTGGACGTTGAGGACAACATACAAGACGTCCGTGTTGACAGGCCTCGCTGCGTGCTTTGGCAGCTTCCATTTGATGACGACCAGTCGGTGATTGCGGGTACACCTCCCTCCTTGTAACAAGACTGGTGGAATCGGCATTTGACCTTGTCTCGCTGATTGTTTTCGACGATGATCGTACGTCCGCTCCATTCTGCTTCCGACGAGGCCACACGTACGAAGACGAGGATATCAATGTTGCATTTCACATGTATTGCCAGAGTCGCTGCAATGGGAGCAGACGCCGAGTACCCTGCCTTCATCTCGGATTCTGTTCCATTAAAGTGATTTCGATATCATCGAATTACGTAGCCGCCATTGATTATGACCTCAATCCGCCGATTCAATCTGACTTAGTAAGAGAAAGTCGCATCAAGCGGGCAGTGACCAGGAGACTCTAGCGCGGCTTCTTGCGCCATGCCACAGGAGTTTTGCTGCGTATCATCCGTGAAATGAGCGCCGTCGCTCTTCGAGACTGTAAAGAGACATGCAATCGACCTTAGGCGTGATGTCTAGGCTACATATGTCCACCTCGTAGGTCTCTCGTATCTCCAGTCGGGGTTTGAGGGCACTCTTGATGCCCGAGTAGGCAAAGATAAGGTACCTATGATGCAATGCTTTAACGGTGCTCCGCGGGCACTAACGTGGGCCCTTGGAGATGCGGTCTGTGATGGCCAATTGGCGACTACCTTAAGCTTTGAGGCTGATGGCGGGGTTGTTCTGCCCTGTTGCTCCTGCGCACCACGGCAGTCGAACCCCCCCGCAGCCCGACATCGGCGGGCCGGGTGACTGAGCACCGAGCTGTGCTCCAGTTCAATCGTCTTCCTTGAAGCTTCACCTCTTTCCCCAATTGCATCATCACGCTGTTTCCGTCACCATCTCCAGGCTCGGTAAAAAGACGTTCGCTAGGCTGAACACGTCTGTGTGCCGTTCTCGCACTGACTGGCCGCTGCATACATCTTCACAGTGTGGTTGACGACAGACGAGGCGAGAAACCACCACCACCACCAGCAAAACCATCACCATGGCTGCTACGTTCCCCCCGCCGCCAGTCAATACGATTGACTGGTCCAATGTGGGCTTCCGCGTCCGCGAGGGTGAGTGTAGCGAGGCTCGTAGCTCGTCTGCCGCATGATGCTGACGCCGTCCCTCAGTCAACGGCCACATCGAGTCGACCTTCAACAAGGCCACCGGCCAGTGGACACCGCTGCGATTCGTGACCGACCCCTACATGCGCATCCACGGCATGGCCCCCGCGCTCAACTACGGCCAGCAGGCGTACGAGGGGCTCAAGGCCTTCCGCGGGCCGGGCGACGCCGACATCGCCATCTTCCGGCCCGACCGCAACGCCCTGCGCATGCAGCACTCGGCCGACGTGGCATCGATGCCGCGCGTTCCCGAGGACATGTTCCTGCAGGCCTGCCGCGCCGCCGTGGCCCTCAACGCGGGCTTCGTGCCGCCCCACGAGACGGGCGCGGCCATGTACGTCCGCCCGCAGCTCTACGGCTCGAGCGCGCAGCTGGGGCTCACGGCGCCCGAGGAGTACACCTTTGCCGTCTTCGTCATCCCCACGGGCGTCTACCACGGCTCGCACCCCGTGCGCGCCCTGGTGCTCGACGAGTTCGACCGCGCCGCGCCGCACGGCACCGGCAGCGCCAAGATCGGCGGCAACTACGCCCCCGTCCTGCGCTGGAGCGACAAGGCGCGCCAGGAGGGCTTCGGCATCACGCTGCACCTGGACAGCGCCCGGCACGAGGAGGTCGATGAGTTCAGCACGAGCGGCTTCGTCGGCGTCCTGGCCAAGAGCGCCGACGACGTGACGCTCGTCGTGCCGGACTCGAGCTGCGTCATCGACAGCGTCACGAGCGACAGCGTGCTGCAGATCGCCCGCAGCTACGGCTGGAAGACGGAGAAGCGCCCCATAAAGTACACCGAGCTGCCGGCCTTCACCGAGGTCATGGCCGCCGGCACCGCCGCCGCGCTGGTTCCCATCCGGAGCATCACGCGCCGCATCAGCCCCGGCCTGCTGCCGGCCGGCCCGCGCGTGAGCTCCGACGCCAGCTCCGAGACGGTCACGTACATCCCCGACACGCAAGAGGACGCCGGCCCCGTCTGCGTGCGGGTGCTGACGCAGCTCAAGGCCATCCAGCTCGGCAAGGTCAAGGACGAGTTTGGGTGGCGCTTCGCGGTGACGGCGGAGCATGGCAACGTCGAGGGCGCGTTGAAGGATGCCAACGGGAACGGCACCGATCAGACTGTTGATCAGCTGGACTGATGTTATAATTACAAGTGTACTGGAGAAAAGTATCTAGTGTAATTTACTCTCAAATGCACCGATGCTTTGCCGCCGTTCGCCTGTCTGCCTCGTCGGCTGCAGTGCTGAGTGATGGGAAGACGTAGTGGTCTCGCATGTGTTTATGTACACTGAGCCTGAGAAGGTTGCGCAGTGCATGCAGGGGTTGCAGTCTGCCGGCAAGGATGCATCTAGTCAGGGGCGCGGATGCTTCCCGTCTGCCATGTCACGTTCACGAGCATGCATGCAGTTGCTTATGCAGTCTGGGCATGTCTACATTAGTGAAGCCGCCTGTTAAATATGTACAAGAAAGTCGCTCGGCCCATTCATAACGGGACCCATTTTGCTGCCTCGCGTCAGGCTCGCCTGCTGTCGCACACAGCTGCTGCGCGAGCTACGTCCCAGCATCCACCCTGGTGTCATTATGACTCCGGTCTCTTTCCGTCACATCATGCGTTTTTGCAACATGCCACTCGGCGTAGAGCGGCGGCCGTCTATAGGTGGATCTGGAAAACGTCAATGGCCTTGGCGAAGCCATCGTCGATGGGCTGGATAAGGTTCTTCGCAACGCCCTGCAGCGCGGCGGGCACCTTGGAGACGACGTTGTTGCTGAAGTCGGTCGTGGCCTTCTTCTGCTGCTCAAGGTTGAGGAGGATGATGGGGCTGACGACAATAAGGTGGTCGAACTTGGGCTTGGCGGCGATGATGGCCTCGAGCGTCTTGTTGACCTCCTTCGCGAGGTCCTGCGTGGCGCCGGCGATGCCGAAGGCCTCCAGGTCGGAGAGGGGGGCGCTCTGGCTGGCCGTCTTGGAGCCCTTCTTGATGGCCTCGAGGAGCTTCAATGACTCGCCGCCGATGGGCAGCATGCCGAAGACGTGGCCGTCCCACGACGAGACGGTGTTGCCGAGCTGCGTGGTGTCGGACTTGATGGTGTTCATGGCGGCGGAGATGGCAGCGCCGTCGGCGAGGGCCGTCGCCGCGAGGGCAACGACGGAGAAGATGTTTGTGACGAGCATCTTGGCGGCTGGTGAAGACTTGGCTTCAGGATGAGGGAAGAGGGGGTGGATAGGGTGGTGCGAGTGAGCGGAGCGGGTTGGTGAGGCTTGGGACGAGGCTTCCAATATCTGGGACTCACGCCCCGAGGGATCGTCACCGTCTTTTATAGAACAGAGTGGCACGCATGCCAGTGCCCATCGTCATCTCTTCATGGCCTCATCTTCACAAGTTCGCAGCCCATCCCGCATCTGCATCCCGGGCGTCATGCCTCGATCGGGCAAGGTTGGTCTGTCAGGTCCCCGCAGAGTCGGTCCAATTCAAGACACGAACAGAGACGAGAGTCATCCGTCAGCAGAAAAGCCTGCAGGACAGGCAGTAGGTCATGGGTATGGGTCGCCGCCCCCTTGCCTGCGCGCAGCCGGGGTAGCGGCGCAGCATCCCACGCCGGACGGATCCGTTGGCCCAATCGCGGATCCTGCCCTGAACAGGCGTCAGATCGGCCCTGCGACGGCCGCTGATTTGCTGAAGAGTGCCAGGGGTCGCTTGGTGGCGCCCGGGGTGGTGGAGACGGGACCAGACGGCGCCGGAATCTGGGGTATTGTACGGAGTAGTTTGGGCGTCGTGGCTAAGGGGAGCCGCGGCAGCGCGAGAGGCTGACGCTCGGATTCTGGGCATGTGCATGCGGGGGGAGTAGGACAGACCCGTTTTGCCGTTCTCGTGCCTTGTGCCTGTCTGCTAATGCGCGCCTTTTCTTCCATCTCCTGGTCTCGCACTCGCCTGAGGCTTGCAGGTCCTGACGTATGTAGGATGCCGCTAGCCTCCACCTTGGATGGAGAATCTGAGCCGAGCCGAGATGCGACGACATGTGACGGCGTGCCTAGTTTCTCTTTTTCCCCCTTTCCCACGGCGGCTGCGCTGGGAACGGTATGCTATGCCAGTGGAACGTATCGTCTTTCCGGGTTTCCCCAGACTTTGGACGTGAGCCATGTTGACTGTCAACGTCTCTAACTTGATCCCTTGTCATCGTGCTGAAGCATATGAAACCTGTGCTTCGTTCGATTCCATGAAGGCTCAGGGGGCAGAGATCCGGGACTGCTGCACATGACAGCCGCATACGCGCGCAGCGTTTCGCCACGTGAGGCATGGGCAAGCACAGCCCGTGTGCAGGCCAGGCAAGCCGCGGACAATCACCAGGGGTGGTAGCAAGGTTCTCTGGTGGCATAAGCCTATGCCAGCTAGGCGAGTGCCATGCGTTTGATGAGGAGGGGGGCGATGGAAGTGGTCTGCTCTGCTCTGGCCCCGGAGCCACCTCCTCCGTGATGTTGACTCGGCAATCGGATGGTGCTTGTGCTTTGCGCACGGTCGCTGCGGCACGATTGTAGGCTAATTCATGGGCTAAGCTAGCATGGGCCCGGATGGTGCGTCCATAAATGGCATCGGCTTGAACGCTTGGCTGTTCGCTCGTCTGCTAAGCCTCCTCCATGTCCCCGAGCTTTGTACGACCTGTCTTTACCCTAGGTAGGCGAAATTTCTACCCTGCTTTGAGGTCCTCGCCAGCCTCTTCCGAGTTGTCTCAATTCTTATTCAGCCATAAGGAAACGGGCCGACTGCAGTGGCATCATAGAAAATACATGCAGGTAAGGCAAGAAATAACCCTGTGCTGAGAAGCAATGATCACTTCGTGCCATCTTTGTTCTGATGCTCTGTTGTGATATTTTGCTACTTGATCCCTTCCTCCTAATGTGCAAGCTTTATCACACAGAATTAAAACACCTCTGCCAATGAACCACCCTCTGTGATTTGTCCTAGCTAACTCATGTCCCCTTATATTTCAGTGACCCTCAAGCCAAATGTTATCGTTTCGAAATCTGCAAGCTCTTCAGGAGCTCACTTTAGCATTTCCATTGACTGCATATCCTCGTCTGCTAATGGCAATGCAAGATCAGCTCGCCGACTGAGATACCTAGGCGACAAGCCTGGAAGTTTCGAGAATCCTCTGTTTGTGGGCCCTAACTTAGTGTGCATCAACGAGTGCAGGATTAGGATCATTATCCGTGGTTCAGGATTTGTTATCTTTACAACCTGCCACACGGGTCATCAAAATATTCATGAGCATGTCTTAATCTATGAAAATTAGACATTTGAATAGCGGCCCTCAAGTTAATGCATGCACCCAATCCTCATGAGTGAGATTCTTCAAACTGTGGTCGTTATGATAAGCAGAACCGCCGTCCATACTTTCAACAGGTGCTCAGTTCGCGCAGAGTGTTAACGCTATGTCAGACTCCGCACCTCGAGCACACCGTCTGGTGGAGTTTACTCCGGGGTAAACCCCGTTTTCCCAGACTAGTTGCGGGCAGTCTGTGTCATTGCTGACCAGCTTCAGCTTAGAACCCACCACAGGAGATCCAAAAACTGAGTATAAGCCGTACTTGAGCGTAGGGTTGGCGACGACGTTGTATGTGAATGTCACCTCAGGATTCCCATTGTAGATATCGGCGTTCTTTTCAACAATCTTCAAGGCGACTCTGCCGGCGTGTAGGGCTACCCTGAATGTCTGCTGCCACGTGCCGCCATTGGCAGAAATCATGTAGGGTCCATAGAGACGATTCCTGACGGGATAGAGTCTCAGATCGAATGAACAGTTGCTCACAATATATGTCTGGCCTAAGGCGGTGCAGAGGTTCGCGAATGCCGTGATGGCCACTAGAAGGATGACCTTAATGAGCATTGTTTAGACTTTGTAGTGACCTGATCGCTCCGCAGAGATGGATCCCACATTGGCCTCCCTCGTCATTAGCGATCGTCTCTGAAGAGCTAACGCACTGCTCAAGAACCAATACAATTGCATCCTCCCTCCCTTCCTCCCTCCTCCACACCGACCCAATCACCCTCAGAGACACGATACAGCGAAGGAAATGTCTCACGTGAAACTCCAGCTTGAAGACCCAGGCGCCCCGGACTTTGCCCCCGAGGTGGTCGAGACGCTCAACGCGGCCCTCGCGGCCGAAGGCCCGACGTCGCCCGCCGAGGCCGCCGCCGCCCTCGACGCCGTCTCCCGCCACGACTACGCGCAGCACGGTAGCGCGGGCGGCTTCCTCTGGTGGTTCTGGGACCTCGTGCACGACCTGGCACGCCAGCTACCCTACGATGGCCCGCAGCAGGACCGGCTGGCGGCCGTTATCGGGGCGCTCGACGGCCTGCCGCCCCGGACGGTTAGCCTGGGAAAAGACGAGCGCCCCGACAACGATGTACAGATGTGGACGGGCCTGGCCGGTTTTGCTGCTACGTTCTGCGAGAAGCTCGATAACCGTGAGTCGTGTTCTTTAGGCTGCTGTTCACCCCGCTAACGTGACCTAGCAGGCGACGGGAGAGCCGCCGGGGACGTGCAGAAGAAGGAGCGGGCCGTTAATCTCCAGGCCTACGCAGCACGCATCGCCGGCCTAGGCCTCCTCGAACTCCACGTATACGCCATCTGGGCCCTCGTCGACGCGCTAGAAGGCACTATGAGGCCTATTCGCGGCGCCCCAGACGAAGTCGACGACGACCCCGCCGCTATCCAGGATCTGCCGTATAAGGTCAGCGCCGCCGCGTCGTGGATGGTCTACGCCGCCGGCCGCTTATACGGGCGCGACGAGGAGGTCTACGCGGCCACGGCGGGCCCGCTGTGGAGGCTCCCCAAGAAGGAGGCCATCAAGCTACGGCGCAGGTTTAAGGGCACAAACGGGCTGTGTCCGCAGCGGTGGCAGCTGTGGAAGGAGAGATTTGCCGTTATTCGGGACGCGGACGGGCTAGACGCAAAGGTCCGGAGCGAGGCGGGGGATGCGTACGCTGCCATGGACAAGGCTGAGAAGGAGAAGGAGAAGGGGTCAGGAGGAGAGTCGAGTCAAGACGCATCTAGGGGTTATTTATAATACTTCGGGGCCTATAGAAATGCCGGCCCGGACCCCACAGCACGATGTTGCTATGTACTCGTACGAATGCTACCGTACCATTTACTCGTAGCTTTATGAGTGCATCGATGAATGAATAGGGCGTGCCCGTGAATCATGGCACTGAAGGGCCTTTTATTGGCCCCCGCCACCCTTTGTCTCGTGCATTTTCATGTTTCAGTATCGTGCCTCAGCGCGTGTCTTCTGATGTAGCTAGGCCCTGCGAAACGAATATCCGCTGAGCGCCAAATATATATATACGTGCAGTACTCGCATATACTCTAAGTACTTGAATGTACAACATGTATGTACAAGTTTGTATCCGTGACGCAGTCAAACCTCGGTCGCTGCCTACCATAGTACGAATGACGAAGAATTGCTATAGGTAAGGTACCTTAGTCATGGCTCTCCGGCGGCACATGGCCATAGCATGGCGGTAAATCTCGATGCTGCAGCTATTGGAGTAGTCGAGGCGCCACGTCTTCCAAGATTCCCCATACGTCTCCCACGTTCTGTATATACGTCGGCTTGGTCGGTTCGCTCGTGGCCTTGGTGCCTCCAAGTCCCGACCATCTACGAAGCTAACAAATGCCGTCAAAGGAATATTTTGAGAGACTCAAATGCTGTTGATGCCACTTCCAAAAGGCTAAAGTGACGCTGAGAGCCTGTCAGACGACCGGACAATCTGCGAGTGTGCTAGGTAAGCTTTCGTTCAAGGAATGGGCGTGTAAGCCTGTGGGGCCGGCACGAGAAACGTACCGAGCGGCGTTGATGCGGCTGCCTTACCTTATTCACCGTCATGTGCAGAATACAGACTCCCAATGCCAGGGAGTGGGAAACAATGCACCCCACTTGTGGAGTGGCTCGTCACCCGACTCAGGCGCTACTCAGGTGCTACTCAGGCGCTGCTCAGGTTAAAGCGGCGACGGCTCAGGAACATGGCCGAGGAAGGAAATTCTGGATGTCGAGATTGGAATTGTATATTGGTCTGTTACCAGCTTCTTGGCCACAGTCAATCGCAGGCCTTCTGCCAGGCCGACATGAATGGAATGTGGAGGCCGCAGGACTTATTTGCTGCTACCTTCAAGTCCATTTGACGAAGTGCCGACATGGCTTGCTTCGTCTGTGGCAGACCAGCGAACAACTCGCTCATGTTGCATACTGGTGTGGTGATCTCGATGCCTGGCCAGGGCCTTTCAGAAGGAGGACATACCAAGTTTTCTTTTTGAATGAAGAAGAACCGGTACCGGGGCTTGACATAGAAGACTTGATCGGAAAGGCCTGAAGACTCTCATGCCTGGAAAAACATCTTTGATAGGTGCGTCTAGACAGACGGCACAGGAACAACCAGTGTCGTGATCGCACTCCGCAGCTATAGTGATGTCCTGAGTTAACCGGCAAATCTCGCGCACAAGGGTATTCCTGGTCGGCGCGTGATACGCTGGGCCACTGCCGTCACAACTTTGCGTTAGAAATTCCAGCTCAAGCCCAAAGGTGATGCCATGTCGATGCATATGTGGCGTGTTTGTCGTATTAAAAAACGAGCGTCGGCGGCTGCAGATAAGGTCTGCAGGTAACTAAAATTTGATGTGCAGATTTTGCAAGAAATAGCAGGAATGCTTAACCCATCATGACAATATACCATCATGACCTTTTATACTTTCTTTATGGCGACATGTGCCCTGATATCATGTTGTCTAACTGTTGTTCCATGGAATTTTCCCCAACTAGAACAGAACTCTTGGTGAATCACTCTTTGGCTTGGTTGTACCGGGAGTGAACAAATGTTGAATTGGATGGCAAATCTTAGTAGATCAGTGAAAGAAACCCATAACCATGAGGTCTTGCTGGATGAAAGAAGATCTGGAGCATGTCATGTATTGCGACAATGCATTTTTGAATCTGCTAAAAACAACAGTGATTCTAGGCGAACACCCTGTTTGACAAAGAACCATGAGTTGTACAGAGCCTGATGGTATTTTGAAGTTGAGTTGAATGGTCTTGTAAATGGATATATCACGGAGAATTTCACTGAAAATTATGGAATAAGCATTTGCAGGGAGTCAAGTCCGGCCTTGAAATTGCTGCCATGCTGTGCCGTTTCTTTGGTTGCTAGTTCAGACGTCAGCGAAGGGGATGGCTGCTCTTGACTACTGCTTTGGCTCAGGATGGGACATTGAAATGGAAAATGCGAACCCGGGCCCTTTGGAGCGGGGGGACGTTTGTCGGTATTCATGCATGCTCGCACAACAACTCACAAATCCCGGTGCGGCGAGGATTGCACTCGGTAGTATGGGCCCAAAGCGCTGGACTATCGAGGCTAGTTCAGCTTTAGGGCCTTAGGAATATATGAATCAGAGTTGCGTTTATTGATCCAAAACTTCACAGGACAGCATTCCGAACTTGCTGTAGCACCTCCAAATCATATGAAGAGCGTCAAGAATATTTATGGTATATAGCCACTCATTGTATTGATGACTAGCAAAATTAGTATCATGAAGTGAAATATTTACTGGCCCAGATACCCAAGTCTCTAGCCTCAAGTTTGCATTCTTATACCGAAGATGGTCCGCAGGCATCCAGTCCCATCTCATGAAGCCAACGTGAAGCTCATATCGTTGCTGCGGTACGTCATGACAATGAATAGACATTACTAGGCGGTTTAAACGCCGACAGGCTTCTCGCAGAGAAGGGCCTGTCCAAGCTGTGGAGAGGCGGTCAGTACATGAGTGTTCGAGTACTCTAAGTTAGATGATGACTTACGATGGGAATAGCACAGCAAGAAGCCTCCTGGCCGACGGAAGCGCAGATCTCTCTGAATTCCCGGGCGTTCCTGGGAGATCGGTGGGCTACAATACACTGTCAGAATGCGTAGAGCATTTGAGTCAAGGCAACTTACGAGGAGCGCAGTTGAGATCAGCGACTCCGAGGACGTCAGCTGCACAGCACTGTGCGTTGCTGTACAGGCCGGGGGCGCAGGGCAGGTAAAGACCGCCGCCGCCGCCGCCGCCGTTGGGGAGGGCGAAGGCGCCAGCGAAGAGAGCAGCAGCAACGATGAACTTCATTTTGAGGGTTGTGAGTTGAAAGTCCGGAAGACTTCAGTTGGCTGTTTGCAAAGTTGACTTGGGAAGACTGGGCTGTTGGGACTTGGTGATGATGAAAAAGATTCTTGGAAGGCGGATGAGGTCGTGATATTTATACCCGAACGACGGCCTTCTCTTCATCACGATTCCTCATACGCTCACACAGTAAGCAACATCGGCTTCAAAGCAGGATTGAGGAGGCAAGAATCCGTTGCAAGCTGAACTGAGACCGGCATTGTCCCCTGGGGCCCCATGATGCATTCTAACGCACGGCCTGTATGTTCACGATGGTTGCCACGCCCTGGCGGACTAATGCATCAACAACCATGACCCATACGGATGTCACTACATCCGCCGCCCGGCCAAATTTGTTGCTTCTTTGGGTCAGCTCCTTGCTTCCGCAAATAGCAGGCCATGCACGTATTGACTGCAACACACTTAGCCGCATGCGTGCCTAAGCGAGAGTCATGGAGGACACATTACAGGAAAGACATCGGCGAGGACCCAGGGCGCTGGTTGGTAAGGAGAGACACGATCGGAGTTGTCACGGCAAAAGACAACAAAACCATGGCGCTCCGGGGTGCTGCGGCCGGGATACACCATGCGGCGGGAAGCCCGGGACACGGCACAACACACGCTCTTGGGTCGCACGGCGTGCCTGTGCGGCGCAGAACCCAAACCTTCTCCCCGTAGTTCGTATATGTGTGCAAGGAACCAGGTTGCTGTCGGAGGAGCCGTTGAAGCCCAAATGGGCATCTCACTACGATCGGCCAACGCCACGTCCGCGAGGCAACAGCCGAAATGGAAACGGCATAAATGGATATGACGGGGCGGCCGTGCTCGGCGCCTATGAGGGCCTATCAACCATTCATTTCCGCGAAAGAGATCCATTGTCCCGCGTCGAGACGCCCTAGCTGGGTCCATGCCCCCTTCTCGAGCCGCTCACCTAGGACGTAAGTGGCAACCCGGCAGCTGAAGAAGAAATGGCCCGCCTGCAGGCTGCCGTGCATAATTTGGCCGGCCCCAACCCGATGGCCTGCCGGATCCTTTTTCACGCGGCATCGCCAGTCGTCGACGCTCCGTGCGCATTGCGATCGTCTCGGGCTGGGTGACAGCGCATCAGAAGTACCCGAATGAGGATTGGCTTCGGCTGGGGGAGTGCTCAGCCCACCGCCCATCTCCCGCTTCCCCGTCCGTAGCGCCCGTGTCCTAGTCCGCGTCACACTTTCGCTGTCTCCCGGCGGCCGGCCCCGACTTACAAGTAGACTTCGAACCGTCTCCAATTCTAACTGGTCGATGGCCGAATCTTGTTCCCGGTCTCAGGCACCGGAGTGTCCTGCAGCCAGACTCTAATAACGCCCCACGTTATTTCGTACATGCGGCTGCGTTTGTTTGAAGAAACCATCCCCAGGGGGATTGGGGATTCTGGCATATCAGACTGCATAATAGCAGCAATATCGGCCGGCCTCGCAAGACTCCAACCTCCCACGAGCCCATTACCCCCTGTTTGGCGGTGGGGCCGGTTCACCGCCTGGGTGATTGGTTTTGGCCAATGCATCGTTGTTGCTCTAGAGTCTCGGGGGAATGCCAGGTTGTCGACTTCAACTGTTCGCCGAGCGCTCAGCTTCCGTGGCATCCGTAGCCCTCCCCGTTAGCCCAGTTCCCCGCGCGATTGTGCCTGTCAGGCCCCTTTCACGTCCCGTCCTGTGACATAGGTGGCGGAAGCAAAATTCCTGCGTCAGGGCGTCGGCCACTCAGAGGCTGCTGCGAAAAGATGAGTTGCAGTAGCGGCAGCTTGGCGAGATGCAACGGCTTCCTTGCAGCCGCCTAGGGTTATCATCCCCACCATCTTGGCTCGGCAGCTCAGGTATCAAGGCAGCAGGCCAATCCATTTTCGACTCCTTGCCGCTATCTTAGTCGTGGCTGGGTTTTTTCTCGCCCAGCCGCTCAGCGCTAAGGCGACGGGACAAGCTGGACATCGCGGGCTGCCGCGTCATGCTCCCAGCACAAACAATTGTGCGGTCTGTTGCCTTTGTATCGAAGTTGGGGTCCAAAGCGAGGTACGGAGTACAGAGGTGAGCTGCCATGCAAAGCTGCACGGCACGCGGGTAGTAACGAGGGTTCTGTACCCAATTAGCTTCCGCCTGCGAAGCTGCGACAGGTTAAGTCCGACGTTTGACCGTTTGAGAGAAGAAATTACCGACGCTGGGCGAGAGCAACGCCCTAACGTATCGGAACTTGGGACACAATGCGGCATTCGGCCCGCGGCTGGCACCGGGAAGCGGAATCCTGAAAGGTGATTAACACGCCAAGTCACGTATGGCTGGAAAAGCGGCTGAACTGACTGGAGACTCGTAGTACCAGGGCGGAGGGGCACTTGCATTTGCCCCAGCTTGACGTGCATACGCTGCGGGCCCTCGGGCGAAAAGGAAGCCATATTCAGCTTTGACTCCAAGGGGGGCTAATATCAGATGAGGACAACGGCTCGTCGCTCGTGATCAACATGCATAGCCGGCTTCATCCAGTCCGATGCTCGGCAGTGACCATTTCACCCGTCTCAGGGCGTCCAGGGCTTGACGGCCGGATCAGATTGGCCCCTGTTGCTACGATCCAATCCCAGCTCGACACAACCTGAAGCCAGAGGGCAGAATTCGCGCGATGTGACTGCATCCGGAGTGGCACAGTGCTAAACTTTGGGGAAGCTATGCGAATGTCAAGGCTCACTACCCTGTACCACGACTACCGACGGTGACTCGGTTGCGATCGTCATTGATGCACAGAAAACAAGCTTTCATTGGGAGCCAGCAAATGAGATGAAAGCTGGGTGTCATGGCTCCTGCATTACGAGTATCTTTACATATGCCCTCTCCAATACCTCTCCAATAGGGACCGCGGGCCGCCAGCTCTTATATCCTGGTTCGCATTAACAGACGCGGACGTGAGGTGCCCAAGGGCGGCAGTCACTAACACGCAGGAGCCGGCCACTAGGCGACGTTGCACAGCAGTAAGCGGCGCTGCCCGGAGAATTTTATAACGGCTGATGGTCGTATCGTTGCCAAGTTGTGTCATTGTCAAGTTGCTGCTGTGCGCCCAACAACCGGTCACATTTCTGGACTCGGGAAGAGGCAAACAGCGCCTCGAAGCACGTCCCTAAGGTATGACGCGGCCAAATACATGCCCGCGTAGTGGCCATAAACGCCGACTCGTCTCTGGGCAATTGTTCCGGGCTAATTGCCCGTGCCCGTCCATCCCTTCAAGTCCTGCATGTGGTCGGGCCCTCCATGTGAGCCATATGCCGGGAAACCAAATTGTCGCCATGCATGCACATTTTACGGAGTGCATATCGTCTGATTATGGACCTGCCTGTCTGGTGGACCCTACGTCAGTGGCTGCGAGCGCTTCATCTCTTCAGCCTGAGACTTGCAGAGTTCTCGGACCCCAGGTTGCGGTGGGCTGTTACGACGCTCGGTCATTAGTCGGGATGACTGGGCCGCTTTGCACCGTGATTGGGCTATTTCGGCATTCTGCATTGACTGGCATTGGCGGTCTGGTATTCCCGTCGCGCAACTTGAGGAGACGAAAGAAAAAGAAAGCGCATGGCCCCAGCGGGTCAGTTCTCAATGAGGCAATTCCGGGAAGTGAAAGTCGACGAGGACAAAGCCAAGGATAAGAGTCTAGTCGCACAAAAGGAATGATCAGAGAAAGCAAGACATGTCGATGGCGCACCCGTTAACAATGGCCCTCAATCGCAGTGTAGCAGCTAGAAAGAGACGCGGCTTCACTGACACACAGAAACAGGTGAACAACATCTGAGGTGAGGCCAAGGCCTACGGATCCGCACAAGCGGTCGGCCGAGGCTCCTTTCTTCAAGTCTTGCCGCAACGTGCCAAAGGAGAGACAATGGGCAGATGGTCGTTTGCTTCGCAGATCCGCTCCCTGGAGCCGAACCTCAGGGTGGGATGTCCTTTGTATTGACGTTACACTCGATCAGAGTGAAACCCGGGACAACGGCAGACTGCATTAAGAGCCCACATGGCTCTGGGTCTCTCGAGACATCGACTGTCTTGTCTCTCCTTTTGTTACCTCCGTCGTGGCGCTTGTAGAACCTGACTTCGGGGCATGGCCTAATGTTCCCAGGGTACTCCGTGCATATAGGACGCATTCACACCATCGGTTGACTAGCTCACATTGAGCAACATGGTGCAAGCTAGCCAGAAAGAACCCAGCACTCTGTGTCCATTCCTGTCTGCAACAGTGCATCCAGTACCAAAATGACATGTTAAGAGGTAGCCAAAAGTGCCACAAGCCCCTCGGAAGCTTTGCTCCATTGAGCGCCCATGTGTTGTGCCAAGGCGGCATGGAATTGCCTTGAGTTGGAGTCCCCGTCGGGCCCTTGTAATGCAAGGTGGAAAAGCATTCATTCGGAAGAGTGCCCACTGTTAAGTGTAGGGGACCGTGGCGCAGTAGGACCTCCATGGCCATTCGCCCTGGTTGGGAGTGGCTCGAAACCCGTCCCTCCTACGCTTATTGTAGTTTAATGTTCATCATATATAAGGTCACATGCCGGGCACATTGCCCATATGTCGCAGCCTAATGACCGTCATGTCCAGCGTGGCCAGCAGACAAGGCAGGGGATAGAAATGAGGTAAGATGGTATCTGGAGGGCCTCACGACAATGACCTAGCATGGCCAGTGCGCTGATAAACGCATCTACGTGTATGAACGCACTAATCAGTACTAAAGCAAAGGGGCCAATGCCCTACTTCTCGTAGTATGTGAAATACCCACTCTTCGTCGATCCCGCGATGTCAACGATTGTCTGGGCAGCTCCATGAGTCCAGGACGTCGACAACAACCTTGACTTTGCTGCCAGCAACCACACGCGAAAATCGCACTTGCGGCATGCCAATCGCGATTACTCTTTCGATATGTCTCTATTGAACATACTCGGGCATATGCTTCTCCCGACTCGGCCAGCCTCCAACAGTTGAGCCCGAGCGGAACACTGACATTAGGGGGCTCACCACCTGAATCTTCAGGCCGGCCACTGTCACCAACTTGCGCAAGAGTGGTAAGCAGCTGTTCCCAGCACAAACCTGTTCTAAGTGCCAACGGGACTTTCAGCCGACAACAGTCAAGCAATGAGGGCTGGCGCGGGCCATTCCAGGGCCGTATGGCTGACGAGGAGCAACAGCATCGTCCTGGCATCATTCGTCTCATGCCAAGGCGTGAGTTCATGCAACGACTTCCCAATCAGTTGACCGCGCTCTCGCTTCTAGCCCGAAGCTAATGTTTAGTAAGATTTCCGGTGCGGCGCGATTTGAGAGGTGTCGCTTCTTTAACCACGTGAAAACTTATGATCCCAAAGCCTCAACTCTGATCTCTTTAGAATCAGTTGCGTACAGAACACTCCGTACAGTACTCCGTACAGTACCATGAACCCGCAGCTGTCTGCTCTGTGTGTCGGGGTTCTTGCCTTGGAAACGATGGGACTCAAGTTCACGACCTGCATCAAGTCAATATTGGTGGCGCTGTTCTTCGGTGTCAGCAACTCGTTTCATTTAGCCTCGTAAGCCTTACGGCACTCCATGGGACTCCGATAATCCCCACCGCGTCGGCACAGTCAGCTGACAGCAAGTCAGCAACCCACGATAGTCCCCGCCCAGTGAGGTGGAGAAGTTGCAAACCTCAAAAAGCTGAAAGTCGCGCGCACTTTCTCCGTCCTGATCTTCTTGTTTAGAGCCCATTATTTGCTCCTACCATATAGCCATGACGATTCAGGCGAACCTGCCATCTCGATACGAGATCCGCGTGCTTGAGCCCAAGCATCTTGAATGGGCCAAGTCGATATTCACTCACAGCAACTTATTCCATTCACCCGTGTGGCCGGTAATATATCCTGATGACATTACGGCGCTGGCATACGACATGTTCAAGCATGCGACATACCTAGTCAAGCATCAAATTGACTCTGGACTCTCTCTCGGAGTATTTGACAAAGAGTACCAATTCAAACGGCAGGAGTCTACTGCGACAGACGGCGCCCTATATTGGGACACATCTGATAAAAGCGCCGACGGAGCTAAGCTGCTCGAGCAGATGGACTTTCCGCTCGTGTCCATCGCCCTCGCCTACGATGGTTTCAATGCCTTGGATAAGGACAAGATGGCCGGGCTGATGGGCGTGCTGCCTACATTGGGCCCTTTTTACGACGTTCTTGCAGTGAGAGACAAGCGAGATGCGCAGACGTGGCAGCCCAAGGGACCGAAAGAGGTGCTTATGCGCAACGCGACAAGCACGCGACACGATTACGAGGGCAAGGGGGTCATGAAAGCGCAGGCGCAGTACATGATGCGCAAAGCGGCGGCCGAGGGCTTCCGGGGGATCCAGATCGAGTGTGCAGCGGATGCGGTGAACTACGTTTGGAGCAACCCGCCAGCACCATTCAGGAGCGAGGTGGTGAGCGAGTTCCACACCATGACTTACGAGGAGACGAATAAAAAGGGGGAGACGGTGTATCCTTTTCGACCAGCGGTTCAGCGGGCGACCAAAGTCTATTGCTTTTTGAAGTAGAAGTGACCTTAGCCAGAGTGGAAGGATATCGTGGAAGAAGAATTGCTCGGAGTTAGTACAGTACCAGCATCACGTAGAGCACCTAATGGCTCAAGCCACAGGATGGGCCAAGCCACTGCTGGCCCGAAACAGACCTAGTTACAATGAATAATTGACATAAAATACATAACGGACGATCATTTCGGACCCCTCTGTAAGTATTACTCACTTGCAGTGCGTTAAGGCTTGCTGGGCTGGTCCAGATCGAGCTGAACCACGCCGCTATTCACGTCTCGAGCCACCGCTGGGGTTTGACATGCGCATGTGCCTGGTAGCCTCTTATTGCTACGAGTTTAAGGGTGGTGTTGTATAGATGCCACCCAGACGCCAATGCGTTTCAAACGCACGGCTCTTCCTGCGTCCAATGTGCAATCAGTTTGCTGCCTACATCCCTGGCGCTGCTTGCGGCCGTGAACAAACTACAGCAGGTACCAGGAACACAGATCAAGGCTCAGTGCCATGGCGGGGAAGCATTCAATCCAATGTAAGCATTGGGGCAAATGGCCGTGATCCTGCAACTCTCGACGAGAACGTTCAGGACCCTTCCACCCGCCGTCATTCGTCTTGACACCGAAGCAACCAACGGCATCATAACTCACCTTGGACACAACGGGATGCACATCATCGATGCAGAAATCCAAAAAGGGCATCAATGCAGCCTGCTTTATTCTGGTCGCTCGTCATGCGGCTGTTGCCATTTTAGTTCGCCAGATGGTTGGCATTGTGGCTGTCCGGGCGCGTTACCCGATCGGGTGGTGAATAAAGTCAATAAGGACGCGGGAACTGCCATAACCTAGTTAGTCGCAGCCGACGATCGGCCACGAATGTTTACGCCAGCTGATTGGGACATGTCACTCCCGTCCCGATGCGAACTCCTGTCGCCCCTGCTGAGATGCATTGCTTGACGCTACTGCCAGGGGTTCTCTGGACTTATTGGTCGTGTGTTGAGCCGCATGCGCGAACGTTGTCACCCGGAACAGAGCATGGCTTGACGTGGCTTCTGAACAATTAGCGATGGCTTTTCCCCAGGACGTTCACTCAGTCCATGGCTTTATTATCTGCGCTGATGGCTGCATTGGACTTAATTGAGCTTTTTCGAACTCTCAATACCCCAAGCTCGCGGTTGGAAGGTGGCTCCCACTCCACACACGCCATGGCGGTTGACTCTGGGGAACTCATCGCGGAGAACATCGAAGCTGTCGATTCAGGCTTCAATTCACGCAAGAACATGTCAGAGGCTGTGGCTGCAGCTAGCGTGTATTTGCTGCATAACTGCTGGCTGCATCGTGGGCTCCGGCCATGTAAAAGCTCCTTTAACCTCAGGCTGTTATTGACGAGCCCCGTCAATAGAGCTAGTGGACATTCGCCCTGGGTCAGGCAACTGTCAACAGAGTCAAAGCTCCTTGCCCTTTTCTACGAACATCACCAAAATTTACAAGTACTATATACACCGGGACAGTCATTTGGGAAATGATATATCTCTCCCTTGACCGATCGACCCAACAGGCTGGTCCTGGCGACAGGTTTCGATCCAGAAGCAAGTAAAATCATATCAGTCACAAACAAGGATCTTCAGCGACGCTCGATCGGATATCACAGTGCTTCCTCATCTCCAGATACTGAGTTTCGGCCATCTGTCACAACCCTGCGATGAAGCTTACCATTGCCGCTGCCGCCGTGGCTGTCCTCTCTGCGGGAGCCACGGCCGCGCCCAACCCTGTCCCGGAGGCCGATGCCACCCCGTGGTGCACCATGCCTGGACAGCCATGCTGGAAAGTCAAGAGAGTTGCCGATGCCTTCGCCGGAGCCATCCAGTCCTCCGGCGGCGTTGCCAAGCGCTCCCCAGAGGCTGAGGCCGGAAACCTCCCAGGCGGAGCCGGCTACGCCAGCAAGCGCGCGGTCAACGAGCTTGCCAACCTCATTGCTCTCACGAGGGACAATCCGCAGGACTACTACAAGAGCCTCGGCCTGGGGGACCAGTTCGAGGCCGACGAAGGCAACCAAAAGCGCGACGCGTCGCCGGAGCCGTGGTGCTGGCTCCCCGGACAGCCATGCTGGAAGGAGAAGCGCGAGGCCAACCCAGAGCCGTGGTGCGTGATGCCAGGACAGCCGTGCTGGAAGGCGAAGCGAGCTGCGGACGACGTCCTTAAAGCCATTGACACCAAGGACGAGGACCCAAGCTCGCATTTGCCATTCAACCCTGGCCAAGCTCCATCCTTCCCCGGCTTCCCTAGCCACGGACCGGGATGGTGGAAGCGCGAAGCCGAGGCAGAGGCCGAGCCCGAAGCTGAAGCTAAACCGTGGTGCTGGTTGCCAGGACAGCCATGCTGGAAGCAGAAGCGAGAGGCAAAACCCGAGCCGTGGTGCTGGCTGCCTGGGCAGCCGTGCTGGAAAGCCAAGCGTGACCTGCACGCCATCCGTGCCGTGGCCGAGGGCATCTCTGCTGGATTGGCGTAAGAGATGCGACCCTTCCGACACGACGGCTCGAGATCCGTCGTTTCTCGACACGTTAACATTCTTCCTTCAATTACCTTGTATTATGCACATACTTCACCCACAGGGGCTGGCCCTGTCTAACGCCTTTCCCACCGTTACAAGGACACAGTCGCTTCCTTGATGTCAGCTCTTCATTTCTTCGGTCGCCCCTTCCTTCTTGAGTATACAACGACCACGCGACAATTTAAACGACAACATATGTGAAACCAAAAAAAGAGTGACGAATGAGTTCGATGCGGACAAGTACGGATCACGTCCCCTCACGACCAGACGAAGCACGCGGAATGAATGACGGTGAGACCTGATGATGGAGGGCGAGAGGGACATGACTTTCTTTCTTTCGCCGTCGAAAGTTGACGTGCGACGCGGCGGCGCACGATTTAAGAACGTACGGCGGATCTGTTGGTTCTCTCCACGGAATGACCAACTCTCCCGTTTTTTATTAATACAACTGAGCGGGGCGGCTTGGCTCTTTATTGATGGGTCATCGGCTTTGCTCGCTTGGGGGTTGGGCCGGTGCATCACGAACATGGGGTCGGCGGAGCATCTGCTTGTCTTGTACGTACGCTGCAGATGAATTGAACAGGTAGCTTTTGCGCCAATTGTTGATGCTGATGTTAAGACGTGTGACTGGTATCTGGATGGGACACATGCGAAGCGACGATGGAAATGTATCTCATGACTTGTCAGTCTCGTCTGGCTGGAACAGCAACGAGGCTTGATAGCACGAGCAGCAATATGTCGACTGCTCCGTACTTCCACCACTTCAGACAAGATTAACGGCAGCTTGCCTGGCATGGACTCTTTCAGCGTCGCTGGGAACAGAGTTATTGCGGCATCGGAACTTTGGTTACGGCAATGAGCAGGCCGAGCAATACGCATGAAGACAAGGTGACAGCGTACGCTGACGTCTGGGACGGCGCCTTGACAGCCTCCTACGAGGGAACGAGGGCTGCCAATCGCGTCAATGTGACGGAATGTCAAGCCAGTAGCCAGCTGCTCCCAGCACAAGTATCATCATCCAAGAAGGCACCGCGAAAGCCGCGAAAGCATGTACGTTCAATCATTGCGATCCTCCCCACACGGGCCCAAAGGGCCCGGGAAGCACCGCACCCAAGATTGTTCGCTTTTCTCTCCATCCTCTGTCCCTCGATCTAAAGCCGGCAGTCGTGGGCGTGCCCGAAGACGCACCTCGGTCGGCAAAGCTGAGGAGGAACCTGGACGTTGTTATTTGCGTTGTTCATGAAGAGGAAAGAAAAGAGAAAGAGGAGGGCCCAGGACCGCCGTCGAATTTTTTAACCACCTGTCGCAGGGTGGATGTGGGTGGGTCTCCATGTTAGTGCCTGAGAGGTGGGTTGGTTGTGGCCGCAAAACTGAGGCTGCAACGACTTCCGGGCCGTCCCAGACCAATTAGCAGGCCAAGTGGTTTTACCTGTTGGGGCACACTGCAGTGAACGATTATCACCTTCAACGGCGGGTTGCATCTACGCGTAAGCGGGCAGCGCCCGGGCGTCCACTAGCACTGCTTCCGCCGTCCACGCTGCGACATTGAATATTTCGGAGCTGCGGCATCGAAAGGCAATACAAGGGCAAGTCCCGCCATCTAGGGCTCGATCTGAGCATCTTTGCGACCGGCAGCATCAGCCAACATGCTCTCAGCCACTTGCGCATCGCACCACTGTCCTTTAGGGAGCCCAATGTAAGGACATGATACGGTAGTGAGTAACAGAGTAATAAATTGTAGATCTAACTAAAAAGGGCAGCTACCTACAGAGATCCATGTATAAGAAGCTCCTCGCCATCTCCAACTTCATAGTCGTTAGATAATAATACCGTATTAGCCATTTAGCGCTTGGGACAACTACAAGCCGCTGATCCAATAAATCCGCATTTGCCGCCAATATCCAGCCTAGGATGGCAGCTCTGTCAGACTATATTGACGATCCACGATTTAGTAAAACTTTTGAACTACCTCCAGATCCATGTAATGGTCGCACGAGCCCGTTCAGGGTCAAATACGCCGACTATGGCTATCGTAACGAGGCATACCCTGAGGAAGAAAATGTACTTCTCTTCTTCGGGTCGCTAATGGCATCGCGGTTAATCCATATCGCCAAGGATGAGATAGCCACCGAGTACAAGGTTCGCATTATCAACCCGGATAGGCCTGGTATTGGGGGAACCGATGCTTGTAATGCGTCGGACAGGATGAGTCTATGGTTAAGTAAGTTTACATTGCTGGCATGCCTTTTGGTATACCTGAAAACTAGTATCGTGCGACAACCTTGGCACGGAGAGCTAACAATCGACCTGTAGAAGTTATCCCAGCGCTACTTAAGCATCTGGGAATACGGTCTGTTTCTTTAGGATGTCACAGTGGAGGTGTCATCTATGCTCTTGATATGCTCTTGAATCAGCCCGAAATTCTTCACCCAGAGCGGCCTTACCTTGCCATTGGGGCACCTTGGGTCTTTCCATCGCACACAAGCTCAACCGCCCTTTCCATCGTTCAGGCATTGCCTGTCAGCATTCTTAGTAACGTCGATATGCTCGCAAGACTCATCAACAACCATATTGGACCGATATTGGGTATGTCGTTTGGTTTAAGTCAGACCCTCATTGCAAGCTTCACAACAGCGCCAACAGAACGGGATGGGGAGGGCGTAGCTAGAGAGGGCACTGAGTTTGAAACGAAGCTTTGGTCCAAGGTTATTGAGCGCGTATATGCTGAGGGTATACAGGGCATCTCAGCTGATGCGTTGCTGTTTATGAAAAGGGGCGAAGGATCGTCTGCGTGGAGTGACTGGGGAGACTACGACACCTTCGTACCGCGCCTGATAGAGTCTCTACGCACAGCGGGGAGAAGGCTGAGCGTTGATGTTTTTTATGCAGAGAATGATTTTGTCATCGGTAGCGGAGGCTCGGAGGGCCCCCTTTGGTTTGATCAGTGTTGGAACACGCCGCATCGTGGCGACATAGTTGACTACCACAGCGAGACCGTCAAAGGCGCAGACCATGACAGGATCTGGGACTTGAGATGGGGCGCCATACAGAGAATATTTGAGAGAATTGCGACTGCGCCAAGGGAGGAATAGACGTGCAGAGCTGTGAGCTGGAAGAAAAGACGGTGTGAAGAAAAGACGGTGTTTATGACGAATTGGATGGTGGACACGCCTACCGTGCGGAATGGACTAAGTTTTCGGATGTTCAATGTCACCCGGGCGAAGCTCGATGTTGTCGTTATGTTGAGATGGGGCGGTTTGCGATCGGCTTCAAGATCCATATGCTTTGTACGGTGAATGCTGCCCCGGTCGGTCCTGTCCGGACCTGGAGGACTGTGAACCACCGCAAACCCGGCGGGAAGAGGCGTGAGGTACGTTCTCTCAAATTCGCCGCGTGGTTTGTAACGAATCCCCGATATCCACTCAATTCCGTGCCGGATGCTGAGTGAGACTTATGAACCAGCCTCTTGTGCTGACGGGGACAAATTGCCGTTGCAGTCCTGCTACCTACTACAGGTGAATGGCCACGCACCACCGCCATCGACAAACCTAGTCTCTTCAATTGAGATATGGGGCTGCGTCACATCCTAACTTCTGGAGCCTGGCGCCGCTGCCGTTGCTTCCGTCGTTAGCTATGACTTTAGGCTGGATCCCGAAACCCCACCCACCATGAGATGCTAAGACAGTAAGACCTGGGTGAGGCATGACCTGATGACGCAAACGAGCCGACGGTCAACAACTTGGCTTCATTCATCGTCAGGTCCTGGTAGTATCTGGTAGGCATCAAGAATCATATCTCACATTGCGCATTGCAACTCGGGGCGTCTATCCATGCAAGGAAAGCTCGCACAGAGAAAGAACGCTTGAGACGTCGCAGGGCAAGAGCTTACTGGCAACGGGTGGCTGTGCACACCCGTTAATGAACTCACAACAACAACATTTGCCCTCCCCGCACTTCACACATTTACAACTCCTTTGGCATCATGGCAGACCACCTCTCTTCGCGGCTGGCGCACTTGAAGCCTTTTTCCAAGTCCACGCAGATTGGGAGCGACGAGGACGAGGACGCGGGCGGTGCTATCGGAGCCGACACCGTGGGCGGCGGCGGGCGCCATGATCGCAAAGCCGACCATGCCAAGGATGAGCTCAGGGTCAGCCACGCGCTGAGGTCGTTCCTCGTCAAAGAGAAGGTCCTCTCGGAGAAGGACGGCGGCTTGAATACCGACGTGCCCAGCGACGCTCTCCGCAGCATGCTCAAGCGTACGTCCTTCACCGTGCCGGCCGCCCTCCTCGACCGCTCCCATCCGCTGCCGGAATACTACATCAGCTCAAGCCACAACACCTATCTCGTTGCGCACCAGCTTTACGGCACGTCGTCGGCGTCGGCGTACGAGACGGCTCTCGGTACCGGCTCTCGCTGCGTCGAGATTGACGCCTGGGACAACAGCGAGGACGAGGACGAGCCCAAGGTGACGCACGGCTATACACTCGTCTCGCACATCCCGTTCCGCCAGGTCTGCGAGACTATTCGCGATGCGCTGGATGAGGAGCTCAACTTCGCCTCCAACCATCCAGGCCGTTCCGTGGCGCCCATCATGGTGTCGCTCGAGAATCACTGCGGCGACCATGGCCAGCGGCGCATGGTGGAGATCATGAAAGAAGTCTTCGGAGACCGCCTGCTCAGCGAGGCTGTCCGCCATGAAGGTCACCGTGAGCAGGAGGGCACAGGGGCCCATGTGAAGCTGGCAGACCTCGGCGCGCGCATCGCCGTCATCGTCGAGTATCACATCCCAGGCGAAGCAAACGACAGTAACTCCAACTCGGGTGACGATGAGTCGGACGCTGAGGAGGAGCAGCGGGAAGCTCGAAAGGCCTACATCGAGAATAAGAAGGAGAAAGCCGCCGCATCCAGCATCATTGTCCCCGAGTTGGCGGAGCTGGGCGTCTACGCGCAGTCGGTCAAGCCGGTCGACAACTCGTGGTACGATCCCGGCGAGCTCGTCAATGGGCCGCACCATCATCTCATCAACGTGTCTGAATCGGGACTGGCCGAGCACCTCCCGGCCAGCGCCGTGCCCATCAGCCAGCACAATGCTCATCACTTGATGCGCGTGTACCCTAAAGGCACCCGCATCAGCTCGTCCAACCTCAAGCCGATAGCATTCTGGGGCATCGGCGCCCAGATCTGCGCGCTCAACTGGCAGACTTTTGCGACGAGCAATCAGCTGAACGATGCCCTTTTCAGCGGCTCCGAAGGCTACGTGCTCAAGCCGGCCGCGCTGCGCGCCGGCGGCGACGGCAAAATCGGCACGGGACGCAAGAAGCGGCTCCGACTGCACGTGGCCGGCGCGACGGACATTCCGCTGCAGGACGGCCGCGACGCCGACTCCTTCAAGCCGTATCTCACGTGCAACCTCTACAGCCCTTGCGGCATCGACGGCGAGACGCACAAGCGCAAGACGACGCCGTACAAGCACCACCGGCTGGGGGTTCTCCACCGCGGGGAGAACCCGCCCGCGACGGACCCGGTGTGGAGAGACGAGCCGCTCGAGTGGGTGTACGAGGACAACGAGCTCGTATTCCTGCGCATGCTCATCAAGAGCGACGATGCGTGGGCGCGAAATCCCGTGTTTGCGGTGGCGGCGGTGCGACTGCTGTACGTGGTGCCGGGCTGGTCCTTTCTCCGCATGATGGACATGAAGGGGCGGGAGACCAAGTGCTCGGTTCTGTTGCGCTTTGAGATTGAGGACGCGTGAGCTGTGCAACTGGGCCGAGCAGCGGAAATAATTCGTGAAGATCGTCAATACATCCATTTTGTTTCCTAGGGGCTCATATTCTTCCCTAAACCGACAAAGTGTGATCACGGCAACGTCCGCCAGTAGCGTCAGCAACCTCGTATCTGCGCTCTTGACTTGAGTCCGCCGAAAGCGTAATACGACATCATGGCGACGATGGGAGAGCCGGGGATTAAATTGTCAAATTAAGCTTATTCAGAGAGCGCTGGTCTGCTCGTCCAGCCACCCTGGAGCAAGTGAGTGGGATGAACAGGTTCGCGTACAGTATCTTGTGAAGCATTCATCCATCACGGTGTTCGGCAGCTCTCCGTGATTATGGATACCTTAGTTGAGTCTCGATGTATAATAAATTGTGCTGCACGTACGGATACTCGTATCGCATCGCACATTGACTGCGCCGCAGTGGCGATCGATGGCGGGAGCTGGGCCGTTCCTCCACCAGTCATCTGACTGAACTCAAACCGGTACTCCCACCCCTCCAGATCCGGGTTCGTTTCCAGCGTGAGCGACGTCAGCATCAAGCCTTCATCACAACCACATGCCTTGCGCTCCGTAACGTCAATTGACCATCCCACGCAGCCAACCCTCATCTTTATTCCGCAAATCCAGGTGAAGCCGCGGTGTTTGCCGTGCCCACCCGCCATGTCGTTCGAAAGCTTGTCGTGCCCGCTCGTCCCGTCCGACTTCACCCCCACGACGGCCCTGTCCATCACCTACGACGGCAGGGAGGTCGAAGCGGGGAACCTCTTCCGAGCAAACGAATGCAAGACGGCTCCGTTTGTCAGCTTTGACCCCGAGGTGAGCTCTCACTCGGCTTGGCCCGCGTACAGCATGGGATTCCGGAGGACTGATGTTCCGATTCTGGAGCGTAGCCGGATGCGCCGTCTGATGCGTGCTACATGCTCATGCTGGTAGACGCCGACGCCCCGACGCCCGAGGACCCCAAGTTTGCCTTTTGGCGGCACTGGGTGCTCCCCGGCCTGCAGCCGCTGCGGGGCGCCGACGGCGTGGTGGGCCAGACGAAGCCGGCGCTGACGGAGTACCTGGGGCCGTGCCCGAAGGACGAGTATGTCGTAGACCTCCATACCCTTTCGGTTGCGAGTGCATAGAGAGCCGCTCGATGGTGACTCCGATATGCTCACTGATGAGTACAGGTCCAAACCTCACCGTTACCTCTTCCTCCTTTACCGCGAGCCGCCCGCCCTGGCACTGTCCAAGGAAGACGTCGGCGGAGAGGAATTCTCGCAGAGGCACACTTTCGATGTAATGGCGTTCGTGACCGAGAAGCAGCTAAGGCTCGTTGGCGTGAACTGGATGCATGGGGCCGGCGATGGCTGGAAGGAGTAGTTTGCATGTAATGCGAAACAGGGCTATTGAATTCACTATTGACGTCGGTATCGAGTCTCAGATGTGCCGTTGGGTTCAAGGCTACTGTCAAGACAGACTTCCACTTTTGGAGCGGTGTACAGGAAAAGTAACGAACCGTCTAGGGTGGCATGTGGCTTGCAGCGGTCCTCAGGAACATGCCCATACGGAGCTTAACGCGAGTACCAAACGCAGTCTTCAGTTCCGATAACCCGGTGCCGGGTCCAGAACGGTTGCTCGAGTCCATCGCTCACAAAGCAATTAGTCGAACAAGGATCCGCCGATATCACGCGGGTGGAGGGGGCTTATGCGGCCGTGCATCCACGAGAGATCTTGCCGATTTGGTTGCCCTTTGCATCCGCAGGAATCGTACGAGTAGCGCAGCTCCCAGACTGCGTTCCAGACCCAAGACATGCATGTGCAGTGAGAAAAAGCAGCAGTTCCATTGTATTGGAACCTCGGGCTCGTCACAGAAAAGAAACCATGCACACCTACGCAGTCATGGACATACGAAGACATTCATTCCACAGCAGCAGCGGCGTGCGAATGGTCCGGTTGTGAGGATCACGGCAGCAAACTGAATGAGAATCCGTGAAACAATGGCGTAGCCGCGCAGCTGAGAGTTTGCAATCCTTGTTTTTGCCGCAAACCACTATGGCAGCGAAGGGTTTCCGGGATGGCGTAACTGCTGCCGCCGGGTGTCTTGCCAGTCCCTCGGGATACGCTATGACGAGAGAGGATGAGAGGGTTCCCACGGGAAGCTGCGTCTGCGTCCGCATGTCCAAGACACAAATGACCGTTTTGCTGACCGGGAAATATCGAGAGGCATTTTATAGGCGGACATGGATGCATGCTTGGGGTGGCTTGAACTGAGTTACCAAGATTGGCAAGTATAGATGCGGGCTGCTGCCATGTGACACGGCAGACACCAGAGGAGCGGTCGAGGCGTGGACTCTGTCGAATCAACATTGACGTTCTGACCACTGGCAGGGCTGATCGCTGTATTTCGGCCGCGAAGCGCACGCAGCACGAGGTCTTCCTTTTGCCAGCCAGCAGATGGCGAGCAAGAAACGGGCCAAGCTGGTTGCCAAGCAAGGGTCGTAGTGGTGGTCATGCGTGTGCTGTGCTGGCCGCTCACGGCACAAGTTTTGGCCCGAATGAATTCGGTCCGTGGACAGCAACGAACGAACCACGGCGGCTCACGGCATGTCCACCAGAACGATGACGTGCGGTGGCGAGAATGACATCCGGGGTGGGTCGCTGCGCGTCGAGACGAACTGAAACCTCCGACTTCTCGATGCAAACCGCCTTGTCTCTGGGAGGCTAACGGGACCCGACAGGCCGGCCACGGCTTGTGGGGGGCCGTGGCAATTCGAAACATTGGCAACCAGGTGATCCGCAGCCAGATCAACCGAGAATGACGTTGCTGCCGGGATGCTGGGTCAGTTGCACTCGAAGCCGGTCAGGGATGGCAGTAGCTTCGAGGCAAGGTGAGGCTCCAGGCAGGTTTAGTTCTGCGCCTTGCAAGCTGGTCTGTACGAGGTTGTTTCCTCATTTTTGTCCGTACCTACGGTAAGGTATGTATGGACAGACGGACAACGGAGTCACCGCACGGTGTCGCGCGACATTCTCGATAACTCCTCCTTCACGTGCCTCGGTCGGGCCCTGCGACTTGGGGTCGGGGCCGGGCAGCGACGACCAACTCAGTGGTCCAGATGAGGTCAAGGCACTCTCACCTCCTACACAGCGAGTGGCATCAGCAGACCCTGGCCAGTGATCAGCATGCCTCAACAGAACCAGACGTCGCAACGGGTCCGAACGGGGTCCGTTCGGCGGAAAAGGCAGCATGACGAACAAGACGCGCATCGCAATTCGAGCACCATCTGTGCTTCCTGCGTGGCGCGACGTACTGTGCGTCGCCAACTGTAGGGTTTATGGTGCACAAGAGCATGGATACTGCACGGATACGATGGGTATGAGATCATCCATGGCCCTAGGGCATGAATCGCCGGGCCAATGCCCTCTGCGCGTCGTGAGGTCCATGCTCGGAAGAGTTTTGCCAGGAAGCCTTGGAGCAGCAGTCGACGGCAGCTCCCGCGCCGAGCGTGACTCGCGGCTCGCAGTGTCGAGCCAGGCAGACGGTGCGCCTTTTCGTCGCGACTGTTGGGCGCCCCTGGAGGCTGCCGATCGGTTACATCAGGTGGCCCACAAGGGAGCCGCCCGAGGCATTGGACCCTTGCCGCCTCGTTTCCGCGAGATTTCCTGACTGGGCATGGCTGGCTCGCTCGCTCTCGTTAGGCTGCTCCGGGATTGGACGCCAGCGATGGTTTCGTCGGAGAAGGGCCAGATGGCCAGCAGCCGCGTCGACGCGGAGGCGATATTCATCATTTCCCACATTGGCCATTGCAATTCCTCCACCAAGAGTGACAAATTGGCGCCGTTCGTGTCTGACAGGCGTGTGCTCTGCTCCGTGCGATTAGCTTCTGTGGTGGCACGAGACTGCCCGCTTGGCATCGCGTCCCCGTCATTCTGGATCGGCTCGTGACTCGCGAGCAAGATGCCTCGAGGTAGTACGAGCAGCTGCTTGCCGCCAAGCACTGGAGGGGATGTCGATTTGGGGCTGGCATCGTGGTTGACGAGCGCCGCGCGGCAGCACGGACGAAGATGGGGAGGGACGCGGGAGGCGCGCGCAATGATAATGGGCCAATCTGGGCCTTGGCAATTCGCCGTTCCCACGATGCAGTGAGCGCTGCCGAAGTCGCAGAGTCACGACACGACTTCGTCTGACACTGCTTGGCGGAGCGGACTTGTCAATCTACGAGTACCTAAATAGTACGTTGTACTCGTAGGGGGTCTCGGTGAGAAAAGAGACAACGAAGGCAATAGACCGACGATCCATGCACTCGTGTCTGGACTCCGGGAGGGCGGCCGTCTGGTATCCAACGATGCATCCGAGACAGAATAAAAAGAGGCACCAAGCTGCAGCAGGGCGCCCCGCCTTGCGGCAACGGAACTGCTGCAGGACGTGGCATCGCAGCAGCATGACCTCGAAAGCTCAATCGTGGCACAGATTGGCATTGGCTAGAACGGCTGGGGAAGGGCTCGCACCGTGAAAGTGCGAAAGGATGCACGGTGCCGGCGGCGCAAAGTACGAGCCCTCCACTCCGAGGCGCCGCTCACGCAGGGCCCCGGCGCTAGCAGACCGAGGCGGCCCAAGGTATGGCGTCAGAGGCCGCTGATCCCTTTTTCTGCTAGAGCCCGTTCCCCCGCCCCAGCGTTTGGCGGCGCGGTTCCCCTGTTTTGGACTGGCCCTCTGGGGAGGGCAGGGGGATTGGGGGCGCTTTGGGCTGGTGCCGGCGTCGCGGCGTCAAGGGACTCTCCATCTCGGGGACAGTTACCGACATGGCATGGGTGAGCGGGGAGCAAAGGGGACCGATCGCGATGCTTACGCGCCGAGCAGCGCGTAACTCGTAATTAAGGTAGGTCGTGGTAGAGTATGCGTAAGAGTGCCTATATTGAGTGGCATCAGAGAGATGTCCAGCAGCGGCTGACAGAAATCTGGCGCCGGGGCGCTGGGCGGAACACAGTGCCAGTAAGGCATCGCCCGTGTCGACCCCCCGGCGCCCTGAGCTCCTCCTAGCGCCCATCGTCATCAAGCTATCACGGTCCCAAAAAAAAAGGGTCCATCCTCGGCCTTCCGATCGTCAGTCAATCATCCTGGGCCAAGCACCCACCCCACCACCCACTCCTCCCAGCCTGCTGCCGTCCACCGCCAGTCCGGTGCATAATCCCAGCATCGCCAATCCCAATCCTCCTCCACCCCCTCCCCTTTTGCCCTGGCCCGCTGCCCACTTACTTACACACACGTACGAGTACAGTGCCTCCCGTGGCAACCCACGTCCCGTCCCACGAGAGCCACACCTCAGACGACCTGCCGGGAGAGAAAAATCGTCTCCCACTCCCCGGCGGACAGCTTCTTCCCTTCTCCTCTTCTCTCCGAAAGGGCCAGATCCGCCAGCGGCCAAATTCGCAGACGCTGCAAGACACTCGCCAACGTCTTGACACGTACCTCGCCATCTATTACAGCGCGACGAGCCTCGACTTCCTCCCACGTTACTTCCCGCGTCGTTCCTCGCCTATAAGGGCCTGCACACCCGCGACTCGCCTCGATATAATCTCGCCGCAACGACGCTTCGAGTCTCGAAGCTCTCTTTCCATCGCGCCTGTCAACAGATCACCGGCAAAGACGCCACCTGCCCGCTGTGCAGGCACGATCGCGTCCCGTCGCCGGCTCGTGTCCTAGCAGTACACACCTCTGCCGTCTTGGCCTCGCCTTTCTCTGCTGCTCTGTCGAATTTTCTTGTCCCAACAACAACCATCCTGGCGTCTTAACGAAGCTGGTCTCGCTACTCAGCCTTGCCGCATAATTTGCATTGATCCTTGTCCGCACGCCGACCCGCTTTCGTCATAGACAGCTTCCAATTACCTGCCGTCATCGCCACCGAGTACGACGATCCAGCGCCAAATCGCCCAAGCCATCCCATCGTTGCTCTCTCCGAACAACCACAAGAACAGCCAGACTCGCGGTTTCCCGAACACCCCAATACATCCTGCCTCACGAATCTCAGCCGCGCCAGCAAAGCAACATGTCCGATCACCTGGATGAGCAGTCGGTGGGCTCCAACGGCGACACCCACCCCATGGAACGCTCCGACTCTTCCGCCTCTACCAGTCCCTCCGATACCAACGAACCCACCATCCACCAGCCCATTCCTACGCGACCGCGGTTGCCCAGCCGGAGAAGCAGCGGGCCCCTGGTGGTGCCGCGCGACAGTTCTGCCGTCGGGCCGGTGGAATCGCACTTTGGCCCGGACGATGTCCGAGCCATGAGCCCCCGGAGGACGAGCGAGGACATCGACAAGATGGGCAAGGAGGCAAGGGAGGAGTTGCGGAGGTAAGGATGCTTGACAACGCCGCGGTCGCAACGGAAGCTAACTGGGTGGCAGACATGCGAAAGCACTGCAAGACTCCCTCATCACCATTTTCAACCGCATCGAGGCTGTCCGCGAGGAGCACGACAAGCTCGACAACAACAACAAGTTCCTACAAAAGTACATTGGTGATCTCATGAGTACCACCAAGATCACCGCGTCCGGCAGCCGGGGCAAGAAGTGAAGCGGGCAGCACGCACGGAAATGACTAATGATACCCTTTTCAACCTTAAGAACGACACAACCGCGCTTTCCAACTGCGTCGAAGCGACGGCTTAGCGATGCCACAATACACGAGGCGACCCTCGGCATTGCATCCTCAGCATGGGACTGGTCGCAAGGTGGCATGATACCCAATCGTTTGGCGCATGATTGAACTTTCGCCGCACGTCGAGCCCGCCGCCAATGGCGGGTCACGGCTATCGCATGACACACCTCGCATTCAATGTACAACATCTACGAATTCTCACCCTTACTACCTTTACCCTTGATGGCGGCCTTGTTTTCCCCCGCCTTCCCGCACCGACCGGCTCGGCGGACCTGTGGCGACGCGAGCACGCCCTGTGACGTTGGTCCCTGCTCTCGAGGCGCCGCAGTCTCCTTGGCTGGGCAGTGCCGATGCATACACCGGCATTTTAGTGCCTGGTACGCATATACCTTGGCGTTTACTGGAGCGAGTTATTGGAACGTTTTGCATTAGCGACTGTAGACGGCAGCGGATAACGTGACAAGAGCACGAGATGCCTTGGCAGGGATGCACGGTAGCGTTGCAAAGCAAAACAATGAACACGATGCTTACTTGACACGAGTTTTGCCGTGACAACATGTTGGCCTTGGCCTGGGGAAACAGCCGATGCGCTGAGGAAGATTCTTGGCTCTGCCCTCGACCGTCAGCTACGAAAGACGGACGGCGCCTCTGCTCATGGTAGAACTACGGAATACTCGTAAGGCATCTTCGTACCCCTCAGTCTGAGCACATCATCATCGAGGGGAAGGGAGCTAGCTCATGCCTGGACTAGTGATCTAAGTTGTCGGGTCCCCGCGGCGGGCGACCACTTGTCCCATTGGTGGCGCGTCTCGAGTCCTGAGAGCTAGCTATCGCCCTCGTGACGAAGGCTCGACAAGAGTCTGACTACGCCTCGGGGATCCGAGCACCTCACGCACTATTGTCGGGACCTTACTGCCCAAGACCTGGGTACGAGCGCGTGCGCGCGCGCGGCAACCGGCTGCACCTAGGGTATCTGATGGATATGGCCATTGCGAGGGCTGCCATCACGCTGGAGACCGAGCGAGGCTGGGGGACCCCTGGCCCCGAGTGGCTGCCGGCGCAACGAACATGGCGCGATGGGGCCCGCGGTGCCGTCATCTCCATCTGGGCGAGCCAAGCCTGCGCAACCACCCCACGCCCGTATTTGCCCCTCGCGACGGACGGATGGCAGTTTCACCTTGGGACGAGCCGGCGAACATCTGACGCGATGGCATGGCAGTGCAACTCGGCTTGCCGTCGAGCGCCGCCGCTGTCGGGGAATGTGGATTCGGTCCTGAACCGCGGTTGCGTACGACGAAATACGCTGTATCCATCAATGCCTTCCGACCATTCCCTTCTCACCGACTTCCCACATGCCCCTCAAGAGAAATGAAGAAGAAAAAAAAAAA
>JALHCF010000082.1:0-25880 GCA_024341135.1 Tolypocladium album
CGTCGCGTATTCACATCCGGGCCAGTCGCAAGCATAAGGCCGCTCTCCCGTGTGGGTTCTCTTGTGCCTGGCCAAGTTTTGTGAGTTCGCCGTTATGTATTCGCAGCCGGGCCAGTCGCACGCCATTTTGTCTTGAAAGTACGCAGTATCAATAGCGTCTTGCTGGGTACTAGCTGGCGCGTCTTGCGTCGGGGCGGCACCGGGAGAGCTGTGGGTGTCTCGACAATGCTGTATCAACAGACCCAGGTTCTGGAATACCAGGTCGCACGGCTCGCATCGTGGCTGAAGCGCGGAGCCCGAGAACCACGAATCGATTGAGACCAGCGGCACGTCGAATGCCGGGACAGGCGCGATGGGGGCGATCGTTGGGTCTAATGCAGCACCCCAGATGTTTTCGCCAGCGGAGTTATCGATCCTCCACAGCGCATGGCGGAGCGGGACGGCGGCAATAACCTCGCGAATCTGCGGCCAGGATTGTCGTTGGTAGTTCCACATCGCCGTGTTGGTTGCGATGGTATCGATGGTGATCGTGCACTTGCTCAGGTCGATATGTTTGACGGGGTCGAAGACCTCCAGGTCGGCGGGCTCGACGATACCAAATTTCATGGCAATGCCATGATCCGGCCCCTTGCAGAGGGATGCGCACAGCACGTTCCGTACCCACGGCACGATGGGCAGGCCCCATCTATCAAGGATCCGGAACCGGATCTCGTCGCGGCGGGCGGTAGGCATTTCCCTTTTGAGAGTCTGGATCTGACTGCTGAAGTGTGCTGCAAGCCAGTAGACAAATCGAGTCTCGTCCATACTCTCCCCCAGGCCCTTCGCTTCCGCATGTTTGTTACAATATTTCCGCATTCTAGGGAGCATTCGAGCGGCGGTCCTGGTGAGATGGTCCCAATCCCACCCAATGGTCTGCGCCTGGGGCCTCGAGAGTACGTGGAATGGGTAGAAAACCCGCTTGCCTGGCCGCTCCGACGGGACTGTAAGATAGAACTCAAATTCGTCCGATGCGATCCCGTATGCACTCGCAATCCGAAGGAGAGCCGGGTACTCTCGATCCCATTGCTCATTCCGGAGTTGAGCGAACGATGCCTTGCGTGTATGGGGGTCGGTACCGTCGACCCAAAACAGGTACACCGGCGATATTTCTGATAATACGTCGTCGACAGACTGTGTCCTTTTGACCGTTCGTAATGCCTCCAGCATAGCCCTTTGCTCGGACTCGTCCAGTGCCGCCCACGTCTTGAACTTAGTGGCAAAAGCGGTGGCCACGGTTCGGAACGAGTAGTGCAGGCTAGCCGTATTGCACAAGGCGTTGAACGCCCAGGCAATCTCGGACAGTTGCGCCTCGAGATCGGGTCGTGCGATAGCGTTGAGTATGACGGCCAAGAGCGGAAGGACAACGATTGGATAGCGACGTTTCACCATATTCAACGCCGTCATGACGAGGTGGGCGTTCGGGGAGGCGTGGTATCGAAGCGCCCCGTTGTGGGAAACAAAAGGATATACAGCCTCGAGCGATACGGATCTCGGGCCAGGTGTAAAGATCAAGTCCATTCCCGTGTAGTCGCATGGGCGCTTAACGTAGTCGTTGCTGTGCTCTACCAGCGTAGCTCTTAGGTCTTGTAGCAGCTTCTAGCGGCCTTCTTCGACGCTGGCCGAGTTAGCGCCGGGAATCTTAATGTCACTGTTTTTGTTGCTTCTTTGCAGTGCCGTCTTGAGCACCCTATTGATGTACCACAAGGGCGCGGACCGGATGTCGCAGTCGTGGGCGGCGACTGGCTGCGGGCCGACCCGTATCCAGCTATTTTCGTCGACAACTGGCTGCTCGAGAGTGTTACTGGAAGCCAAGTCCTCTTCAATGATCTGGGCAGACTCCAGGTCATCTACCCAGTCTTCGTCTGCGGGGTCCTCGTCGGCTAGGCGATTGACGCTGGGTTGGGGCTCCTCCACTGGCGAGGGAACGGCTGGGTTTGGATCGTCTCGGCGCTGCTTCTTGACCGACGCTAATGGCTCTTGGACGCTCCGCTTTGGTGTTGCGGTTGACGGGCGTGGCCTGTTCACATTGCCGGAGATCTCAGACAGCGGAGTATCTGCAATTGGGTATCAGCGGGCAACATGGTCATCGTCGGGGCGGCGTGACTTACTACTGGAGACGTTGTCTTGGCGCCGCGCATTCGCGAAGAGCTCCTGGATGCTCCGGGCTACATGGCGTGGCCTGCTCGCATCGTCTGCAGACGGCGTGGCATCTGCAATTGGGTATTAGGGGGATATGGTCCTCAAGGGCGGCGTGACCTACTGTTGGAGACTGGGCGGGTAGTCGTCCTCTTGTCTGACCGACTGGCGTCTTTGCGCTCGCTGTCGGGTTGTCGTGTGTCGGACACCATGGCGTTGAGAAGGATACTGGTCCACGACGCCAGAACGAAGCCGAGAGCCTCCGATCCGTCTGAGGAACCCCGTAGTACCGTGCTTGCGAACAAGCACGTTAAAACGTACCGGCCTCCTAAGAGAGCCGGTGTGGGAACCTCAGACTCGTCTTCGGCTAACGACAACGAGCGGCGTCGGGCACTGGCGACGCAGGCGCTCGAAGCGAGACGACGCAGACACAGCTGCAGCGAGCGGCCGGGGAAGACGGGCGGCGCGAAGGCTCTACAGAGGATCAGTACGGGAACCTTGGACACGGCCTCGGTCAACGGGTCAACCGACGGCGACGATCACCGATGGCGCGGGTTCGAGAAACACCACGACGCAGACACAGTCTGCTCAGCGAGCGGCGGGAGAAGACGGCCGGCACCAAAGCTCTACGGAGGATCAGTACGGGAACCTTGGACACGGCCTCGGTCAACGGGCAAACCGACGGCGACGATCACTGATGGCGCGGGCTCGAGACACGCCGCGAAGCAGACACCGTCGGCACAGGCTCGGGGAGGAAGGCGGCAAAACGGCGCGGCGAAAGAGGCGGGCGGCAGTCAGAATCTCCCAAAGGGACACAAAGCATTGACTACGATACCTACGGAGCACTCTCAAGCAATTCTGCTTCTCAGGGCGTGGAAACAATATTGTGCGCGCGGGCTTTGCCCAGTCCCACGTTCTGGAAGGTGGTGTGCCGTGCCTGCCTCAAGCGCAAGCTGCCATTGACCGATCCACACCGCCATGGCGTAGATGACTCCCAACGGGTGGTTGCCCTTCTTGCGGCTGGATAGTCTCTTGTGTATGCAGGAGAGCGACGGCCGGCGCCGGCTCTGTATCCTAGATATCTGCGTTAAGCAGATCTCAAAGAGACTCACCAGAGGAAGTTCCATGCCGGCCGCCGCAGGATGTGGGAGGAACTCTCGAGTAGTTTCGCAACCTCACGGCTCAAGGAGCAAGTTGATCATTTCATCGATGCCTGTGATGCTTGTCTCAGTAATCAGACTGGCCGTCAGCGGCCGCTTGGGTCGCCGGCCATGACCTTCCACACCATTGCGATGGAGATCGCTACGGGCATGAGGGTGGATGATGGCCTCGCCACCTCGGCGACCGAGCGTACGCGAGGGGCCGAGACGTGCTGCAGGAGGGGTCCCGGCTGTCCATGACCATGGCGCGAACCGACGGGGGAACAGGCAAGCTCAAGGAGCGGCGGATGGGCCCCTGCGAAGTTCTCGAGCGCATCGGGCATCTCGCGTACAGGCTCGATGTCGAGGGCTCCCTCGGCATCCACCCAGTCGTTTCGGTAGCCCAGATTCGGCCAGCGGACCAGCGGCCCGAGCCTCCGCAAGTGGTCGACGCCGAGGCCGAGCATTGGGAGGTCGACCAGATCCTCGACACCCGGGGGCGGAAGTACGGCCGTGGACCTTGAAAGCGTCAGCATCTCGTGTCGTGGAAGGGATGGAAGGGAAGGGATGAGTCGCTGCCGACATCAGCGCCCTGGACTTGGTTGAGGAATTCCACCGGCGACGTGATGCCGTCGAAGAACAGGTTCGAGTCACGAGAAGCGCCCACCGGAAGCAGCTTACTCAGTACGAGCAACTAAGAGCCCGGCGACAAGCCAGACTCCGCGACGTAGTAGGCACCCAATCAGGTCACGCTGAGCGAACGGCGTTTTCTCGCAGAGCTTCGGTCACTGGGCAACCACACACGCCCCCCTGTTCTGCTGTGCACTTCGTCTTCTGGGAACGGGACCCACGACATCGCCGCCGTCACCCTTGGACTGGCCCGGGATTTCTGCTCGGGTCGCGGCCGGCGTCTCCACCATCTTCTCTCGGCGAGGAGTCCAAGACAGCGCCGCCGTCACCCCTGGACAGCGTCGCGATTTCTGACCCCTGCGCCGCAAACGCCCGCCGACGCCGACTCTCGTCCTACACGGTCACACCCCTCTCCTTTCAGAGAACCCTTTGGGGCACTAACAAGTCCGTTCAATTAGGGACCTGGGACTACAACTCTACGTTCTCAGGCCTCTTCAGCTCCTGAAACTCACGACACCACATACATTACAACCGCCCAGACCCCGTCGGATCGATCTGGGCACCACGTACCCGTGTGTGGGTAATTTCCGCGATGACCGACACGCCAACGACCAGGGCAACAGTACCACGCCCTCTTTCGTCGCCTTCACTGACACCGAGCGTCTGATCGGTGATGCCGTCAAGAACCGGGTGGCCATGAACCCTCACAACACCGTCTTCGGCGTCGAGCGGTTGGTTGGCCGCAAGTTCAGCGACGCCGAGGTTCAGGCCACGACATGAGGCACTTCCCTTCACGATCAATCCGGGTCGAGTTCAAGGGCGAGAAGACGAACTTCACCCGCGAGGAGATCTCCTCCATAGCCCTGACCAAGCTACGCGAGACCGCCGAGGACTACCTAAGCAAGACGGTCATCCCCGACCACTCCCAGCGCCAGGCCACCGATGACGCCGATCTCATTGCCGGCCTCAACGTGCTCCGAATCATCAACGAGCCCGCCGCGCGCGGCCACACAAATACGCCACTTGACACGACGCGTCAACGGGAATGCCCAAGGGGGTTTCTTGAGTTGGCGTATCACTCGCACGTCGCGACGAGGACGTCGAACGTTGGAGGAGCCAATTGGCACTTGGCAGGAAACTGCAGATTTGAGCGGGACCGCGGGAGGTCCCGTCCTTAGTGTCTTAGTGTCCCACATCGCCAGGGCGGCAATCGGCACCGGACGGGTGGGTACCTTAATTACATTTTATCTCACAGATGCCTTCAGGAGCATGCGAATGGCGATGCAAAATAATGTAGCCAGCATTTCCTGCAGAAAAATGCCTGACGAGGCGGTTATACGGCCGAGCGTACCCATTAATTACTGTAGGGAGGCCCGCAATTTAGTTGTTCCGGAGGCTCAGTCACTACGGTAACCTTCACACTTAAGTGAGAAAAACACCACGCCTCGTGCAGCCCAAGGTGAAGCGTGTTTCTCACTCTCATATCGTCGCCGCCGCTCCCGTCTGGATGCCGCCGCGCTCATCTCATCGCCGCTGTTCCCCTCTTGTTTTCGCCGTCACCCTCTGCTTGCCGACGCTCCCGTTTGGTTGCCGTCGCTCCCCTCTGCTGGCCGCGCCCCATCTCATCGCCGCCGTTACCGTTTGGTTGCCGCCGCGCTCATCTCATCGCCGCCGTCACCGTTTGGTTGCCGCAGCGCTCATCTCATCGCCGCCGCTCCCCTCTTGTTGCCACCGTCCCCCTCTGTTGCCGCCGTTCCGATAGACCGCGTGTCTATCGTGGCTTTCGTTTCCGCTCGACGACACGGCCACCTCGGTGAGGCGCGGCCCTGTTTCCGTAAGCTCGTGGACGACGACCTCGAGTGCCTGCACCCGGTCTCTTAGGAGCCGGGTACTATAGCACGTGCTTGCACGTTGCCGAAACGGTCTCGAGGGAGTCTAAGCGGGCTTTAGGTTGCAGGGACGTCCTCTACCTTGGTGTGGAGAGAGATAATATGTCCGACGATAAGACGCCCATGGCCCAGGCCAACCCTGAGGATACGACAAGCGCGGTGACGATAAACACCTCCCCTTTCTGGAAGCCTTGCGCGCTCCTGATCGACGACGAACTATTTGGCGGCTCTGGACTCGACCTAGAGACGGAGATCAAGACGACACTCGTGGCATACAAGGCCGTCGAGGGAATTTCATGGCTGGGTTTCTCGCTAGAGATCCCTCTAAGCGCCAAAAACGAGGATGATGGTTTCGGCGTTTGCCACAGATGTAAGCGTCAACCTGTTTAATACCCGAGTATCTCTGCTGACTACCTGATATAGTTAACCGCGTAAGTGGTACCGTGTTGCCCGTCGATACGTACAGGCTTCAAGTCAAGTTTCCTCGCGGGAAGATGTCTGCCGTCGTCCAGGCTGTCGACCAAAAAACCCTCGAGAAGCTCCCAAAGACAACCAAGAAGCTTTGCCTAGTCAGGGTTACACTTGAACACGGGTACCACGCCGACGTTGAAGGGTATGGCATGCCTTTCGCCAATCCCAACCATGCAAGCGAAGGCATGGTCAATAATAACGAGCCTGTACTTGGGAAGCACACGCTACTCGACGTGCTTGAGCGCTCGGAGTTCAGCTTCATTGTCGCCTCGCCGGACAGTGTGCTGCAGAGCAAGTGGGCCGAAGATCAGCTGCCGCCGCCATTCCGGTATCCGTACGGCAACGAGCACGCCTGGAGCTTGGACCGGTACAACGTCCAGATCTCAGAGCACAAGGGCCGTCATTTCGAAGCGGCATGGCGCTTCGAGGACGAGAACGAGCACCTTGCCGCCTTGACACACTCTCAGGCTCAAGAGATCGTCTGGGTCAACAACGCCGCCGACAAGATCCGCGCCACAATCTTCCGCGCATACTTCGTGGTCATCGGTTCCGCTGCCCCCGCGGACGCCACGCGCTTCTACGTCGTGCTGCCGGCTGGCCGCGAGTTCCTGGAGGAGCACGAGTCCGCCTGGCGCCGCCTAACAAACTCCGAGGTCTTCCGCGTCGACCTGCACGACGAAGCCAAGGCCGAGGATGACGGCGCAAGGAACCCAGCGCTGTGGGACGCCAAGCTCGTGGATAGCCCGTCGGCGATCAACGATTTAAGCGCCCATCCCGTCGACAAGCACGACATTGTCCTGGTCGTCCGTCGCCCGCTCAAGCACGAGCACAAACGTCGACCCGACTTCGGGGTCAAGGTTTTCGGCGACCGCGCTGAGGCAAACCGCGCCCTGAAGGAAGACGAGACGCGATAGAACCGCGTCGCGCTCGACTTCGACTCGCAGCTAAACGACTACGAGCGCAAGGTCGAGGCCGTGTGCCTCTTCCATCCCGAGGCGATGCCGTCTAACCCGGTGGCGCTGGGCATGCCGAAGCCCAAGATTGACGACGCTGGCCGGCCCGAAGCCGTCCCCGTCCCCGACGACGTCAAGTTCAGGATGAGCCTGCACCGAGATCTCCTGCTCGGTAACGGTTTCTACCGATCCCTGCGACGCGTCGGCGCGTCCGCCTCAGACGACAAGCAGGAGCTTGCAGAGACGATGGGTCGCCTCGACCTGGGCACTAAGACCTTGCCGGTGGTGAATCTGCTCGACCTCGGAGCCGAGCACGCCGACGCCCTGATGGAGGAGGCTCTCCCGGATGACCGTGCCCGGTTCCGCCAGTACCTGACGGAGAGGCCGCTTGGACTTGGCGCCATCACCGCAGTAAGGCACCGTCGATCCCGTCTGTTTCTCGGCATCGTTCATGCTGACCTATTTATCGTAGGGACCTGGCTTCGGCAAGACGACGGCGCTCGCAGTTAGCACGCTCGCCATGGCCGGCAGTCTTGGCAAGATATACGCCGCCGCGCCGACGCACGTCGCTACCGACAACTTCGCCGCCCGCCTCGACCGCGTCTCGGCCAGCGTGACCGCGCGCCGAAACAAGGATAAGGACGAGAACGACCCAACCCGTGCCCGCCGCGCCCTCGTCGTCCGCGGCTACAACCCGAGTGATGAGTTGCAATCGTTCCTGGCGCTCCTCAAGGACCCCCGGGCTGGTGACGGAGCCGCCCCCAGTTCGAGCTGGAGACGGGAATCGAAATGGCACCTGCATTTGTCGCCGTCTTTCTGGCTGCTGCTAGCACTAGGCTCGCCCGCGGTTAGGGAGCTGCATCCCGACGACCCGCTGGTCGTGCACCAAATGCGCCGCCAGTTGGACGACGGTCTCAACCCTCTCCTGCGCGACTTGGCTCGTGGTATCCTCCCTTGGGCCGAGTACGAGAAGGCACGCAAGAAGCCGACCCGCCAGATTGAGACAGGCTTTACCAAGCTGCTGTTTGATGCGGATATTCTCTGCACCACCCCGGCCCTCTCAGAGCAGGGGATCTTCCGTGAGTGGAAGGTCGAGAAAGCCAAGGGCGTGGCCGTCGATGAAGCCGGCAACATCAACCGCCCGGACCTCCTCTGCGTCTGGGGAAACACTCTGCTCCCTTGCCTGCTCGGTGGCGATGAGAAGCAGCTCTCGCCGACGGTCATGACCCTGAAGGAGGAGGACGACGAGGGGAACCACCTCAATCGGCTCGCGCTGGACGGCAAGCTGTCACCACTTGTCTGGTTCAAGGCCATGGGGTGGCCAATCTACCGGCTGCGTACGCAGCTCCGCATGGCGGTCGGCCTCTTTGACCTGTGCCACCGCGAGGTTTACAGCGACCTCCCCTTCGTTTACGGCGTCGCCTGCGACCTCGACCAGCACAACCCCGGCCGAGAACTCGAGCGCTATCTAACGGCCAAGTTCCCCGACCTCACCCCGGCACCCGAAGGGACCCTGAGGGAGGTCCTGATTCACTGTGAAGGATCCCGATGCCTGGTGAACGAATTAACCGGGTCCAAAAGCAGCCCCGACCAGGTCAGGATCGCCCTAGACTTGCTCTGCGATATGGCTCGACAAACCAAGATCACTCCGTCGCAGGTCGTAATGATCACGCCATACAGCGCCAGCGTCGACGTCATCGCCCGCATGCGAAAGAAACCGGAATACGCCGCGCTCTCCGATATGCAGCCGGCCGCCACAGTCGACTCGTTCCAGGGTCAAGAAGGCGACGTCGTCTTCGTCGTAATGGGTACCAACGAGAAAGCCGGGCCCGGTTTCTTGACGGATGAGCAGCGGCTTAACGTCATGCTCAGCCGCCAGCGCAGTGGGCTGGTCATCGTCGGTGACCTTAATATCGCTGGGAACCTCGACGGCAAGGACGATGGCAAGGGCGATGGCAAGGGCGATGGCAAGGGCAAGGGCGACGGCAAGGGCAAGGGCAAGGGGAAGGGGAAGGCCAAGGGCAAGGGAGGCGCCAAGGAGAAACGTTTCTTGGTGATCGGTGCGGACGGGGAGAAGAACTGGGTCAAGGCCGGGATGCTCCAGAGCGTGATGGCCAATCTGCAGAAGGATGGCCGTGTTGCTGTAGTGTCGCGGGAGAAGGGCGACCAGTAGTTTGTGCCGGTGTAATTGAAGAAGTCTATTCCAACATTTCTGCTTACAACGTGACCTGCAGTACAATCAGTTGAATTGTAAATTGTCTTTCCAGTGTAAAGGTTCTAAGATTTAATTAGGTCCTTGCTGTGTTGGTTGATACGCAACGGCGCATCGCTGGGGACGGTGAGAATGGCCCAAGAAATCCACGGCACTACTGATGCGCAGTAGCACATCGCTGGTGATGTGCAATGCCAGAGAGAAGAAATAACGGGTGACGGTCTGGTTACCGCGCAGACTGGTTACCGCGCAGGCTGGTTACCGCGTAGACTGGTTACTGGTCGGAGTGGTTACCGGTCGGACGGGATACCGCGATGCTCAGGCAAATGAATGCGAACAACAAAATATATTGGTGTGAGATAAGAGCTTGTCCTTCCTCTATAGACGACTACCGTACTCTATATAAAGGAAAGGAGAGGAGAGTCAGGGTGTTTGTCTCATGCTCTCTTGGACAGGGCAATGCGACAGGTGGTGTACGGCAGCTGCCCCGCCCTCCCGCCCAAGAATGTCAGCGCATTCCCCCTCCGATTTGGGGGCCGTGCTGGGGAATTACAGGGCATTTCTGGTCACGTGACCCAACGAGGCGCCGTTGCGTGTCAGCTCGTCATTGGGGACCTGACGCCGCGAGGCCCTACCTTAATTAAATTTACCAAGCTTACCTTGGGTGCTACGACGTGAAGCCACCAATCACGGCCGTCGACAGAGATCTCAGACTTCCCGCGCAACCACTGTGTACTCGGAGGACGTCACGGTGGCGGGCGACGACTCAGATTTCGGGTTTACGCTGCGGGCGCTGAGTACCCTTTCCTTTGTACTCCGTACTGTACTCCGTATTGTAAGGAAGCTACCTAATAGGTAGCGGCAAGCCCTCCTACCGGGAGTTGCCCCGCACGCGGTGCGAGGCGACCAACGGCACACGTCTGCCTTGCTCTCGCGTGACTGCGGTGCTTTGTACTCCGTAGATGCGCCCTCTGTTGCCGTGTCCAGTTCCTGCCGCCTTGCCGTACAGTAGGTAGCTCCATCACAAGCAGGACCGGCTGGGCATGCAGGACATCCGCAGGCGAGGTAGCCTGACTGGGGCGCAACCCTCGCGGCCGTCGGCGCCTCCCTGGTGTCCGGCATCACGCGCAATGCGCCTCCTCGGTACCCTATACTGTACATCAATTTTGCCCGTCGGCCTTGCTAGGACGGCGGCAGCCCCCCTTTGATTCCCATTCGCCTTTTGGTGACAAGTCGCCTCATGCGCTGCCCGGTGGCCCCTTGTCCGTGCTCACGCCAGCACTATCCACGAGCGGGTGAAACCGTAGCAGGCATCTCTGGCCTAGCGGTCGCGTCGATATGAGCTGGTCGGACATGGCCATCGACTGCTCCGTCATGGACGGGTCTGGCGTCGTGCTAAATCTCGAATAGACGTCTCGCAGTAGCGTCTTCATCTCGGCCAGGGCGAGACTTTTGCCAATACAGCCCCGGCCGCCGTTGGCAAAGGAAAACAGTAGCCGTCTCCTGTCGGCATCTCCTTCTGCTGCCAGCCACCGGTCGGGGTCAAACCTGTCCGCCTCCGGGAACACGTCGTGGTTGATGCGGTGCACCGAGTACGCCTGGCAGCTCACGATGGTGTTCTGCGGGAACCAGAAACCGTCGATCGTCCGGCCTCCCGTTGGCACCAGGCGCGGCAAAGACATGGGGATCGCGGGGTAGCAGCGCAGCGTCTCGCACACGATAGCATCCAGCAGCGGCAGCTCGTCGACGGGCGCGCCGGGGCTGCCTTGAAGCTCGTCCGTCAGTCTGCGCTGATACTTGATAGACCGCGCTTGGGACAGCTCCCACATGAGGAAGCATAATGTGTCGCCCGTGGTGTCGATTCCCGCCACCATGTGGTCCAGGCACTCAGCCGCCATGTCGATCTGGTCGAGTTGGTCGTTCTTCTCCTCGAGGCGACTCATCAGCGTGAAGCTCGCCGCATCGGGGCGTTGGCTCGTAGAGAGCACGTAGTTGTCGGCCAACGGCACCTCCCTGGGCTTTACGAATAGCGATAGGACCCTCGCGAACAATCGGTGAAGAGTCGGACTATAGTACGAGATGAGACGATCTGCCGCGCGTATCAAACTTAGTTCCATGGCTCCAATCTCACGAGTGTTGCGGGACTCACGCTGCAGGCTGTCGTCGGCAGCCACTTGGTGCATCATGTCCTCGTCCTCTGTCTTCTCCAGGCAGTTTGAGCCGTTGGGGTGGAAAAGGTGGTGGGTGACGCAGTCGCAAGCATACGCGTGTAGGGCTACATCTGTCAGTTATCAACACAGCTGCTGTGGTTGACCAAGAACCAACCCATCTTTCCGACATGTCAGCTGTCGTCCGTCCACAACTGGGTTTGACAAGACTTACGAAAATCTCGGACGTTTTGCTCGTCGAGGTCGAAGCGCAGCGTCGGACAAACGCTCTGGAACGCTCTTGGATGCCGTCCATAGAAGCTGATCTCATGACGTTGGTCTTGGCGTATCTGTCGGCGAGAAGTCTCTTTCGTTTGGCGTGCTAGCTCGGTGTCAACCAAAAAACATTCATGGGAGACAGTCCACTGCCTACGTCTGCCTTGTTCAGAGTCGTGAACATCGTCCTACACGGGATATCCGTGAGCTGGCCGCTTCGCCTCGTGTGTGACAATGCATATCTCACCTCCTGCCATAGATTTTGAAAAGATCGTAGAAGTCCGACTTGTCGTATCCGCTTCCGCCGGAGCAGTATATCTCCTTCACAGCTGGCCAAGACGTGAACGACATCTCGTTGGGTGCCACCCGCACAACCGGGCCATACCGCTCGTGCAACCCGTGGATATAGACTGTCCTGTTGGCATGAAGTTCGTGCCACCTGAGCACGAGAGGCGTGAAGAGGGAGACGGTCGGCCCCGGAACCTTACGGAGCGGTGAGCTGAGAAGGCGGATCAGATACAAGAGGAGCAGCAAGCACGCCGCCGCGGCGATGAATAATGGGGACAGGAGGAGCATCGGGGGCGAGGATGCGAACGGCAAGGCACTTGGATGAAGACAATGACGAGACGAGGGCTTCTGAGCGAGACAGTCGAGAAGAGGTGAGCTACATGGGACGACGACGACGACTTATCTCCCAAGGCAAGGGCATCATCACACGGACTCCGCCGTGGCGTCGCCCGCGGCACCCCGCAAACCCGTAACCAAATCGGGAAGTGATGGGGAGAAACGAAGCTTCAAACCCACCATCCCCATGATAAGTGCCCTTTTGAGACCTTACCTCGGGCCCGGGAACCTTGGCGCTTGTCTGGGTGCTGGCGTGTCCTGGCATCTGGCTGCGCGGGCGCGCTGGAGAGCGGTGGAGGGCTGTCCATCCCACGGTCGCCGTGTCGCCGGTAACGGACGGCAGCACATTCTCAACCTGCTACTTGGAATATAAGTATAATGCCTTTCTAGCGACTCCTCGGCACGCTCTCAACGCATTCATGGAGTCTCTGCGCTGGGTCCTTGTCCGAGCTTGTACGTAGATATATTGGTATCTCATGGGGGCAGCTTACGCAACGGGCCGTCAGAACGGGTTGCTGACTTGAAAGAAGTAACGGGTGAGTCTTGGTCCTTGTCACGTGCCTTCTCGGAGAACTTGGACCACTGCAGACTGGCACACGTGGAACATCACGTGATCAGAAATGCGAGGGCGTTCCTCGTCATCGCCCAGCGATTGGCGGAGCATCGCCCCGCCTCTTCTGCTTAGTCATTGCCGGGCACCTACGGTGCCCACCCGTGGCATTGCCCCGCAATTTCTAGGAGAAGGCACGTGACAGGCACCAAGACGCTCCCGTCCAATCCTGCACCGTGACGGCGGTCGCCCGCCAGTACGGAGTACGGCGAATCCGTTATTTCTTCCTACGAGTAGGGCGTTATATCCTACGAGTATATATGATACGGTAGTTGTGTGAAAAGCCTAACATCTCTATCGACGCCTATTATTGTTACGCGGTAGTGCGGCGCTCGTAGGCGTGCGTGTGCTCGTCCTTGCAAGGTAAGGCCCCTAATACTCGTAAGGCGTCAGGTCCCCTATTGAGCAAGTTCGGGGCGGGCTGCTGCCCCCCAGCGGCCGCCCAGGCCTCTAAATCGGGTGCGTCAGCGCCCGCCTCACAAGGGCCTAAGGCGTGCCCGAGGAGTCGCTCTCACCGTCCCCCCACTCAAAATTTCTGCCACAGACTCCCGCCACTTTGTAGTCTTTCTCTCCACTCCCTCTTCTGCCTCCCACCAGCACCACCACCAACGCCTCTGCACACTTCTGTCCGGAGAACGCTTTCGACACAAACCCTTGGCCTGCTGACTCTTCCATCGGTCGCAGTGCGCAAATACACACGCTCGCCCTCGCGAAAGACAAACCGTCGCCCCCTTCAGACATCGTTCGATCGCCTGCCGACCCGCTCCCGACGCCGTCGCCGCTGCAAATCTCTCGACCTCCGTCTTCCCGCCTCTTGCACTTAGAAACCCCCCGGTGCACATTTGCTGTTTATGTATCAGCACGACCCGCTCAACGTGTACTCACCCCCCTTCAAGCTGCAGTTGTTTCGCATACCGCGAAAACCGTGTAGCCCCGACATCAGTTCTGACGGCTGAATACTCGACCTTGGAGTTCATGCCTACTCTACTGCATCCAACGACCTCGTTCGGTTCGCCCCATGCCAAACACGCATCTCCTTGAGCTCTGAATCCCCCCTGTGCTCGACCCGCCTCGCCAGCTCTCTTCGTCTCTTCATGACGCAGTCGCCTTGAAACATCTTCACCGACAGCTTCAAAGCCCTTAAGCCTCGACTATTCGACACCGCATAATCTTGTCCGTCAACCCCCCAGCAGCCGCCATCATGTCTCTCATCAACGTTCGCCGCGATGTCAGCGACGCCTTCTATCGCTACAAGATGGAGCGTCTGCAGACCAAGATCGAGGGCAAGGGCAACGGTATCAAGACCGTTGTTGTCAATCTTCCCAGTGTCGCCGCTTCTCTTGCGCGTCCCCCTTCGTATCTCAACAAGTATTTCGGCTTCGAGCTCGGCGCCATGACCAACAACGACCCCAAGGACGATCGTTGGATCATCAACGGCGCCCACGAAGCCGCCAAACTTCAGGACCATCTGGATGGCTTCATCAACAAGTTTGTGCTTTGCAAGAAGTGCAAGAACCCCGAGACGGATGTCAACATCAACAACGACCGCATCCTTCTTGATTGCAAGGCCTGTGGCCAACGCACCGATGTTGACCTGCGCCTCAAGCTCAGCGGCTACATCCTCAAAAATCAGCCTAGCAAGAAGGGAAAGATGGACAAGGCCGAGCGCCGAGCTGCCAAGAAAGCTAAGCAGAACGGCAACGTTCCCAAGGAGAACGGCACCGGCAGCGGTGGCGAAGAGGGCTCTGAGCACGGCTCCAACGAGGTTGAGGAGAATGGCGGCGATGCCAGCGACCACGAGTTCCAGAAGGTCCAGGCTGCCGCCCTCGATGCCGACGTCGAGGTCAAGGACGACGAGTGGGCCGTCGACATGAGCGAGGAGGCTGTCAAGGCTCGTCAGGCGAAGCTCCCCGGCGAGTTCAAGCAGAAACTCAGCCTCAACGATGACGAGGACGAGGACGGCGAAGGCGGTGGCAACACAGTCTATGACGGGCTCGGCAATTGGATCCAGGAACAAGCCAACGAAAAGGATAGCGTGGACGAGGTCGATTCCATCAACATTTACCTCAAGGCCAAGGAGCTTGGCATCGAGGGCAAGCATCGCACTGTTTTGGTCTTCGCACAGACCCTGTTCAACGAGAACATCTGCGCCCAGATCCCCAAGCGCGCCGGCATGCTGAAGCAGGTACGTTGTTTCCCGCTGACCTACGTTAAAGTTCGTGGGCGGGCCGCTAATTTCGATTCAGGTCATCACCTCCGATCGTCACGAGAAGGCGCTGCTTGGTGGCACCGAGCGCCTCATCGGAAGCCTCGGCAAGGACCACCCCGAGCTGATGCAGCAGGTTGTCAAGATTCTGCAGCTGTACTATCACCACGATCTCATCAGCGAGGAGGTGGCCATCAAGTGGGGCACCAAGGCCAGCAAGAAGTACGTCGACTTGTCCACGTCGCGAAAGATCCGCAAGGCAGCCGAGCCCTTCATCAAGTGGCTTGAGGAGGCCGATGAGGAGGAGTCTTCCGAGGAAGAGGACTAATGTTAGGTCCGCTGGCCTTGACCGACCCTTCTCGCTCCTGCTCCGGGGATCGTTGGTCACGCCGCGTCGCTGGAGGAACGTGCTTCGGAAAAGGTCACCAAAAAAAGAAAAAAAAACACTCGATACGAATGTGTCTGTGTATCTTGGTTCAGTACTTTGCTAGTCTAGTTTGCTTCTAGATCGCCATTAGTGAAATATCCCACTCCTTTACCAGAGCTGCCTGCTATGTTACTCCTGTACTCCGTCCCTTGATGGTATCCTGATACCCGCCGCCTGGGCGGCAGGTGTTCCGTCGACACGTAGTGTACAGTGGCGTGAATGATTGTACGGTGTAATGTGCCTAGCCCCAAGTCTGCGGATGCGTCCAACGGGCCACGGACGTTGAGGCAGGAGGCAGCCCGACCGCTTCACATCTTGACCTCGATGCAGCGATCCTCAGTGCGGTCGCTCCTGGCATCATCGTCGTCGCTGTCTTCCGTCGCATTATCCGTCTGGACGTCAACCATGGTCGAGTCTCCGTTTCTGTGCGGCTCGCCTTCAGCCTGGGCGGCAGCCCCGGAACCCGCAGGCGTAACGTCCTCCATGGCCGCTTCCTCCTTCTCCTCCCCCTCCCCCCCCTCCTCCTCCCCCTTGTCCTCCTTGTCCTCCTGCTCCTTGTCATCCTTCTTCTCGAAGATGAAAGAGCTCAATGTCTCGGTCGCCTGCTCGAGATCATCATTGACGACAACCCTGTCAAATGACTCTGCGACCTTGGTCTCATCAGTCTCGTCGGGCAGTTTGGCAAGGACGGCCTTGATGGCGGCCTCATCCTGCCCAGACCTGGACAGGCGATCCTGCAGCGATGACGGGGAAGGGGGTTTGACGAAGACGAAGCGAGCTTCGGCGTCCATGTCCTTGGCGAACTGAGCAGCCTAGGGGTAGCAGTTAGCATCTGAGAAGCTCAATGTGCAATTGGCAAGGTTGCGTCAGGCTCACCTCTAGATCCAGTTCAACAACAGGCACTTTGCCAGTCTCGAGAACGGCTTCAATGGCCTTGAAGCTGGTACCAAGCTCGACACCGTCTCGCGTGCCGTACTCAAGGAGGCGATCGCCATCGCGCAGCTGATTGAACTCCTGGGCCGTGACAAAGTGGAATGACCTGCCTTTGACCTCCCCATCGCCAGGTTCCCGCCTAGCGTGCCTCACCACCGACGCGAACACGCCCCGGTGCCTTTCCATGAGCTTGTCCACCAAGGTCGTTTTCCCCACACCCTTCGGGCCGGTTATTATGATGAGGTCGTGATTCTCGGGCAAGTCTTCCTCCGCCGCCACGTCTTCGTTCTCACTCCCGTTGTCGACTTCATCATCAAGGTCGTTGAATATGGCATCAATCTTCTTGGGGTCGTCGATTTTATCAAACGCAGCCAACTTGAAGCGGCCCCCCAGACGGAGAGCCCTCCAGCTCTTGCTAGCCTTGCCAGCAATGGCCACAGCCTTGGTCCCCTCGTTGGTCGGCATGGTAATCTCGAAGTCGTCGTCTGCGATTCTCCTCTTGAGGCCGTCCAGTTCCGGCAGCTGAGATCGTTCCGGTGGTTCGAAATTGGTCATAGCCTCCTTGTGAAGGTCGTCACGTAAGAAGTCCATGGGCACGGCACCCATTGGGGTCGCTCGCAGCCGCTTGCTCGTAGCCGTGCGCTGAGCGGTACTCTTCGACTCGTTAAAGGTATCGCTAGACACGGGCTCTCGCTGAATAGGTGGGCAACTGGCCATTTTCCAGAAAACCCAGTTCTTGTCCCTAGCAAGTACTGTCTCGACCATTCTGTAAAAGTAAGGGCCGTCGTAGCCCCTCTTCAGGTAGTCTGAGATGGTCGTTTTCATTTCGCTAGCCCATTTGGTCTGTCATATTTCAGCAAAGGGCATCCCCCAGGGATGCGAAACAAACTTACATTCTCCTCGTTGAGCTGGTCATTGTATACGACCGACTTGTTCGAGGCGCTGAGCTTGACCAGCTTTTCCTTCGCCCCGGTGGACATTGAGAGGATGAAGTCGGTGATTATGAGTGCCTGGACGAGGACATGGCGTCTGAACGACAAATCACTAATCTGCACGCTTGTTAGTGGCCCTGTGTTGCGTGCTGCAGGATTGATGGCCTTACCTCCAGCTCGAATAGGTCCTTGCTTGTGAGGTACTTGGGGTTGAAGGCCTCCGGAACATCGTCAAGCCCTTCTTCGTCCAGCTTGCGTTTCAAGTTGCCGCCAGATTTGGAAGACTGTGATCCCTCAGCTTTGTGGATTGTCTGAAAGGCCTTCATCGTGGCGTCGAGGCTCTTCTTGAACTTGCTAAAGTGGTTGGCATCAAAAAGTTTCAACGGCTGGCTGAAGCTCTCTTGAAGGGACCAAAACAAAGGGTAAAGGTGATCCGCATCGATGGTCTTTTGAGAGTCTTTGGCGTCGAATGACACGCCTTTCACGGTGGCCTTCGGATCTTTTGATTCCTTAGATGTAGGAGTTTGGTCATCGACATCCATCCTAGAGTCTTCTTCAACAGCGTCTGTTTCGAAAGACGTGACATTTTCGACGTGATATTCGCCGCGGAGGTTCACAGAGCTCCTGTCGCCCAAGGGGAAGCTTTGGAAAAGAAAGATGAAGACTCGGCCGCAGAAGGCTGTGTCCTCTGCACGGGAGAGTCGCCGTAGAAGCTCGTTGCAGCTTCGCAGTATGACAAGATTCTTCTGCTTAAAGTTCTTCGCCGTTATGCGCTCGCGTCTGGACTCGAGATAATCGAATATCTTTCGGCACCCGGCTATGGTCTGGCTGTCCAAGAGCTCTTCGACGAGCCAGAAAAGGAGGGCGGGATCGCATTGGCCATTATCTGACAGAATCGAGAGGATGTCGAGGAAGTTCCACATCTTGACAAACTCGGGAGCGTCTATTGAAGTGGCGGCCTGGAGCGATTAGCTTGGATCTCGAGTGCGCCAAGATGAGCTCGCCTCACAATGAGCTTGTCAAACAGGTCCCGCGCCGCGGTCTCGATGATGGCGAACTGTCGCGCCTGAGGGGCGGCATCCCCATCTTCTCTAGAGGCCGCATCGCTAGATAGGCGGGCCGAGACGCGGCTCGAAAGATCCTTGAAATCGGACGCATTCAGGATTGGCTCGACCGTCCATGCTGGTTTCGCAAGTGCTGCCTCCCTGAGAAGTTCCTCCAAGAGCTTCTCGACGCTTGTGACGGCAGGGACGCCGGGGTTTTCCATGTTGAGAGCCGGCATCGTGCAGGATGAGACGGGCTATCAAGAGACAGGCGCAGCCTCGTGGGGCTTCATCAAGCCAGCCCTCCCAGAACTGCGTGTTTCAACGAGGCGAAACGACAGGCGGGCAGTCCTAGGCAATTGAAAACACCTATTACGCGGCTGCGCAAGCGTTTCGGAGCTTGCCGGTGCTCGCAAAGCTGTCGCCTGGCTGTGGAGGGCTGTTTCGTCAGAGTCGTGAGGCGATCTTGACAGGGCTGCGAAATCATCGGCAGCAGGTACCCGCGACGGGAACCCTCCAGCCTTAATCACGGCGCCCGCTCATTGGCTAACGCAGGCAGGTACATTTGGGCACCGCCTTAGCCAGAGGCGTTCTAGGTACCTTACTTGTAGCTTATGGGTCTTGAAATTTTGGCGTGCATTGCAGTAACAACAGCAGCACGTCGCAGCATCCTTCAACAACGGCGTAGCGGTCGGTTTGAAGCTCTGCCTGTCGCAGACAGAATCGCTCTCCGACCCGACCCGATCCGTTTCCCCTGAAGCTCTGCAGCAGCTCATGACGTGAATACGACCCGTCCCGACAATGCCTACCGCGAAGAGGCTCAAGGGTAGCGGCGCTGCCAAAGCTCGACCGACCCAGGAGCGACGCCCCCAGGCCGACGACGGCCGCCCGACTCCTGCCGAGGTGGAGGAAGAGGAACACCAGTTTGTGCAGCTCGCGCGGAAGCACTGGTTAAAGCCCGGGAAGAAGGCAGCGAAGCCCAAAGTCAAGAATGACGTCCTAAAACAAGGCATTTGGGATGTGTTGGAGCAGGAGAGCTTTCAGTACAAGTCGCTGCTGCTCCTAGAGAGTCTGCAGACTTTGGAGACGTACGTCATCCACGCGTGTGGTTTGATGGGCTCTTTCTGACCCGATCCAACTAGATATCTATGGCCCAGCTACACGGACGAGTCGTCCAACTACCACGTCCTGTTGATGGCCTTGGTCTCAAACGTCAAGAGGCGTGAACACCTCGAGACATGGAGTAAGGCACCGCCCTTTCTGACAAGAAATGACCTCTGCTGACGAGACCAAGGCATATTCGAGGACAGACCAGACCACTTCTCGTCCATGTTCCGTCGCATCCTCTCCCTGATGCTGGATCGCACTCTGTCGGCAACTGTCCGAACGCATCTTCTCTGCTTCTTGATATATGCTTTCCAGAGCCTCGACTGTGCTCTTGTGAGAAAAGAATGTGCACCTCTGGTCTCTATAGGCATTTGGCAGAACCTGTCTAGCGAGAAGCAGAGGGAGACGCACCTCGATCAGACGACGCACCTACGGAAGGCGTGGAGGGCTTCTCTCAAGAGATATGAAGCTGCAGACGAAGCGACAAAAGCGCGGCTGCGCTTTGAGCGTTCTTGGCTCTACTCTCTCCTGCTTGACTTCTTGAGCCTGCTGTACGACGCAAGCAGCATGGCAGGTATGTCGTTCCGCTTGGACATCTCACCCAAACCCTCCGATTCTGACTTCATGCAAGATGTCACGCTCTACTGCGAACGATTCACCGAGTTCATTACCGACCTGCAAAGCCAATTGCCGACAAGACGCTATGTTAACGCGCTGCTGCAAGATTTGCATCTGCTCCCAGTAATGCAGCTTTCACCAATGTTCAACGATGAACGCAATACTCTGCTGCGGGACATGCACAAGCTTCTCTCGCACTATACCTTCTTCACAATAGATGATCAAACGGGCATCCAACTAAGCCGTACGGAAGCTTACGACAAGCATTGTGCGTCGTTGGGAAGGTTGCAAAGAGTTGCCTTGAAGAACTTCAAGGACAAGCTCACAGTACTGGCTCTGTCCAACTACGGTGCCATTGATAAACGGGAAGAACTGGAGACGCTACTGGCGCCGCTGACCGATGACGAGCTGACGCAGCTGGTGACGTTGTTGGGAATCCGATCGACATTTCCTGACAGCCTCAAGCTGCCCATTGACCGGAAGTTTCTCACCGAATTTCTGATCAGTAAGTTCGAGCGCAGGGAAACGTTCCAAGATCTCGCTAGAGACATGGCGCTTGTCCCGACGGAGCAGACTTTGTTCGACGTCGGCTTTCAGCGAGCAGATGCCTACGATGGATCCCGCCCCTTAGCTTTGCCAAAGCTGAATTTGCAGTACCTGTCCGCTGGAGACTTTCTGTGGAGAGCTCTGATTCTGTACCGCTGCGAATCATTTTATGGGATCCGGAAGGACATCGAGTCTGCGTTGCGCCGCCTCCGACCAGAGCCCAGACAGTCAGGGGAAACGCACTTTGCAGGGTTTTCGAAGATGGCCCTGCCAATATCCAAGCCAGCGTCCGTCATTTGCCCATCCAATCCTAAGCGCGGAAACTAACTATGCCCTCACAGGATTCTTGAAGTTGTGCCGCCCCTGGTTGGCAGTGATCTACCATCGCTCGTGAAGGCTGAGGTGTCCGTAGAAGTCGGGCGACTAGGCGAGCATGTGCGAAGGGAATGGGATTCACTGCGGCCTGACGACGTTGTCTTCCTGGTGGCAGTCGAGGCCCCTCCTGCACATAACACCACGAAGAATGGAGAGCTCCAATCGGAACACGAAAAGCTCGGCGTTCTGTCTGTGCGGACCGCGGAGATTATTCAAGTTGTGGACCAGAAAGACCGCCATGGCAGAGCAGGACCAGGGGCAGGGAGATCGGACAGCAGCAACCGCCGCATTCACCTCAAACTTGACCCATACACGTACACGAAGGACGCCGAGCGTGCCGCGGCAGGCAAGCCAGATGTGTATGGACGTGTCAACTTGTTGCTGAGGCGCAACCGAAGAGAGAACAACTTCAAACCCGTCCTGGAGTCGATACGAAATCTTGTCCTGTCAGAGACACCTCTCCCGTCGTGGCTCCACGAGGTGTTTTTGGGCTACGGGGACCCAGCGGGGGCGAATCACAAGAACCTCCCCAACCGGATGAAGAAGCTCGATTATCGTGACACGTTTCTCGACTGGCAACATCTGGTGGAAAGCTTGCCGGGCAAGATCGTTGAGCCTGGAGATGATGTTTTGGGCAGCTTCGGGCCTCCATACGTCCTGGAGGCGTGCGACAGTCCAGAGGATCCTCAGGTGGCCAAGTCATCAAAGAAGCGGCGACGAGATGTAGAGCCCGCCCTGAAAGTCGAGGTTGAGACCCTGAAGGTGTCCTCGTACAAACCTGTCAACAACGGACCATATCCGGCTGACGCGCTGCGAACAAATTCGATTCGATTTACACCCGCTCAGATTGAGGCGATCATGTCTGGTTCTCAGCCAGGGCTAACGGTCATTGTCGGCCCCCCCGGAACAGGCAAGACGGATGTTGCCACACAAATCATCAACAACATATATCATAACTTCCCAGAACAGAAGACTTTGCTCATCGCGCACAGCAACCAAGCTCTGAATCAACTGTTTGCAAAGATCATCGCTTTGGATATTGACGAGAGACACCTTTTACGATTGGGCCACGGCGAAGAAGAGCTCGAGGCGGCAGGAAGCTTTGGCAAGTATGGTCGAGTTGAGTCATTCTTGGACAATCGACAGCGGTTCTTGCTGGAGGTCAAAAAGCTAGCCGTCAGCATGGGTGCCCCTGGAGCGCACGACAACTCGGCCGAAACAGCTGGCTACTTCAGCAGGGTATATGTGGAGCCAGCGTGGACGAAGTTCCTGCAGGTTGCAGCATCCGACGAGTCGAGCGTGTCGGATATTGCGCAAGGATTTCCATTCCATGCCTACTTCGCCGACGCTCCTCAACCCCTATTCCCTGAGACGGCCGACCGTGGGCAAGTGTTGGACATTGCGAAGGGCTGCTACCGCCACATTTCCAAGATCTTCTCTGAGCTTGCAGACATCCTGCCATTTGAGATTCTCCGACGCGAGCGAGACAAAGCCAACTACTTGCTCACTAACGAGGCCCGAATTATTGCCATGACGACGACTCATGCCGCCATCAAAAGGGGGGACATTACCTCGCTGGGCTTCCACTATGACAACGTCGTCATGGAGGAGGCAGCACAAATCACCGAGGTCGAGACGTTTATGCCGCTCGCCATGCAGAAGCCCGTCAACGGCCAGATGCCGCTTCAAAGGGTCGTGTTGTGTGGCGATCACTTCCAGAATTCGCCTGTCATCCAAAGTCTGGCGTTCCGGCACTACGCGAACTTGGAGCAGTCCTTGTTCTCACGGCTGGTTCGCCTGGGTGTTCCGACTATCACGCTGGACCAGCAAGGCAGGGCCCGCCCGTCAATTGCGCAGTTGTATAAGTGGCGCTATCCCCAACTTGACAACTTGCCAGATGTCCAAAGCCAGCCTGAGTTCCAGAGGGCAAACGCCGGATTCAAGTTTGACTACCAGTTTATCAATGTCCCCCCGTACAAGGGTCATGGAGAGGCAGAGCCGACGCCTCACTTCATCCAGAATCTTGGCGAGGCAGAATATGCGGTTGCAATCTACCAGTACATGAGACTCCTTGGATATCCGGCGGAAAAGATCAGTATCCTTACCACATACGCCGGACAAAGAGCTCTGGTGAAGGATGTCTTGTCTCATCGGTGCGCGAAAAACCCAATCTTTGGCCTGCCCAAGGCTGTCGCGACGGTGGACAAGTACCAGGGCGAGCAGAATGACTGTATGATTCCCCTGACCTGTACGTCCTGCTTTCTGTGGACCTAGACTGACTTTCAAGCTAGACATCATCCTATCACTCACCCGGACCACGCGTGTGGGTTATCTACGCGACGTTCGACGCATGACGGTGGCCATGTCGCGTGCCAGGCTCGGGTTGTACGTGTTGGGCCGCCGAGAGGTATTTGAAGCATGCCCTGAGCTCCGCCCGGCTTTCGACATACTTCTGGAGAAACCCGACAAATTAATGCTCGTGACTGGCGAGCTCTGGCAAACTGAGCGACCCAGCGTAGAGGAAGACATCCCCGTAGAGGGAGAGGCAGCCATGGAGAGCGTGGAGCATCTGGGGCAGTATGTGTTCGAGATGACAAACACAAAGCTGAAGCAGTTGCAGGGAGAGCAGGGTCCGGCGGCAGTGGACAGCCTGTCATCCATCGCCGCGGAGGCAGCGGATGGCCAAGCTGCAGACTCCGATGAGGAAGAACAGGCGCTGGAACCGGATATCCTGGAAGTGCGTGAAGGGGAAAAGAGCTAGGCACGAACGGGATGATTTTATAGGGCACGGCGTATGTTGAAAGATGCGGCTCTACTCCGTATAAATTTCAGAGACTGCATGACCTCTGGTTGACTGTTGTGAGACGGCGCTACTCCAAGCGCAGGCGATCTACAGGGCTGCGTCTGCAAGTCAGACGCCCCGAGATGCACATCGAATACGCAGGGGTGCAAACTACCTAGTTTGGTTTCGGCATCGCCTCGTGTGAGTTGCTCGAGGCACTGACGCGTTGATCCTGATTGTCGCGGCGGCCTGTCGAGGCTCTGACGGGCAATAAACATCACTCAGGCCTGGAGCAGATGTGAGAAGCGACTGCATGCCTCATCTCAAGCGAAGCACCAGGACCCACAAACCACAGGTCCGTGTCGGTGGCCGGGCGCCAGGATTTACGGAGTTGTACGCGCGAAGATCTGGAGTAGGCAATGGGCACCTCTGTCGTTGGCCGAGGGTGTTGCCGTTGGGGGCGAAGCAAGGAATCCCCAGTCGCGAGGTAAGCTTCGTTCAACTCACGGAATACCTTGTACGGAGTAGACGAGAATAGATCGCCGAGAGCTCGAAGCTGCGCCAGCAGCGCTCGTATGCAGCCTACCGAAATTAATGGCGAGAGGCGACAGGCAGCGGCAAGCTGGGCGAATCAAGCCATGTCGCGGCCTTTATCTGACAAGTAGGATCCTCCCACTGGACACTTTGAAGGCTTCTGTGTCGCACACCTCGCTGACAGCAAGGACTCGGAGTACGGAGTACATCAGCCGCCAATGTGGCATTCTCAGGGGATGCGATGTTGTTCCTCTCGTGCGGGCTGCGGTTGTGGTAAGTGGGCGGACTTGACATACGAGTCGCGACGGGCGGCGAAAATGGAACACTGAGATGTTTTGTCTCGTGTGCTCAGCCTGGACCTGAACAATTTCTTTCTGGGCAGCATTCTCGAGACACGAAAGTGAACGGCAGAAAGCCCGAACAGGCAGGGTACCAAGCGCAGCTTTGACCAAGCTCATGCATATGATCGTGAGACTGGAGCTCCCGGGCTGGCCCGTTCTGTCGAAACGAGGAGACGCACAGAGACTCATCGGGGGGCTGGAGAGAGATGAGATTAGCGCTCGTTTGGCGCCGGGTCCGGGCGCATCTTGAGACGAGTGCTGATGCCAAAGACCTTTTTTTTGGTGCGACTCGAGGCGAACGCGGTTGCTTGGAGCATCTGGGCGCTCTGCTCCAATTTCGTGCTTGGGCTTGATGGCGAGGGCTTACGAGAGCATCGTCGAGAGCAAACAGAGTGCGGTATCACAAGGTACGAGTATAATGATGCCTTCGGCCTGTCTCGCTGCCCAAGCAGCTCGTACAGCTGGTCCGGCGCTTGCCCTGTTCCTGTGTCTGGGTCAAATGAAACCACGCAGCCTGCCCTAGTGATACAATTTATTCTAAATTCCTACCCAAAACCAACATAAGAATTCATTGTTCAAGCGATTCTGGTCGTGGGGAGAAGATGCGACGAGTCGTGGCATGCGCGAGCGATCAGAGAATCAGTGATAGAACGAAGGGGCCGGGTTCGCCAAGCAACCACGATGATTCAGGGAACTCTACGCGGCATGACTACTCACTCTACAGTTGAACACTGCGCCAGATCCCGAGCTTTGCTTGTTGGGGGCTCGGGCTGGTTGTGACACACGATAGGCCGACAGGGGTCCGCGAGGCTGTTGCAAGGGATGACCGATGTTCCCGCTCCAGCTGAGATTTGCAAGCCGTGAGCAAATGTCAAGTCGGTTGGTCTCTATTTTTTTTTTTTTTTTTTTC
>JALHCF010000083.1:0-59288 GCA_024341135.1 Tolypocladium album
GGGGGGGGGGGGGGGGGGGGGGGGGGGGGGGGGGGGGCAACCCGCAGCGGACGAGGCTGGGCTATGCGAGAACGAGTCTCGGTGAGGCCGGGTCGAGCAGTAGGGTGTATTGGCTCTTGTAAAGGAAAGAGAGTTGTCGGTTCGTTTCTGGGGAGTTCTTGTGATAGTCGTGGTATAGGTGGATGGCGGCGGAGCGCGTGAATAAGCGATAAGTGCCGTCTGTGAACGCCCACTAGGCAGTAAAGTTCAAAAGAAACCTTGGATTCGAACCAGCTGGACTCTGGCCTAGGCACTCAAATACGTCCGTGGCCGGGGATACAAAGCGAGGATGAAAGTTGGCAACCGCTTGCTCATCAACACCCTGCGAGAAGGCATAACCGCCGCCGCCACCGCCGCCCAAGCCGGACAAGGAACCGCCGGCACATATTTCTGGAGCCTCTCATTCTCCCTCCCCTGTTCTTCCCCCGCGTCACTCAAGCTAGGCAGGAAAAGGAGCTGCTACGCGCGAGGGGGCAAAGGGCGGTCGCCAGCATCAAAAACATGCAGTATGCCCGAGGTTAGTAATCATAAAATCAAGCGCGACGTCCAAAGCTGCCCTCCGTGACGTGCCCGCGCCTCAGCCCACCAAGGTAGCCCGCGGGGCCTGCGTTAGGGCCGGTTTCAACCCGTCATGCGGGCGGGTGAGTAAACATATATTCGACGGTGGCTGGCGTGAGGTCGAGATGCTGCGGGCGAGGGGGGCGGTCGAGTGGCGGATTTGCCTTGTCGCGGACACAGGCCCCGTATTGAACCATGCCTCCCGTACTCGGTACCGAGCACGACCGACGGATGGGCCGGTGGGCACTCCGACTCCCATCGACCCCAGGGCGCATCGCCAGATTGCCGACCCGGGCCTTGCGCTGCGCTCGGAGCCGCAGCCCGTCCAAGCGGGCCGTTTGCTCTCCGTGTCATGCGTCCTGCCGCCCCCTTCAGCGACGTCACGAGCGGCGCACAGGACAGACACGGGCCTACGAGTAATTTAGAGGCTAAACACTCCTCCTCGCCGACTGAGCACCCTCGTTATGCGGCCAAGCTCATACGGGCGACGGATGTCGCCGCATGCGCCCCGCAAGCTTAAGCAATTGGCTGGACCCAGGCATGGAATGACGTAGCGGGATCGAAAGGTTGTTTCCCCCATCACCTGCTGCAATACCACCGTGGTTGCTTTTCACTACACTAAAGCGCAAGCCATGATTCCATGCGCGCATCACGCGCCTGCACGAAGACTACCAACAATCACCACATGCAGTCAAGTTTGGGCAATTGCAGTCGCTCTTTGATAGTGCATCTGCGCACAGCTCCGAGTTGAGTTCTACGTAGTGACAGCAGCCATAAAACAAACGAAACATGTAGAGAGGACATCCCCAAAATCATCGTGCCCTCTTTCCGTCCGCTCGACAGCACCTTCATGTCCCGGCCCCCCAGGGCTGTCTTGGCCCTGCTCGAAGTGAACTCCTTGAGATTGAGAATCCGACCGTCATGCAGGCAAAGGGTATGAAATAGGCGTGTTCATAGTCATGAGATGAGGTTCCCGTTCGCCAATCTATTACCACAAGAAAAACGGCTGGCAAGGCCCCAAAAAATCATTGCTAGAGGCAAGGTCTGAGAAGCCGGCGAACCGACCCCCAGCCTAACAGTCATATATCGAGGCCCGATGCAGGGCCCTGTATATGAGCATTTCCACACAACTCCTGACCAAGGTTACAGAGCGTCGGCGGACCATTCGAGAGGTTGGAACTCCAGTGAGTCTCTGGCCTCGTCCATCGTCAGCAACACGCCCTCCTAGGTCATGTGCACCATGCCGGATTCGGTGTTCTGCGGCCGGCGCAGCTGTGGACCCGCAGAGTAATACATCTGGCCCATTGCCGTGTTTTGCGGATACGTGTCGGGCTCAGGGTACACGTAGCCGGCCCCATTCTGGTGATGGGATGAAGAAGGGACATGCGACGGGGACTGCCATCCCACATTTCCCATGTGAGGGCTGCCTCCATTGCTCGCCGAACCCGACTGATGCTGGTCCAGGCTCGGCTCAAGCGTCGGCGGCGGGCCATAGCTGGTAGGGTGCGAGGTCGGCCGGATGCCATTGTTGTTGCTGTAGCCATTCGATGGCTGAGATGTAGGGCTGCCGACCCGGAGATGGGGAGGCAGTTGGCCGCCTTGCTGCATGAACTGGAAGTCGCCCGCGTGCCGATGCATGCCATTTGGCCCAGACATGTCCACGTGCGGTGACATGGACATGGTTCGATGCGCTGGAGACGGCGTCGTCATGGGCGATCCGTGGCTAGACATGTGGTCGCCTTCAGACCGCGCCATCGGTGCGTTCTTCGCCTTTGACGCTGCGAGGGCTGCTGCTGTGGCTACGGCGGCCTCCTCAATGGTGCCGCTGTGGTGGTTCTGGTGGCGGGTGAGCGTGGTGCGCCTGGTGAACGTCTTCTGGCAGTCGGCATAGGGGCACTTGTATGGGCGGTTGCCGGTGTGCGTCCGTCGATGCCGCGCCAGAGAGCTGCTGTCGCTGAATCGCTGTGGCCCACGTGTCAGCAGCATGAGCAGAGGTATACAAAACTCATCACAACGCACCTTGGCACAAGTCTCGCAGTGGTGAGGCTTCTCACCCGTGTGCACCCGCTGGTGCACTGTCAAAGCAGATCTTTGGATGAACTCTTTGCCGCACGTTGGGTAGTCGCACACGTGTGGCCGAACGCCGGTGTGTATTCGCACTATAGCATTCATTAGCGAGGTCATTCGCGGCTTCAGGGAGAGGGCGACACTCACCGTGTCGAGCCAAATCACTCCTTCGCGCGAAGGCTTTTCCGCAGGTGCTGCAAGGATATGCCTTCACGGGCGGCGGCGGCGGCGGCGGCGGTGGTGGTGCAGCTTGTTGCGGCATCGATTGCACGGCCATGTTCTGTACGTTACCCATGCCTGGAGGCATCTCCGGGTAGGTCGCCATGGTCAAGGCGTTGGGCATCGAACCCGGCATATGCATCGAGGCCTGCATGGCAGACGGCGAGCCATACGACCGAGACATGCTGTGAGGAGTAGAGTACGATGAGTGCTCAGACATGTGAGGGGAGACTGATCGCTCCATGTCAGGTTCTGACTTGACGAGGGGAAGGTTGTGAAATTGATAGTCTGCTGAAAGTCCGGGAAGTTGTTGTTGCGCGACTGAGCCACGTTTCTTATTCAGCATGCTCGTAAGATCCATTAGCCAACGCCGTGCCCAGGGGTCCCGTCACTGCTCAGTCTAAGCGGAGCATGTCAGTCGTTGATCTCTGGGCTGTGGGTATGGGGGAGGGGTGGACAAACGCAGAGACAGGCAGGAGGTTGTCTCGCGGCACGTAGCCAGCGATATTGATGTGACTGGATTGTTCTGCCGGGGTCAGCGCCTGTATTACCTGGGACTATTGCAAGATAACACGACCAACAAGTATCGCGGTGGGGTGGGTTGGCCCAGGCAGTTGTGACCCCGTGGTTGGTGTCCACCGTGATGGTCAAGTCAGGACGAGGTTGCCTGGGTTTGGCGCTACCGTGAGCTTGGGCCGCCCTTTGGCCAGTTGACTTTAAGTGCCAGCCCTTTCAACCCGCCCCCAACGCGATATCAGACCGGAGAAGAGTATCGACTCACCCACTAGAGCTGCGATGCCGGTCCGGGTTGGTGGCAGTGCGCGCTTTGGACCTGTCGCGAGTAATCGCACAATGGGGCTGCCGTTCGCGATGAGATATCCTGGCTTTCGGTAGTTGCAAATAGGTTGCGAAGCCGACGTCTAGCCTTGCTCGCCGCCTTCGCACGAAGTCGAGTCTCAAGCTTCCCTGGCCCCCGTTAAGATCGGAAGTCAAAGTCGCTTCTCCGCAACTATGCCTGCGCCGAAGTTGCGGTCAATGTACGAGGAGGCCGACAGATGGTACGCAGCCAACTTCCAGCCCAGATTCCCTGAATTACGCCCTATAGAGATTTTGCGCTGCGCAGTCTCGTGACGGCAAGAGCACGCAGTCGACGCTGTTGGCTCGGCGTGGGCGTGGCTCAAGAAGACCCAGCAAGGCTGGGGTTGGTTGGCAAGGCGGTGGGAGACTGGCTATAGGGCCTGCCGCCTCTGTTGCTGTCGAGATTGGTGGCGGTGGACGCTGCGGCCTCGGCGCGCGGGGAACGAAGAACTGCGATGCGATGCGACGGGCTGGGAGCAGCGAGGCGAGCAGTCGCGGCACACGCTTTCGACGCAGGGCACAGCCGGGGTGGAGGCCAGGCGCGATGGCAGATTCGGGACTTGACCGGTACTCGAAGATATGTACGCTTGACGGCGTTGCGTCAGTTGCGTTTCGCAGAGCAGACAAACAAAAATTGAGGGTGGGTATAAAAAGAAAGCACGGGACAGGAACGGGGTTGCGGTCGCGCAGCTTCGACTCTGGCGGTTTGCAGTGGTGAAATATCAAATGGAATGTCGGGGCCGAGCGAGCGCGGCCGTCCTGCCCAGGGATCGGCACGACGTAACTTTTTAGGGGCCAAGCCTTGGAGTCGAGGGCCCACAGGGGGTGGCCACGCACCTCCCTGGCAGGGACAGGGCAGCAGCGGCAGTGCGCCTAGTGGGCGCTTCAGGCCATGGAGGGGAGGGGGTGCCGTGATGAAATCAAAATAAGGGCAAAAAAAACCTCCCGGACCCCGGCGCAGCGATGCGCCCTGGCTGAAGCGGGCAATATCAAGCCGACAGGGCAAGGAGACGGGCAGAGCCGAGAAGACGGACGGGGAAGGGGGGCGAGAGAGCAGCGGAGCGGAGCAGCTGGGCAGCTGTATCCGTGACGAGAAGAGGGCCGGCCAGGCTTACTGAGAAGGATCGCACCGTACGTACCTGAGGCGATGGACAAGTACGTTACAACGCGGACGCCGCCACCCACGAGGCCGTGCGAGCGGAAGTGTTTGGTCCCGTGCTGGCGGTAATAGCCGGCGGCCGCTGGTGGTCCCTGCTCAGTGCGGCGCGATCCAATGGGGTGGGAGTTAGACGGCGAGCTGACGAGACGGAGATGGAGATGGAGGCGGAGTTGGGGAAGAGCTCGAGGTAGGGTTTGCAAAGGAAGAGGATATGGCCGCGGGCAGGTCTGGGGGATGAGTCGGGTGCCACCAGTTATTATGTATACGGCAAGACGGGCCTGGGCCTGAGACCTGACTGCAGCGAGACTCGAGAGCAGCGCAACGCGACGAAAGGCTCGCTCACGCTCAGAATTGCACGGAGGAGGGAGCATGCACCGAGTCAAAGGCCACCCAGGACATCAAAATAGAAGCCGGTGGGCGTTGGAGGGGGGGCGTGTGCACAAGGTGGGAGACTGACGGCCGGCCAAAAGAGGCAACGAGCAATGCTCCCTTCTGGGTTGAAACGAACCCACGCCTGGACTGCGCGTGCATGACAGCAGCCGTTCGGGCCCGGGACTCGGACAGGGCGCCTGACGTCGTTTACCTTGCTTGGGAGCCGCGTCCAGTCCCGTTGCCGCCCCGCCCAGGTGCGCTGTTCGCGCCGTGTGTATCCATCCGTACCTGCGCCTGGACTGGATCGCCCCCGGAGGTCGCTGGTGCCAGTGTGCGCACGGTGCGCCAGGAACAGGGGCCCGGCCGATCCCCAACGGCGCACGCGAAGGGCATCCGTGCACTGGGGGCCCTGTGGGAACACTGTGGGAACAGGGCGTCGGACCAGGCGAGCGGCCCGATGATGCCATGACATGCGCGAGATCTCCCAAGAACGCTCGCTCGCCCTGGCCGCTCCTCGAACCACCACGACGGGCAACGGACCAGCTGCTGGCTGTGTAGCGCCTCACGAGCTCTTGGGGGGCACCTGTCAAAGGCACCGCATGCAAGGAAGATTTCCATTCTGGGAACACGACGGCTGCTGGCCGTGGCCTTTGATCTGGAGCCGCCCCCAGATCGCGGTGTGGGGAGGGCAATTGCCGGTGGGCGCAAGACGCACTCGCAAACGAACATCACTCCCAACGTCTCGCTCCGGACCCCATTGCAAACTTCCATCCCCATACTCGTACTCGTACTCGTACATCATCCATCGCCTCACATGACAGTTTTGGCGGCGCTGAGTGGCAGACCCTGCGAACAGCTACTCAGAGCGGTGCAAACGCCCCAGCTTTGCCGGCAGGCCATCGGATTACCAAATCTGGAGGCTTGCTGCATGATACGGCCAGGCAACCAGGCTCTGCTCCGCTCATTGTCGCCATCGTTTGAATGCCAGGCACGCCACGCTGCTGCGCCCAGAGCAACCATTTTGTGACAGGTGAGAGGACTCATTGGAGCCACTTGTTGAACGGTCGACAGGCGTCAACGTCTCCACCGCCTCGGGAGATTGCCCACTCATCTTGCGGTAGATTGCAGATGCGAACTTTTGGCCAGCGAATATCCACCTCACACCGCCTCAAGGCGTACGGCACGCCGCTCATTTATCCCGACTTTCGATATTCAGATGGCCGCTGAGTGATTGTCGTACTAGCCTGGTTCGTGATTCCTACGGTGTACTTCGCACGTATACTCGCAATGTAACTGCACTCCTAAATGATATAGCATCCATTGCCCTACGACCAGGCAAACGACTTGAGCCGCAGGACCATCTCCCCCCTCAACAGCAACATCAACGGAGCCGTTGACGTGCTGGATGGAAGCCAGCTGCCGGTGCTGCTCGCCTGTTGGTCGTCAACTCCGGAGACGGCATGTTACGGCAGATCTGGCGTTGTCCGCTGACCCAACGCCCAACCATTGTCGGCCAGGGTCCCTGCCCTTGCCGCATCGAGCTGCCGTAGCTTCAAGTTCCCCAATGGCACCCCTCCACAACCGGCATGCCCACCGGGGGTATGCTGGCCAGTGATTTGACGCCAGCCGAGTCCGACACTTCACGTCCGACGACGTGACGGCTCTAGGTGCCAGGCAGCGGCGAGAGGCAGAGAAATGCGGGTCAAGCCCCCGAATCGAGTCTCACAGCGTTCAGCCCGGCAGCTGCACTCGGGCAAATAAGGGCTACCGGTCGCGGGTGTGCTCGACAAACAAAGGGCGGCCAAGTTGTGCCGAGCAATCAGATCCGGGGCAATGGTGCCAAATGCCCAGGCCAGAGCAACAGAACCCCGGCGTTCCTTGAAGCCGCCCCGCCTCAGCTTTTGTTAGTTGGAAATCCCAGCCGAGCGTTTCGGAAGAGCCGCGAGGCCCCCCGGCACCTGCATTGCATTAGTTGGGCAGGGCAAGGTGCACCCGGTCGACTGTGGACGTCGATACGAAGAGAGCCTTTTCCGTTCGTGCGACCAGTAAATCGAGGAGATGAGGCATCATGGAGATGGTGCGGCGGCCCATCAGCGACTTACAAGTACAACCTTAGGCCCTGGTTAAGTTAAGGTGCGTTATAGCCTGCCAGAAGGCGCGGGAGGGAGAGGCGGGGCCAGAGGCTGGTCTTTGCGTGCGGTCCCAGTCCGTGCACTGTGTTCGATACAAGATTCAACTTAGGCATTGCTTCGGGACTACTTGGGCTCAACTCTGGATCCCGCACCAGCAACAGCTCTCTCGGGACGATGGCGCAGTCATCGGCCTATCGCGAGATCCGATTGTATTGCTATTGAGCCATGCGGACAACGGGGACAATGGGCGGCAAGGGTTCTCGCGAGCGGGACAATGAAACCTGCTGCAAAGGACTGGCCCAACCTATCTCGGTCGACCGCAATCCTCAGCCTCCAATGGGTGCACTGGTGCGAGTCATCTCTTGCAGTAGAACCAGTTGAGCTGCATATGCCGGCCACCTCGGACGCATAATTCCAGGGCTCTCTCTCTCTCTGAAGCGACGAAGGCGTGGCGGCGCCTTGTCGCTCGCCGCAGGTCCAACCCCAGCTCTTAGGCCGTGGTTGGCTGGGTGGACACTGGAGAGGCCGAAATGGCGCTTCGCAAGGCCATCCACTCTGCAGTCTAAGATTGCGCGCCAATATGCACTAACCCGCGAGCAGTAGGATTCTGGAAGCGCATCCAGCCTTCCGCGCATGGCCCCCGTGGACCCTGGTCCACCCTCGCTCATCCTCCATCGCCCTAGCTGTCCCCCAATGATTGTTCCGACGGCCTTCGAGAAGGTGCGGAAGCTTCTAGGGTCGGGGGTCGACGTGCTACCTAAAATTGCGGCAGGCTTGTGTCATCAGCCTCCCTTCAGGTTTCAAGAGACGCGTACTCGTACTCAGCAGGAGTGGAAGGGAGCAGCTTTCGCACACGAAGCCACACCGACGACCTGCCGTTCCTCTTTGCCATTTTTACTTGGCAGTCACTGTGCGTTCCAACAGTTGCCAAGTCGCCTCTCCGATCGTCGTCGCATCAACGCCTTGGCGTAAGGGATGGTTGGTAAGCGCCGACGATCGAGTCACCGCTCGCACCGCAGCAGAGCTTGAGCAAATGCGCCCCATACGCTGCAACCCCATTGCTTCGTTCTGCCACACAAGCTCGCTTACCCCAGAGCCTTCCTTCGTTTCAAGACTGAGTAATGTCCCGCAGCAAGGCCGGAGAGCCCGCCACCGGCCGAGTCGTCAATAACGCGGCGCCAGTGGCTGGCCTATTGTTCCCTCTAGCATTGCCGTGCCAGGTTGCAAGTCGGGTGGGCGGCCTGCAGCGTGGCTGCAAGGCTTTTCCCTGCTGGGAGCAGCCACCGCCAGCTAACGCGACCATCGACGCAATTGGGAGACGCAGCTCGGCGACGTAATCTATGGCATGTAAGGTGATATCAACAAGGTTCAGTATGTACAGTCGCTCCTTGCCGCCGTTCCATGGAGCGACCGACCTGTGCTGACAACACCCGTTAGAGTGAGCGATCTTCCAGAACCCTTCCATGCAGCCTGGCATCCTGGAGCCGATCCTCGCGGGGCCGCCTCCGGAACACTTATCGCGTTTGTCACCCCTATCTGGCTGCACCGCTGCGTGAACTTGTCACCACGAGAAGAATTCGGGTGCCTTTGCGAATGCATCTATTCAAATTGCGCGTCTTTCCTCTTCTTCAAAGCGGAGAATGAGCACGATCATACCCAGGGGATCGCTTCCCACGTAGAGCTCCGAGGAACAATCCCTTGGCAGAGGTCCCGTTGCACTTATCTGCAAATTGACGGCTGGCCCAAATCCGCCTGCGATTCCTATCGGCAGGATTTGGCTCTAGGATCGGGACCTCTTCCGCCTCAACGTCTCAAGGAGCAACGCGTCGCGCTCCATCTCTATGTCGTGTTCTTGTATAGCCGTGTCGGTCGTGCCGGGGTCGGTGGCACGAACTCTTGCTCGAGAGCCGCGAGGAACGAGCTCGATCGGATGGCGGCGACGCTCCGGGGTGCACGGGACACCGACATGCTATGAAAGGCAGCACGCATCAAACCATCAGGGTCGACTCTGACAAACTACAAGTACGAGTACATCCCAGGTGGTCCTTGCGCAGGCTTCTTATCTGAGAATGCAATGTCCTTGCATCGCATTGCACCCCAAGCCATGCAGTTTGCACTTACTCGTAAGCCAGCCGTTGACTTCACCGAGGACCAAACACCTGGCCAGAACCCTCCTTGCCTCACAAGGCTTCTTTCTATCCGGCCGTAACCTCGCTGATCAGGTTTGCGGGTTAGTATTTAGTATTTGGGACACATTCCTACGCATACCGCGAGTACGTATAACACCTACCTACCTGAGGTAGGTACTGTGTATTATTAGCTGCAACTCGTGTGCGTTGTACGGGCTAATCAGCCCCATTCAACGGCTCCAACCAGTGATTCGCTATTGATGGCGTGCCTTGTCGATGAAGGTCCAGACTTTAGAGACAACGGAAGGCTCAATTCTCAATGGCGTCTTCGCGCACCTCATCCGGCGTCGACGACGGCGATTAAGTTACGTCTCAGGCTCGCGGCTGGTTCTGGTCATTGACGGGGGCACAGGTTGTATTGTTCACGGGTTGAAACATCTGACGACGGAGTCTCCGAGCCTCTCCCTCCACCCCCCTCGTCCTCTGCCTCCATTCGAAGCGGAAAAGGTGCCAAGAAGGACCTGGCAAAGCTTGCGAGGCGCATCTGCAGCTGCGAAACGGTCCGAGGGGCCGCAGGAATGTCGCATCGGCAGATGCTGCCACGAGCGATGTCGCCTCCCTCGCCGTCGCCCTGGCCCCTGCCTGTCTCCTACAAACTCGTACTCTGTACGGAGTGTTTGCAGATCTGTTTGCGGTGACCCCCCATTCCCCTTCGCCCCGTCCCCGCCCTCGGATGCGGTGGCTGCAAGAATGGATTACGAGTAGCACAAACGAAGAAACGTCGTGCGAGGTGACAAACGGCGGCAATGGCCCCCGCTGTGCCGGCGACTGCCCGGTGATCGCCCACAAAAGAATTCGTATCTTGTCGATCGCTCTTGGGATAAGATTCTGAGTACTTGGCGCCGAGTCTATCGGAGGCGACCGCCAAGAACTCCCGATTTGCGAGGCAGGGCGTCGAGACGTGCATCTGAATGAACAAACAAGTCGTTTAGCTGATACTTCGCCTCGAAACAGTGCGCAAACTGAAGTTGCGGCAGCAACCAGAGACGTCTCTCTACCTTGAATGCTCATTGTGCCCCCCCACGCGGATTGCTCGTGAAATACCTGGTGGTGTCACACAAAACGGATATGCGATTCTGAGCAGGGCACCCTTGAGAGGCTGCCTTCAACATGAATCACAAACAATGTCAGGTCTGCTCATGATTAGGCGCAATTTGATCAAGGATAGACGGGATCTTTCTTGCAAAGTGATCATGTTAGCAAATTGCAGGAGGAGTGGCTCAGTGCTCGTCGACTGCTTGGCACCGACATGCTGCCTACCCTGTATCTCGTCTTGCGAACAAACGTGCTCGTACAGAGACGATGGCCTCAGGTTCCCAACATATTTCTGGTAGAGGTGTTTCATCATTAAGTCGGAAAGATTAAATTTACATAATAGTTGTATGCTTTTGTTCAGTCAAACGTGCAATTCTTCTGCACTTGTGATGAAATGTAAGCTCTCAATCGCAAGCAGTAGTTTCTTGGATACGACGAGCAAGAGGGGCGCCCATGTCCAAATAAGGGGTCTGTAGACATGGCAATTCAAGTGGCACCGAGAAAAGAAAATTAAAATTCAAAATTTGCAGATGCCTAGTCCTCACTTGGTCTACGCACGATCAATCTCAGAGCTCAGTCTCATACAATGAGCATCCGGCAGAAGTCAAATGTATCGCTCGCTCGCTCGACCAGAGTCCTCGCCAGCAGTCGCAGGTCCGGCTCACCACCTCGGCTCTGGGCGCTCAGTCGCCGGCGTCTCCACGACGTTGCTGTCGCCAAATGGGTCGTCGTCCTCTTCGTCCTCGACCGGGGCGTCGGCCTTCTTGACCGGCCGCGGGGGCTGTGGCGGGGCGGGCGAGCTGGAAGGTTCGGGAACAGGGACGGGGGCGGCGGCGGCGCGAGGGTTCGGCTCGAGGCTCAGGCCAGAGAGGTCAAGGCTATGGGGGGGTTGCTGGGGGCGGCCGGCCTGGTCCTCCTTGCCCTTGAGCGTTGCCACTGCGTAGCTGGTGTCAGTGACGATGGGGAACCACAAAAGAAGGGGGGGGGTTCACGTACTTCGGTAGAGATGCGCTTGCTCGGCGAGCTCGTCGTCCGAGTCGCTGTCGGCGTCGAGGGAGTGATCCAGCTGCTCAAACGACATGAGCGCGTGGACGAGCTCGTCGTTGGCGTGGAGTAGGCTGCCGAGCCACTGCTCACTCTCAACGTTGTGGATCTAAAAGCCCCAGTGTCAGTCGCACACTCTCTCGGCTTCTGGTAACCTCGAACATACGTAGCGCAAGATCCGGCGGCGGAGCTGCTTGCACGACTCAAAGTGGTGAACAGCCACCTTGTTGTCGGAGATGCGCTCGCGCTCGCGGTTGATGCTCTGCAGCGAGTTCATGAGGTTGGTCGATGCTATCGACGACTCGGCAATGACCGACTTCATCTTCTCCTTCTCGGCCTCCAGGTTGAAGGGCTTGCTCTTGCCGCCCTTCTTCTTGGACTTGTCCTTCTTCTCGTGGCCGAAGAGGCCGTAGCGTGGCGCGTCGCTGGCCTTCAGCGTCGCGTGCCTGTCCATGGCCGGAGCTATTTCCGGCGTCCATGGCTGGCGGGAGGGACCGGCGGCGGGCTGCTGCGCGGGCTGTCGCGAGGCTCGCTCGGCTTCCTCTTCCTCGTCGTCGCCGAACGGGTTTTCCGTTTCCTGGATGACCTTGGACCGCTCCTGCGTGACCGCGACCTTTCTCTTGGGGAGTTCCTGGGCAGAGGTTTAGCTGTATACGGAGTTGTTGTTCTTGCGACAGACTCTCTCACCTTGTACAGGCGCGCGATTTTCTCCAGGCCCGGCGTCGAGGCGTACTGCGACCACTCGCGGAACAGCTCGGTGCACTTCTTCTTCACCGCCGGGTCCGAGAGGTTCGAGGTGCCGCACACGCGGAGGCGCTCGAGCAGCGGCTCGTCGGCAAAGGCGCGCTGGAAGTGGGAGCCCGCGTTCTGGATGAGCCCGTCGAGGAGGACGAGGGCGCGGATCTGGCGGTGGACGTTGCCATACTTGAGCTTCTTGCGGATGGCGCGCGCGGCCTCCGTCGGCCCGGAAGCCTGCAGCTTGATAACGTCGACGAGGTCCGGGATGCCGCTGAGATCATCTTCGCCGTAAGACTCCGAGGTGAGATTCTCGATGGTGACGGTCACCGCCGAGTAAGGTTTCTTCTGTACGTGACTGTCAGCAGGCATGCTCAATTGTCCGTCCCGACATGAAAACATGATCGATGAACAGTCCTAACCGGCGAGTGCGCCGATCCAACTCTCTCACGAGCTCGCTAGTATCATAGGACCGGACTCAGAGGCTCATACCTGCGAAAACATTCTGGGCGCTTATGGCTGGGCCTTTATCTCACAACCCTCGAGCAGACACGCTCTTGCTTGAAACCTGTGGTCTATCCAGCGCTTAATCACGAGAAAGAAGTGCCGCGAGTCCCCACTTCAGCTGCCAGAGACCACCTATACCTCAGCCTAGGTAACGCCCTTCGGGACTCGGAGCAGACTTGAGGGCAAGCAGTCGTGGACGACGAGCGCAGCCGAGTCGACCGCTCGAAGGCAGCGTCCTAGTCAAGCTTCGAGGCAGGAGTTGGGGTCCCTATGGTGCCTAGGGGCGATGAGCTGCAAGTCGCAGATGGTCGAGGGCGATGGGCGCGTGCATGTGTCTCGTGTGGTGCGGTCTCACTTGCGGCGAACGGCGAGCGGCATGTGCTCCAGCTGGGGTTGATGCGGGGGAAAAGCCGTGGCGGGGCAGCGTCCGCGCTCGTGGCGTTGACGTAAGTGCCGCCAAGGAGTAAGACCGACCAGCGACTACGTTCGGCCGCAACAAGAGAAACACTCAAGCACAGACGTTGCGCTCTCTTCGAAGTTAATTCCCCCGTAAACATGGTTGCTGGTTACGTCTCACTAGTTTTCGTCTGTGCCGTCAATGAGCTTCGACAACCTCTCACTGCCATTCAGCACCGGCTGTGTGTCGCCGCCTGCTTCCATCGACAACGTGAACCATTCATTCAAAACTACAAGAAATATAAACTCCCGTGCTATGCTAACGCTAGAGTCTAGCTTTTCCAATGCTTCCCAATGACTGCACCAAATGCTGATCAACGCTCGCTCCATTGCTCGTGGTGCTCGTGCTCGTGGTCACGGCGCCTCTGCTAGACAGAATTCTGTCTCGAAACCAAAATGAAGGGTGCTTCAACCGGACTTCCCCAATCCCAGCAGGACCAGGTTCGCAACGTTCATAACCGCAATGATCAGCCAGACCAGCCCCGCCAGGAGGGCGAGCCACCACGGGTTCGCCATGTTGATGGCCCCCGTTGTGCTGCCGACCATGGGCCGTCCGTCCTCGTCCGTGTACCGCGCCATGCCGGGCTGGACCGTCATGTACCGGCCGCGACTGGTGAAGTAGATGAGCGGAAGGGTGACGAACGGCAGCACGCTGCTAAGCGCGACTTGCGACCCCTGCAGCGCCGCGTTCAGGCCCTGCCGACCGACAGCACCGGCGATGATGATGGACGGGGTGATGCTGATGGAGCGCGTGATGAGTCGCCGCAGCCACGGCTTCAACTTCCACCGCAGGGCGCCCTCGCTGACCATCTGGCCCGCAATGGTGCACACGATGCCCGCGGACACGCCCGAGAGGAGCAGCGCCAGCGCGAATATCGTCCCCACGGCCGGCGAGATGCTGCTGGCGAGCAGGTCGTGGATCCCGAAGATGTCGGCCCCGAGGGCATCGGGGTTCTGGTACAGCGAGGCGCCGGCCACGATGAGAATGGCCGAGTTGACGAACAGCGCAAAGGTGAAGAGCGACAGCGCGACCTCGGTGATGGAGTACTTGAGCGAGTGCTTGATGGCTGCGTGAGACGGCAGGTAGGTGACCTTGTCGTATCCGTCGTTGGTCGACGACGCCGCAGACGCGGGCTCTTGCGGCATGAGGCCGTGCTTGGTGTCGTACTCCCTCAGCCGCGGCTGGACGATGCCCGAACCCAGAAAGAGGCTGTGAGGCATGACTGTGGCGCCAAGAATGCCGCAGGCTTGGTACAACCTGGAGAATTGTCAGCATGCGCTCAAGCGTGAGAGGACGACGGAAGACTCACCCCTCAGACTCGACAATGGCGCCCGACGGCAGGTAACCGCGGAACACTTCCCCCACGCTCGTCCCCTTGATCATGGACAGCTGGATGCAGAAGCACACGACCACGCCAAGGACGAGCAGGCACACAAACATCTCGAAGAGGCGCAGCCCCTTCATGGCGCCGTCGGGCCGGTAGAAGATCAGGATGACCATGACGTCGAGGATGGAGAGCGCGCACCCGGCGACCAGCGGCAGCTTGGGGATGAGGAGGTTCAGGGCGATGGCGGTGCCGATGACCTCGGCGATGTCGGTCGCGATGATGGCGATCTCGGCCAGCGCGTAGAGGAACCAGTTGAGCCACCGCGGCAGGTAGACGCGGTTCATGGACGCCAGGTCCAGGCCCGTCACGGTGCCCAGCTGGATGGCCAGGCTCTGCAGCAGGATGGCGAAGAGGTTGCTGAGGAGGACGATGAAGAGCAGCTTGAACTGGTAGGACGCACCAGCGGCGATGTCCGTGGCGTAGTTGCCAGGGTCGACTGCGAGACGTCAGCGGGAGCCCCGCGATGGGGATGCGGGCGGGGGAAACACGAACTGTACGCCACGGAGATCATGAAGCCCGGGCCGATGAACTTGGAGAAGGTAATGAACCAGTGTCTGATCTTTTCCAGCGCCGTCCTGGCCTTGACGTGGCTGCTCCGTCGCAGGCTGTCGGCAGCCCGCGTGAGGGCCGGGCTCCTCGCCGCAGAGGCCCCGTTGTCGCCCGCGGCAGCCTCGAGGCCCTCGGCGAGGCGCTGGATGCTCTCCTGGTCCTGCGCCGCGAGGCCCGAGCCGCTCAGGCCCGTCGTCGCACTCTGTCGTCTCATGGTGTTTGCCGCGCCCGAAAGTATGGAGGGGGAGGGGGAGGGGGAGGGAGAGGGAACGGTCCGCTCTCAGTCCAGCAGTCCGTCTTCGCTCCAGTCACACTCGTCCATGAGCGTGCGCAGTCTCGGTCCGGGGCTCGAGTGGCAGGGCATGAAGGCGTCTTGTCTATCAGGGTTGTCGTCGGCCGTGTCCATGTGCGCCGTCGGGCTGCGAGGTGGCAAGCTGGCTGTATTTGGGGGTGAAAAATTGGTTGGTGACGGGTGACGCATTTGGTGCCGGGCCTGGTACGGGCCACCGAGACGCTACAGCCAGGACGGGGCTCCTGCTTCCGGCCGCACCCGAGCGCCGCCCGCCGCTGCTGCAACGGGCGGCCAGCGCCAGCGAGCGGAGGGCGGCTGAGCCGAAAACCCTAAACGCAAAGCCCAGCCGGTCTTCGCTGGTATTACTACCTCTTGCGAGTATACGAGCAGTGGCCGTCGGGGACGCTCCCCGCCATCCCGGCATCGACTTGCACGCATCGCCCACGGGGCCGGCTGCCGGCTTGGCTGCGCTGGGCTGGGCTGCCCCACGGGCTTGCAGATGGAGACGGCAGCATGGAGACGGCAGCCCTGCGCCCGCCGCCCGCCGGGACCGTTCGGGGAGCCATCGTCGGATCTGCGTCTGCAGCGAGTCTGAGTAAGTACCTTGCGTGCTGGCCATGTGCCGCGCCCGCGCCTGCGCCACCGCAGCCCTTGAGCCGCCGTGGCATGCGCCCGCTGGAACGGTGGCTGCGCGTCGCAACCGAGACCCCGCCGCGACGCGTTCCATGCGAGTGCCGCTGCGACCACTTCGTACAGACGAGCCGGCTCGTACATACTCGTATACTCGTACGAGCTTCAAGGCTTCCCCAGCTGCTCGCCGGGGAACGGTGGGGAGGTGGGCATCTCCAGTGGGGGCCGGCTGCCGAGTGCCGTGTAGTCCGTACTGCCACGCTCAATTCATCGTATACGAGTAACGTGTAGTACGAGAAGATACATCTGGCACGCGTGCTTGCTTAGCCCAAGAATATCACTCTCCTCCATCATCTTTCATTTTTCCTCAATTCCAAACCCTTGCGCCCGTCGACCAGTTGATGTTGATAATGCAGCCACCCAAACTCCATTTCAGCCTGTTGAAAGGCCACGCCCCCTCGTCGGACCCCAAACTCTATGCCCATTGGCACACGCAGTCTCGGGCGTCCGTGCCCAAGAGTATGGCCGTACGCTCCCTTGACAACGGAACCACCCGTGGCTTACCTCTGCTTCTTGCCAGACTTGGCCGCGGCCCTCTCGCGCTCCCGCTTGGCGTAAATCCCGGCCGTGAACGGGTCCTCGTACCGCAGGGCCAGCACGTACACGATGAAGACCCAGGCCGATAGGAGCAGGCCCGCCGGCTTGCCAAACACCAGCGCCGTGCCGACGAAGCTCATCGTCGAGCCCCAGTACATGGGCGCGCTGCACACGTTGAACGGGAAGCCCGTGACCATTTCGTCCATCAGGATGCCAAAGTAGTCGCCCAAGTAGGTGCCCGTAATGCCCAGCGCCCACATCGACGAGCCGACCAGCACGTTACCGCAGGCCAGCAGCGCGTACCCGGCCAACTTCGACGGCAGCGTCTGCAGCAGCGGGTGCGACGGCTGCTCCGAGATGGCCGTCTTGTAGAGCCAATCGCGCACGAGGCCGAGCGAGAAGATCGTCACCCCGAGCGCGTAGCACGCCGTGCGAGAGCGGCCGCCGAACATGTTTGTCAGGATCTTGTTGCGGTATTCTACAGCGCCTTGGGGTTAGCTGCGTGTCGCCGCCGTGGCAGGGGGGCGAGGCGTGGCTGTCGAACCTTGGCGAGCGGCGATGCTGGTGCGAGAGGCCGCGCGTTAGCTGGATCCGGGCCGGCGGGCATCACGGGGGAGGGACAATTGCACTCACTTCCAGAACAGCGGATTGAAGGCAATGGAGCCCGCGGCCACTGCAGCGAGGCACAGATACATTAGGCACACGTCCGTCACGGCACCGCACCTCAGCGCGAGGGAACTCACCCAGCAAGCTTTGCCTGTCGAGGTCGACATGGCGGGCCAGGTCACGCACGAGGGCTGCCATGTTTGCGGGCTGCTCGGGAATCAGACGGAGGCAAGAAAAGAGGACAAGCTGTAGGCGTGGCCGGTCAAGCACCGAGACCCAGGTTGCAGCTGGAATGATCGCGTCGAGGCGGCTGCAGAGCTCGAGATGTTGCGAGGGCAAAAATACCTTAGTTGCAAGCCCAGGTTGCACAAGCCTCATGCCTCATGATAAGCCCGACAACTGTTGGGGGCAGGTGCGGGGCGGAGGGATGGGAGGATGGCAGGCTTGGCAGGCTACCGCCCTGCATGCACATGCTTTGCTGGCATTCAATTAATAATGGACGCTTCAACCGATGCTATCCCCAGCCAGCAGCTGCCCTGAAATTAACTGGCACACATAATCCAAGCTAACCTCTGCGGCGTTGGCGTTATTCATTGCACCGTCCTACTCGTATCCATTCAGAGCGAGTACCGGCACGGGCCCGCTTACAGTAATCTACCAAGAATCAAGGCAACCAACCATGTGCCCAAGCTCTCTAAGCGAACACTCCGAAAAGACGCCCCCGACACGAGAGGGAGGGACATCCATGCAGCACCACTCCACGCCATTCCTGATCATATCGTGACGGTCATTATTCATCGAGCCTCATCCAACGAGGTCGTACATGCATGTGACAAACAAGCAGAGTCGCCTCATCGACGGTTCCTCGTCTTCTTGCCCGCTGTCGCCGTGTCCTCTTCCTCCTCGTCCTGGCCCTTTTTGAGGTCCTCGGTGAGGCCCCATTCGTCCATGTCGTACCAGTCCTCGCCGTCCGACATGTCGCGGTTGACGCCGCAGTGCGCCTCTGCCTTGGCCCAGTGCAGCACGTCGTTCCGCAGACGCTCCGCCTTGAGCAGGCCGTGGTGCAGCCTTCGCGTCCCTCGGCAGACCTCCTCTTGCTTCTGCACGTAGAGCGCGAGCAGCCGTCTGATGTCCTCGGCTTCGTGTTCTGGGAGGCCGAGATCTCGATCCACTCTGGCGCCCGCCGGCGGGAGGAACATGGGATGGATAAAGGTCGACTCCATGTCTTCCAGAGTTGCCGACGGACCATCGTCGCCCGCGGGGTTATCTGTCGATGCATCCCCCTGCTTCATCGGCAGGTCGCCCGAACTGTCTTCGCCTTGCCGCCCAGCCGCCTTCTCTTTCGCGCCTTGGTCCACGTCTGTTTGCTTTGTCTCGGTCCCAGCGCCGTCCTCTGTGCTCTCCGCAGGCCTGTCGCCCCGCGTGTTCTCTGAACGCGCTTTTCGGGGGGGTTCGTCGTCTTCCTTTGTGTCAAATTCTTTGCGCCCTTCGTCGTTTGCCAAGACAGCATCCGTCATTGCCACATCTGCACCGCCTTTGACTTCCTCGGCCCCATCACCAGACTGGGCTGGTGTCCCGTTCGCTTCGCCTTGTTGATGGCTCCGGACGTCACCATTCAAGGTTCCCGGCGACGAGGCGTTAGGCCCAGTCGCCTTTGACAAGCTCAGGAGGTGACGCGCCACGTGGTCATCTGAAAACATATCGATGTCGTTCGGGCCGACCATCAGTTCGCACGGCATCCAATTGCCGTCGCCGCAGAGAGCAGTCCACAAACGTCTGACCTGCCACAGGGACTTGTTTTCGCTTCTCATCATGTCGCAGCTTTGCGAGACTAGATCTGTGAGGGTCTTGGAGACGAACGGTTTTGACAGGGTCGAGTGGGTAGGGAGGTCGGTCGAGGCGGTTAATGGGGCCAGGATGTCTGCCTCGGGTCAGCTCGGTGCCAGCGGACGGCCATGGGATTCGACATACGTTCGAGGCGGACGTGTGCGTAGGGGTTGAGCTCCGCAGCTGCGAGCTCGGCTTCTTCAATGCGGTCGACGTCGTCGTCGCTATCAATCTCGTAGCCCTCGTCGTCAAGCAGCGGTGGGTTGTTGCGGAGGATCGGCCGGCGAACACCGGCAAAGTCGACAGCCTGCGAATGGTCAGCCGTCTGGTCGAACGGGCGGCGGCGTCGTCTCGGCCCAGGAGCTGGACAACCGTACCTCTTTGTAGGCGCTCGGCCCTTGGGTCGGCACCAATTGCCCTTTGCGCGCGAAGCGCGATCGTTTCTTCATTTTGCTGCCGCGGTTGCCGTGGTTTTCGACGTCGGAATCCGAGTCGGACTCTGCACAGCAGTCGCCGTCAGCGTTGCTCGATGGAAGAGGATCCCGCCAGAGACCTACCGTAAGCCTTTCGTTTGAACGCCTTCTTCATGCCGGCTATCGTCTCGGCGAATAGGACTTGTTGTGACGCCATGGTGGGCTACAGCCAGCTGCGGGCGATGGAGGGCGGCGAAGTGTGTCGACGAGCCTGGCTCCTCGCAACGGCGGGAGGGCACAGTGGCAGTGGGCAGAGAACCCTAAATGCGGCGGGAATTACGATGAAGGAGCTTTGCTGGGGACGTTAGGTTCGGTGCGTCACATTCGCATCGTGCAAGGTGTGCTGCGGCGAGCGGTGCGTCGGGAAGGACAATTTGCTCTGCGGGAGGGAGAGGAGAAGAGTGCCGAAGCAAAGCCCGAGCGAGAGGCGAGGCGAGGCTGACCTTGCGCTGTGCTGTGGCTGCCCGCCTTGCTACCGGCCGCACAGCTCACCCACCAATCAGAGGGCACTGGGCGGCGCTTATTTTCGCCGACTCCGGATGTGCTGGTCTGCCGAGGATGAACTCAATTAAACCATAGGATACTCGTACGTGGATAATTACTGCCCAATCCCCAGCTGGTATTTGGTATGCTAACTGCCAAGTGAGCTTGAATCACTCCGACCCTGTACACCTGATGCCTTGAGATGTCACATTGTGCAGCTCTACATTCACCTCCGCTCAAAGTCACCCCCGAATTGCTGACGAGCCCCGAGGTGGGCTGCCCTCGACGCTGATCAAGGAAATCATGAAGATAGAAACACTCCCTGTCATCCAAGTATCGCTACCCAAGTCAGTCCTGATACAAGCTGCTGGTGCAAATAATCCGCCTTGTGCCACCTCCACATCCATGGGTAGAGTCCAAAAAGTGCAGCCGAACCGCGTCCCAACACCTGGATATCTTAATCAAATGACCACAAAAACATCGAATGTATGTTCTGACATCAATTCTGGCAGCTTTTGGTTTCGGCGGGTCAGTATATATCTCGTGTACCGTAAGCTTTGTTTGCTGTACTCACATTTCAGGCGAGTTTGTAATCTCCTCAAACACCTGAAGGACCTCGAAGCCCATCGCCAAGAGCGGCTCACTTGCATCATCCACAACCTGTTCATGTCAGCACATATTCCAGGCCGCCGATTCAAGCTAGACTTACCCAGCTCAGCAAGGCTCTTGGAGCTTTATGGCTCTTGCATTGCCGGACGCCCATAAGCGCCAGTCCCTGCAGAACGAGAGTCGACTGCGGAGTAGATGGCACAATGGGTGCAATTATGCCGCCAGTATCCTCCGTGTGGCACAGCAGCGAAGGAATATACGTTATGAGGGCGCTATTCTGGCGAGCGATGATGACGGTGCCAATCAGATTCCCCACCGGGTCCTTCGCCCGCACGATGCCGCAGGATTTATTCTCCGCGAGCGCGTATTTGTACAGTTCGAGTACTTCTGGGTTGGCGTTCCCCCGCACGTGGTGTAGCACGCTGTCGGCGTTCTCGAGGCCATGTATCAGGTCAAAGCTGATGCTTGCCCTTTGGATGCTCTGCAGCAGCCCCTCTGGGACCGCCCAGTTGCCCAGATCCTTGATGACCATGTTGGTCAGCTTCCTGGGGAATTGCGTATCCCAGCCGCTGTTGCTGAACCATTCCTTGACTGTGCTCAGCTCGAGGTTTGACGGAACGCCGAGGAACACGCCCGGGAACGTCAGGCCGATCTGGACCTTCTTAATGCCCCTCAGCTGGCCGAGGTTTTTCAACGCTCTTCGATGCAACGAACGCCCGATGGACATGTTGCGCTTGGCCGGATCGACGAAGATGGCGCCGAGAAAGCCGACGCCACCGGTGAAGTATGTTGAAACAAAACCGTAAAGGGCTTGAGTGCTGCTGTTTCGCACCACGAAGTGGGTTTCCTGAATGCTCGGGATATTCAGCGCAAAAGAAGCCGCGCTCGTTGTCTTGAGAAACTCGAGATCTGGGGCAGTTGCTCGATGGACGGCCCGAAGCAGATCGTTGAGTCCCTTGGCATCCCGTGATCGATCATACTCTTCCACCAGCCAGTGCTGCCTCGATTTGAGAGCCCTCTTGCTCTTTCGCATGGTTCCCGGCATGCTGCCTCGCGGAGGATCGATCTCGCCCACCAGTACTCGCACCAAGGCTGACAGGGCGTTTTCCGTAAAGTCAAAGGTGCACATATAAGTCCCGATGGACTTGTCCATGGCAAAGTCGTAGGGCGAGCTCACCGCGACCACGATCAAATGCTTCTTGTTTCCCCGACTCCGGAGCATGGAACACATCATGTCCACGTGCTTGGTAAAGCCAGCCTGGTAGAGGTTTCGATTGGCGTCTGCGGTGACAATGATGATGCATGACGCTCTGTTGATGAGGTTTTCGTGCACTACGCGGCATCAGCATACCTGCTCCGTAGAAAGGAAGCTGTCAGGGGGACTACTGCGCCGTCTTACCTGGCCTGACTCCATTGGCAGTATAGCTGGTGTGGAGAAGCTTCTCGTTGCGATACCGTGCCAGATTTCTGCCGAACTCACGAAATACCCCCTCGCCACTCATTATGGCGCCTCTGTCCCGATTTCGATGTGCCCACACGTCGTGATTTGTAGGCGCTAACGAGTTGTCGTTCTTTGCTGCGATCAGGCTCTTGGTTGCGGAGGACGCTGGGAGAGGCTTGAGCAGTGGGGTGAGCAAAAGCAACTCCTCGCCCGGTAGCATAGACCCGGACAGAGGCAGCAGCTTCTCCTTGTCTCTCACCACGGTGATGGAGTCGTCGTAGGCTCTCCGTGACAGGGCAAGATGGGAAGGGTGAAGCTGGGAGAGGAGCGAGATGCCGGGAGGATTCAGCGCCTTTGACCACGATGTGCAGGTTGCCTTCAGCTTCAAGACGCGTCTCACAGATTTAAGTATCCTCTCCTTGGTCACGATGCCATTTTCATACCCCAGCTTGAGACCCTTGATGGCCTCGAGCTGGACGTCGTACGCACGGCAGAGGAGGACGAGATCACAACCAGCCTCCACGGCCATGATGACACCGTTCTGAACGCCCATGTCATGGCTTAGGGCCTCCATCTCCAGGCACTCGGAGATGGCAACGCCCTTGAAGCCAAGCTCGTTCCGGAGCAAGTCGTCAACGACTTGGTCGGAAAGACACGCATGACCGACGTTCATGGACGGATTCGAGATGCCGCATCCACCTACGAACATGGCATCCAACTGTCCGGAAGTGATGGCGTTTCGGAATGGCACCAAAGCACTAAGGCTCAGTTCCTCCAACGTCTGAGTGATGATGGGGACGTCGAGGTTCGATCCGAGGAAGTCGAGGTTTCCGTAGGAGGGGAAATGCTTTCCACAAGACGCCATGCCCACATCGCGAATTCCTCTTAGGGCGGCGAGCCCGTATTGGGAAACCTCTTGAGGATCGTCACCCGTGGCCCGCACTCCAAGAGGTTGATACCGGGCATTGTTGAGCACATCCAAGACGGGACCAAGCATCAGGTTGACTCCACAGGCCGAGATCTCTGTAGCGGTAGCCTTGGTCACCTCATACGCGAGGTCAGCACGGCCCGTGGCCGCAATGCCCATAGCGCTCGGAAATTGGCAGACATAGTCTTCATCGAAGAGGCTGTTGACGCCTCCGTTCTCTTGGTCCAGAGCGATGAGCAAGGGTTGGGGGTGGCCAGCGTTTTTGGCGATGGACTGCAGCTCCTGGACAAGCCGGGTAGTTTGCTGGGCAGCTGGACATAGACATCAGCCTCTGACAAGTGCATGAGATAAGGGCGTCCAAGGCCAAGACGGCATCCGGCAAATTCACGGCAGGGAGACATGGAGGCTACTGACACTGAAGATTCTTGGCCGTAAGGATGATGGAACCGAGGTGGTGGTCCTCGATGAGGCTCTTAATCTGTGGCGTCACCTCGGTTCCATCCCAGCCCATAATCAGGGTTTGCCCAATAGCCCTGGAAGGGTTCAAGTCAGCCCACGGCTCGGGACGAGGACGAACGGGTAGAAGGAGACGGCTGCACGGAGCCGCGGGTACGGGGCGGCCTCACCAGTCGAGGTTCTGCCATAGTGGGTCCAGGTCGCCATTCTCTGTGCCGGAGCTGAGGTTGCCTTTGGCGTTGTTGGGTGTCATGATGGATGACTGGACAGGGACGGCAGAGGGTCACAGGTTGGGGCGCATAACAGCCCTCTGGCTCAGCACAGGCGGAGCTACCGGCCGAGTGCTTTCTGATGCTGTAGCCGTCGGCTCCGAAGCCCGAACAGTGGCTCACGGTGCTTAGTTGAGATGATGCTGAGCTTCGACCTGAAGGGGGGCGCTTGGCTGGCCCGGGGTTTGCTGGCATCCACGAGGTAGCTGGGGGCAGATGGCACAGCAGCTCGAACGGCGCTGGCTCAACTTCGGGTCTGAGCTTTGAAGTGCTTGTACGTTCCAGGGTAATAAGGTACAAACCGATACCTCCACCCACTCCAGGGGTGGCCTGGGTGGCCTGGGCCCGCACGTCGAGGGGCAGCTCAAGCGCCGCCGAGCTTTCGGAACATTGAAGCGGCAAGCGGGGGAGGGGCCTGATTAGCCGCCACCCGCCTGGCCTGACGTGCGAGGTGGATTCCGCAGCAGACGACGGGAGTCAACGTTACATGGGGGTCACCCATCGACCACGGCGCTGCATGGCACCCACGGCATGCCTCGTGGGGAACGAGCCTGGCGGCAACTCGTGCGACGAGAGTGCCCGCAGAGGCCCGTCACAGTGGAGTGATTGCACATCCGGAGGGACACCTCGCCACGAGCTCGCTGACCTGCGCTCCACAGTCTGCGCGGGCTGCACAGGCTTCAGGCCCCTCCAGCGTGTCCAACGCTCGCTGAACAGCGGTGCGCCAGCACTGATCGAGTAGCCCCGGGGCCTCCGCCCGCCACGGCGGCGCTCCACCCGGCAGCCAACCGTGGCCCGTAGCATGGCACCGTGACAGTGACAGCGGCACGACAAGGTTTTCTGCCCTGCTTGCTACCATCGACGCGTGCCGGACCACTAGAGCGTCATGTTGCGTGCAAGCGTGCACTTGTACCGCCATCCAACAAGGTGGAATAGATAATACTAGTACCGGCCGCGCCGTCGCGAGTGTAAGAGATGTCGTCTGTCCGGAACACACGCCGTGATCAACCCTCAACAGCCCTCCCTCGTCGGACATCTGGACCTCTTACATGACTCCCACTCTTCCCGAAGATAGCCTTTAAACTTGACTTTCCTTCCTAGTGATACGGTATTCAAAATGCCCATCGCGCTCTCCCCCCCGATGCGACCGCGGAACGGCCTGACCAAGTTCACCAACTGCCGGCTGGTCAAGGGCGACCGCCTAGTCAACGAGGACCTCTGGGTCAGCTCGATCACGGGCAAGATCATCCACAGCCAGGCCACATTTTACGACGACCTGAACCTCCCTGATGCTACCATCGACCTCGGCGGGCGCATCGTCGCGCCCGGCATGATTGACTGCCAACTCAACGGCGCCTTCGGCTTCAACTTTTCGACGCTGCTCGACGACATGTCGCAGTACGGCAAGCACGTCAAGGAAGTCAACAGGTTGATGGTCCAAACCGGCGTCACTTCATACGTCCCCACCATCACCAGCCAGCGGCCGGAGCTGTATCAAAAGGTAGGTCGGTGAATCATGACGGCGTACCCCGTACTGCCAGCGGTGGGTCGTCGTCTGGAGCAATGCCGACGCTGACATCACGGCGCATGCAGGCACTTCCGTATCTCGGCCCCTCTGGAAGCCGGCGGGTTGCCGACGACGGCGCCGAGTCCCTGGGCGCACACTGCGAAGGACCATTCCTGAATCCAGCAAAGAACGGAGTGCACAATGTCGACGTTCTGATTGAGGCCGAGTCCTTTGCGGACATCGAGGCGTGCTATGGCGCGGAGAACCTCCGACCCCGGTCCCCGGGCGAGACCATCCCGGTCAAGATGATCACGGCGGCGCCGGAACGCGGGCAGATGATGAAGCTCATCCCGGAACTCACGTCGCGCGGCATCATCTACTCAGTCGGCCACTCCGAGGCGACGTACGAGGACGCCTCGGCCGCCGTGGGCCAGGGCGCGACCATGATTACGCACCTCTTCAACGCCATGCGGCCGCTGCACCACCGCAACCCGGGCATCTTCGGCGTGCTGGGTCTCGCGGAGAGCCTGCCCCGACCGTACTTTGGCATCATATCGGATGGCATCCACCTGCACCCCACGACCGTCAAGATTGCCTTCAACTCGCACCCGGACGGCTTTATCTTGGTCACCGACGCCATGCACCTCGTCGGCCTGCCCGACGGCGCGTACCCCTGGACGAACGGCGAGCAGACGTGCAACATTGTCAAGAAGGGACCCAAACTTCTACTCGAGAATTCGGACACGATTGCTGGCAGGTGAGTTGCCGTGCAGGGCCCGCCATGGCCAATTGCTAGTGTTGTGCCGGCTCAGACTGACGCTTCCCGTAGCTCCATCACGCTCCTCGAGTGCGTCAACAACTTCCTGCGGTTCTCCGGTACTGGCATCCCTCAGGCCCTCAAGGCCGTGACGGCCACGCCCGCAGCCATGCTGGGCCTGAAGGGCGTCAAGGGCACGCTGGACGCCGGAGCCGACGCGGACCTGGTCATCCTCTCCGAGGAGACGCAGGAAGGTGGCGGCGGTAGCCAGCTCGTGCTGGACGAGGTGTGGAAGTTCGGAATGCGGCTTCACCGCGCCGACGAGGTCAAGTGAAGCCTCGCGGGATCGGAGTTTGAGTGAGGCATCGGGTGTGTCATCTCGAAGCTCGGGGGCTTGACGACCACTGGGACAGTAATGAACAAGGTAGAGCGGAGGCGTTATTATACATAGACTATTGTACATATTACTGGACGCATGAGACAGGTCAGGATTACGGGCGAATACCAGACAGCGCAAGCGCACGAGGCTAGAATGACTGATCTTGAGTATTACGGGCAGGCGAGACATGGCGCCACCGTGAAGATATTTTCTGGACCGGGCCGCTCTCCTGGTTCTTTTCTTGGTGCGACGGTTGATTCACATGGGGAATTCTCTCACAAACCGCCCAGACGCTTCTGCTTCTGGAACCTGCTCTTGACCCGTCCGTGTCTGCGCTGGCGTGCCTGGGGGCCCATCTACGGTGGTGAGCTGCGACGGGCCGCGTCCCGTGAGCAGAGCAGCGGCGGCGACAATGCCTGGAACCCCAGCTCACGCACGCGGCCGGGGAGAGAACCTGGCAAAATCTGGGGAGCCCCCGTCTGGGCTGCAACCCATCCGCACCCCGACGACGGGACGCTACGCCGTACCGGGGACGGCGTGAACAGCTCTGGTTGCGCTGGCCATTTCCGGTCGCCCGGTCGCGCACATGAGGTTCGCGGCTTCGACGAGAACGTGGCGACGTCTGCGGGGGATGAAGTTCGGAGCCTGGATGGGCTGGTGACATAGGCCTACAACCTGGATGCCGACATCCCTCTGCCCGGGGGTCGCAGGGTCTTATCGTCCCTCCATTTTGGAGAGGCCGGCGACGGGCGGGCATGCGTGTGCCATAACCCAGTTCGCCCGCCACCACCAGCCTCCAGGTCCCCGTCGTCTCGTCCATTCTGATGAGAAAAGACACGCGGCCTCTGCCTCGCAGCTCGGCACCGGCCCCGTCGCTCCTTGCGACATGGCGCGCGTCTCGAGCTTGACCTGTTGGTGTACCTGGGCGAAGAGCGAGGAGTGTCGGGTGCTTGCCCCCTGTAAGTCAGCCTACGAGTGCCTCGCTCGCCCATGGGCAGCTCGCAAGGGAGAATGAACGAACGAACCAGTCGCAGAGCCCCCGGAGCTGCAGAAGCGCCCCCAAACTGCCCCCCGTCCGAGCAGCCAATTGCAGCGTCGGGCACCTGGATAGGGGCCTGCTGCAGAGCGAAAAGTACGGGGCATGGGGCCAGCCTCCTCCGCCAAGCCAGAAAGGGCTTCCTCCCACTCACCTCCACATTTCACCGCACTGAACCGCACTTTGGCGCCAGCTAATGGAAGTTCCCTGATGCGCTATAGCGCGCTGGAGCGAGGTGGAGTGACCGACCTGAACTGATTGAAGGGCCTCTCTCTGCAACCACAACCGACCACCCGCAAACCGACTCCGGTACCTGATCCCGTGTCCTCGTCGCCGTCGCTGGCATCCATCGTCACCTCGTCAGCCTTGGCCCTCTGCTCTGTCGCGGACCCGTTCAGTGTCAGGTACCGACCTTCCCGAGCACAAGCACCCGACGTCCTTCGCCCGCGCCGACCCGCCGCCCGTCAGGTCCTCCCTCCCTCTGGCCTTATCTCGTCCGGCTCGACGTCCCCGCGCGACGGCCCTGCGGCTGAGTTGCAGATAAACCCCCCGTCGCCGAGCCGGTACGACTCTCCCGTGCGGTGCTGACGGCGGGCGGACAATGCCATGGCTACGTTCAATTCTATGCCGGCCATGTCAAGCGCTGCGGGCAGCGACGCCATGGGCATGAACGGCACCGGCCAGCCCATGACGATGGAGCACTTTGACCAGGACCTCAATTTTGACGAGGCGCTGCTGTAAGTAGTCCTTACCGTCGGCCGTGCGGTGCCCTGTCGAGTCAACACCTCTGACGATGTTCCTCTGGCGCAGTGACGGCAGTGCTCTCGCACCTCTTCCCTTCACCCCGGCCTACGATTTCGAGAACTTTGCGACAACATTCGAAGATCCCTTTTCCTACTCCGCGCGCCCCTTCGAACCGACGCCGAACCCGGATGCCCTCAACGAGGCGTCCTCCCCTCAGCAGCTGGACAACAAGCTCCTCGGCTTCTCGGAGCCCATCTGGAGCTTCAACGTGGTGGATGATGCCGGCAACATTGCCGACATGCACATGAGCGCCGAGCTGTACGGAATGTTCTTCGTCGCCGAAGACGTCTTCGGCGGGGAGAACGCCGGCCGGCCACTCGAGTTGACGTGCTATCGCCGCAACCTCTGGCAATGCTCTGGCCAGATAACGCTACCCCGGGCGGTATCTCACGTGGTTGATGAGCAAGGTCGGCAATTCCCCATCTTTGAGCTGTCGGCGTCCATCACTGCGCTGGAGTCCATCGAGGGCAAGTCGACGGAGATCATCTCGATTCCATGGAAGAGCTCAAATCCGCAGCAGCCTAACGAGGACTCCAAAGTGGCGTCGGCACCTCCCCACGTCTCATTGGACCTTGGCGCGGGCCAAGAGCTGGATGCGACTCGGGTTTCTGTACCGGTTTCGTGGAAGCGGCTGCAATTCAAGCACGCCACTGCCAACAACGGCCGAAGAAAGGGGCTGCAGCAACACTACGTGGTGCAGATCAACCTGCTCGGCAAGGCAAAGTCGGGCGAGGTGATCAAGATCGCCGAGATCCAGTCCGGCCCGGTCATTGTGCGTGGTCGGAGTCCCCGCAACTTTGACAGCCGTAGAGACGTTCCCTTGACCGGAGAGAAAAGGGGGGAGCGGAAGAACACCGCGAGCTCCGATACGTCCCTCAAGGTTGAGCGCGAGAACCTGCAGGCCACCATGCAAAGATATCAATCGAACCAAACAATAGGCGGTGTCTCGGTAGGTCAAAGCTTGGGCTTCTTGTGTGCTTCGAAACTGACTTTCGCAGACACCCGCCGATTGGGCGAACCCCTCGTCGGTACCGCAGAACCACAGTCCTCATCCGGCGAAGAGGATGGCGGTGTCGCCCACCATCGCGAGACCGCCAGTCCCTCCCTGGTCGGCGGATCTTCACGCAAACGCGAAAGTCGGGTCAGGGCAGCCGCACAGGGGCTCCATCGGTCGGCAAAGCACGGCGGTTCCCATCAGTCTCTCGTTGTCGGAGGACGAGAAGAGCCCCAACCGGTCGAGTGCCGAGCTGCAAAGCCCGCAGCTCGGAAAGGCCGTTCCAGCAGCTGGGCAAAACTCCGTCAACAGCCCTTCCGAAGATCCCGATCCTCTGTATGAGTACTTCCCAGTCACGGTTGACGACTGGTATGTTTCCCAGCGCCCTCAGCTTCCGAGTGCTTTGCCACTAACACAAGCAAGGATGCCACCGGTAGATGCCGTATACAGACCGCATGTTGTCCATCATACCATTGTGCCGCCTGAGATCAAGGCTCAGCAAATCCAGAGCAAGACTAAGCGATACTTTGCCGCCGAGTGACGTTTCACGATGTGCGGGACCATGACGCTTGTTATTACATTGATGCAGTCTGGCGTCACAGGCTTGGATAGTCGTACTGTACGATATTGCACCACATTGGTCATTCCTGCCGAGTCCTACGTCGGCCCAGCCATTGAGGGCTACGGCACGGCTGAGCAGAGCACCTATACCCAGAGACAGTGATTTTTCTTCTTTTTCTTCTTCGTGTTTATATTTTCTTTTGGGAACTATATTTGGAGAAGGCGGAGAAGGCATGGTACAAAATAGGGTCATTCGCTCAAATGCAACGGTTTTCTGCCTCGTCTCGCACTTCAGCCCGTGTCCAAGCACGTGAATGGGGATTATGATGCTACGAAAGGGCTAAGTAATTTGCTAAGTAGCTATACTAGCATTGAAGTGCGGCGTCGTCAGTTCTGGGGGCAGAACGCCGCTCAACTGTGGAAGCTAAGGTATAAGGTATATTGCAGAGACGGCCAATGTGTCTAAGAGCGATCTCCAGCAGATGGTCACCCTTAGCGGGATAGGGTTAAAAACTACTCGGTCGAAAAGGCGACAGTCGCTGCGTTTCGAACCCCCATCGAAGTAGTGATGTACTTGTTCGGCGGTTGTCGGCACGAGAGCACCGACATGATGCCATGCGGAGGGACCTGGCGGCAGCATCACGAGAGGTCTCGTGAGCGGGACGATGGGGCTCCACCTCGTGTGAAAGGCTTTCGTACATGCAAATTGAATCACGGGACCAGCTTGAGAAATGCGAATGGGGTCACCGCGAAGCCATTGTGGCATGTAGCCGATGGCCAGCGTTACACGGACCACGAGGCCCCTGCCCCACGGCGTCGAGATGGGATCGCAGGTCACGATGTGATGATTCAGTGAGTTTCAGGTCGAACACTGTAACTTTCCAATTTCCATTAAGGTACCTAGAGTAGCTGCCAGGTCTCTTCGACGTCATCCCCCCGACAAGGGCCTAAATGGAACTCGCCGCTGCATGAGACGATTGACCCACCGCCTACGTGGGCTGCGGTGAGCTGACAAGCCTCCCCTCGTTCCGACCTCTCTCACCAGAGACAAAAGACTATGATACATCCCGGTATATAAGAACAGTGCCACAAGAAAGTGGCATGGTCGAGTAAGCATAGCTGTAAGGACTGAATCACCGCTGCGGCGAGAGAGGTTATTCACACAAGACGAACGCATGGCAGCTGCAACAGCAGGCCCACTACGACCCCCACGAGGAACTCTGCTAGGGCTGCAGGGATATGAACAACTACCGAATCAGCATCTCCACATGCTCACGGTAGAATTGGAAGCAACTTTGGATTCCCATTCTGGTGCGAACCATTACAATGAAGTCGGCTGGTATCTACTTGTTCATATTCATATAGCCCTCAATTCAAGATCTCTAAACGCACGAATGAACCCGAAAGACGGCAATGCACAGTGAAAGGAAATAGAAAAAGCACCCTCATCATCCTCCCCTGGTTTCGTTAGGCCGTGATGGCGTTGTTCTGGTGGGCCGCCTGCTGCTCGGGGTTGGGCGTTAGCCGCTTGCTGAGGTTCGGCTCGGGTATGCGCGAGGCCATGCTGTCGGGGACGAGATCCGGCGAGACGGAGCGGACGGGGTACTCGGTGGCCGGGGTGGCCCGGAGCAGGCGGGAGGTGGTGGGCTGCGGCGCGAGGATGGTGGGGGAGGCGACCTCGTCGACCTTTGTTTGCGGCACGGGGCCGTTGCCGGTTCGGACCTTGGAGGGCAGGATCTGCTCGAAGCCGGCCTCGCGAGCAACCTTTTCGATGCTCTTGAAGTACTGGAGGGCAATGTCAGCTGACGGTGTCCTGACTGGAGTCGTCGTGTAAGTCGTGTAAGTGAGATGGCGATGTCTTACCTTGACCGTCTTGACCTGCAGCTCGAGCGTTGCATCCTCGTCGGCAACAATCATGGGGTGAGGGTGCAGCTGCAGACTTGAGAGGGTCCACATGTGGTTGACGCCCTGCTCGATGCAGCGCTGCAGGGCGAGCGCCTTGCGCTGTCCCAGGATGATGACGACGACCTCGCGGGCCTCGAGAACGGTCTGGACACCGACAGTCAGGGCCATGCGGGGCACCTTGTCGATGTCGCCGTCGAAGAAGCGCGAGTTGGCGAGGATGGTGTCGTAGGCGAGCGTCTTGACGCGGGTGCGGCTGGCCAAGCTGGAGCCGGGCTCGTTGAAGGCGATGTGGCCGTCCTCGCCGATGCCGGCGAGGAACAGGTCGATGCCGCCGTGTCGCTTGATGGCGTCCTCGTAGGCGACGCACTCGGCCTCGAGGCTGGGGGCGTTGCCGTTGAGGATGTGGACGTTGGAGGGGTGGATGTTGACGTGGGAGAAGAAGTGCTTCCACATGAAGGAGTGGTAGGACTCCGGGTGGTCGCGGGGGATGCCGACGTACTCATCCATGTTGAAGGTGACGACATTCTCGAATGAAATCTGATGAAGAGTCAGAAGACCAAGACATGACGAACCGAGAGAAGTGGGATACAAACCTCGCCGGCCTTGTACTTTTGGACGAGGATCTTGTACACGCCCTGGGGGCTGGAGCCTGTAGGCAAGCCCAGGACGAAGGGGTTCTCGGGAGTAGGGTTAAAGGCCTTGATGCGGTCGACGATATAGTTGGCAACATAGTTGCTCGTCGCGCTGGCGTCGTCGCGAATGATCAAGCGCATGGCGGCGGTGTTGGCGGGAGAGGCTGTGAGGTGAGAGCAGGAGGTCAACGACGCGTGCTAGGGTATAAGGCGCTGGGAAGCGTTGTGTCAGGGATCCAGGATAGCCAAACAGTGAAGCAGCGTCTTTGAGAATGAAAGTAAGGTATGTGGAAGGGGAGAAGGTTTTGGGCACAAAGAAAAAGTCCTGGCTGGATTTGACAGCTCGAGCTTCACCCCGGGGCGGATGCAAGTGACCACGGGCAGCGGGTGGGGTGATGACAGCAGCGTTGCACTTGCGCAGAGGATCCGATTCTAGCGTGTTCGCCGCCTGCACCACGGCTGCTACGACCGGAGCGGCACGGGGGTACGTGAGGCTACTACAGTACGAACCTCACCTCGAGGTACACTACAGTGGGAAAGGGCAATACCGTGGCTCCGCTGGGGCTCTACGGCCGGTGCGAGGCTGGCTGCCCGCGCGGGGAGCATGGCCTGAGGGGGCCACCCTCAGCGACGGCGCCCGCTGTGCAGAGTACCGACAGGTACCCAGAGTACGCGCGGTACGGTACCACGGTGCGGACGTCAGAGGGCCATGATGTCGATGGCGAGGTGGGCTTCCAGATGGATGGAACGTCACTGCATGGGCCGGAGCCCAGCGGGCGAATCGCTCCACCACGGGGCCTCCTCTTCTCCAACTGGCCAGCCATGCCGAGTTTGGAGAAATGGCAACCTAACCGCCCCGAGGGCCCCGGGGGGTCGGCTTCCCCACCGAGAATCGCCGGATCAGGGCCGGCCCAAACGTTGCCCCCGGGAGACTTGGATGAGACGGCGACTGCCGGGAAGACGCAGATGCAGGCAACGCTCCAGCTGGTGCGTCGTCCCACCCGTCTGACGGTGCGCTTGTTAACTACGTCCCGTCGTTCGATCATTCACTCGCGGCTATTCGCACGTCGACGCATGAGCAATTAGAGTACGGGTGACCGCGGGCGTGCTCCGCAGACGATACGCTCCTCCCATGGAACACTTGAGCCTCCTTTGCGCCCCAGCCGTGCGCGTCGACGGGCGGCTGCAGGTCCCGGTCAAGACGGGGCGAGCAGCGCGAGGCTCGTCAGGTCCTCCTCCGTGTCCTGCAGACCCACCGGCACCGGGTGCTGCTGCGGGAGCCTCGCGTGGTGCCCCACGGCCTCGAGGCCACATGGGGAGCACGCGACGTCGCGTCGACGGCCGGTGCTCGTCCATCGCTCGCATGTACGGCGTGCGCAATCGCGCGACGAGCACAGGCAGGCCGTGCCGTTGTCGTATTGCCTTCTGGTGCGTGGGAGAGGCAGGCTGGGCATTGTCGGCGGGCGGTCTGCAGCGGGACGCGGACTGTGCTGGGAGGACGGCGGAGCCCCGAGGAGATGAGGCCTACGGCGATTTATAAGTGCGGCGGGTGCCAATCCTTCACTGCGCACATGCGAGAGTGACTACAGCACATACCTTGGCTTGCACAGGAGCTGGGATTCGCGCTCCATGTGACGGCCCAGGGCGGCGCCAGGGCAGGGTCTATATCCACGTTCCGGTGCTGTCGAGGGACGGACGTGGTTTGGCTGTGGCGGTCGTCGAGGTGCTCGTCGTCAACCCCACCGGGGGGTCCGTCCCTGCACTGGGGGAGGTTGCCCCCCCCGGCTCCCCCCCACGTTGCACAGCAGGTCCCGCTGTTGACATTCGCGATCGGCACTCGCAGTGCATCACCGCAATGGAAGCTACCATCGCCAAGGGAATAAGTGCACCGCCGTCTAATTACCTTACCATACCTTACCTGGCATCTGCTGCCGCGAGGCGACTCGACGTGCAAAAATAGCATCCATCTCTGGAAATTCGCCGAGACGGCTGCAGGGATCCATCGACCGACGCGAGCCAGGCGTGGTGTTGACGGCCAAGGATGGTCGTCGAGCTGGACGCCCAACTCCATGTTTCTTCCTTCCACGTTCCATCTCCAGCGTCTCGCCGGATCCACGCCGAAGCGAGACCCGGCTCGTTGGTTTCCATGCCACGCCAGCCCATCCAATCCCATCGCATGGGTGTGCGCCGTCCCGCCCCTGGTCAGCCCAGCCCGGCAGCCCGCCCGCCCCTGTCGAGCAGAGCCCCCGCCATGCCCAATCCATCCAGAGCCAGCCACCAACAGCGAGCATTAGCCGGGCTCGTACGAGTCGAGCGCAGTCGCAACGTTACAGCAGCGCAGAGCTAAGGTTTTTTTCTGCCTCCTTGCCTCTGCGCGCGCCCCAGGCACCACCGCTACCACCACCGCTGTCGCGCCTTGCCATGCCCATCGATTGTTAGGCGTGGCATTGACGCCGCGACGCAGCGTAATTTGCCTGTGTGATGATTGCGTTTCTGCCTGCCCCCGTCTGCTGTTTTTCTGGCCCATCCGGCGCTGCACGCACCGTCGCCCGGTCGCACTCGGGCTCCGCCTGACCTGGCCTTGCACCTCGTCGTCCCATGCCGCATCCACATCCCCATTTCCATCCACCTCCATCCGTGATCCGCCTCCCCATGCCCGTCCCGACGCTCCTGGCCTGTGTGCGACGTTAGGTCGCTGGCCTGGCCGGCGGTGTCTGGCACTAATAGCTTCTGCGCACCTCTGCGCCGAGGCCAATGGTTCACTGCCATCCGGGGCCCGACCATGGCGCGCTGCCCCCCCTCTCTTCCCACTCACCCTGTAACATCGACTCTTCCGCCTCCCACGGCCCGCTTCGTCGGCGCCGTCCTGCGTCTGCTTTCTGCCCCCTGATGCGACCTCTCTTCGCATCCTCTCTCTCGCGACCTCGTCTTTCCTGAGCCCCCCTCGTATAGGTCTCGCCATTTGCATCTCACCACGGAGCGCGTCAGGTTTCATTAATACGTGGCGCCTGTCTGGCTCGGCCCACGATTCCTCGACTTAAAGCCATCGACGCGTCCGTCGTGTCTAATTCGGCCCGCCTTGCGCAAGACACAGGTGCCCGTTCCCAGAGCACCCCCATAACTCCCATTGTTTCCACTCCATCCGTCACTGCTACCGGCCAGGGCCTATTTACACTCCCTCCCCTCCCCCGGAGTCTGGCCCTCTTTGACATAGTCCGGTGTTCCCTCCCCATCTCACACGACGTGCGCTGATCTTTCCGGGGTCGGTCCTAGGCAGTCTTCTCAACCACTGCCCCCCCTTTCCCTCACTCTTCAACCTCGTTGCCAACCTCATCGTCTCTCATCAATGGTATGAGCCTGCCCGTTTCCACCATGTCGACGTTCCCAAAAGCCTTTATTGCGGCCATTATCAAGAGCCTCCGGCGTGGCAAGTCTCTGATACAGGCCGTCTTGGCATTCTGGGCTGGCTCCCTGACCGTCAACGGGCCCGCCTCGAAACGCAAAGAGTCGGCCAAGAGCCTCCAGGAGTTTCTCAAGGAGGCCGAGGCCGCCCTACTCGGCCCCGTCAGCGGCGATGGCCTTCTCGAGTTGTCCGCCGGCCTGAGGAAGCAGTTCTTCGACCGCCTGCAGACGCACATGGAGTGCATGTTGCCGTCTTACAGCCATCAACTACCAACCGGCAGTGAAATCGGGCAGTATGTTGCTTTGGATGTTGGAGGTTCCACCCTGAGAGTTGCCTTGGTGGAGCTACGGGGACGAGAGGTGGATGAGGCCAAGCGATGTGAGATTGTCAGCATGCGCAACTTCCGCATCGACAAGGACATCAAGGACCTGGAAGGCATGGCCTTTTTCGACTGGATGGGTCAGAGGATACAGGAGACGCTCTCTACCGGCCTCAAACGTGAACACAGCCCCGAGAAGCCCCTGCCCTTGGCCCTGGCATGGAGCTTTCCGATCGAGTACGCACATGGCATCCTGACAAGCATCCACCGTTGACTACATCTAACCCTTTCGATAGGCAGACATCTCTAGGCGGTGGCAAGCTGCTGAGGATGGGCAAGGGGTTCCTGGCGGACAAGGGATTGCTCGGTGAGGACTTGGGGGGTGTCGTCAAGCAGGCCTGCAAGAAACAGGGCCTGCACGTCGAGCTGCGAGCCATTCTCAACGACTCGAGCGCCTGCCTGTTGTCGCGAGCGTACTCGTACACGTCGACCCGATTCGGCCTCATTCTCGGAACCGGCGTCAATGTAGCAGCCTATCTGCCCGTCATGGGCATCGGCAGGTCGAAATTCGGCATTCGGCCCGATGGATGGTTCAACCAAGCCAGCCATGTCATTGTCAACACGGAACTGGGAATGTTTGGCCACGACATCCTGCCCGTGACGAGATGGGACCGCATCCTGACGAGCAACCACCCTCGCCCGGACTTTCAGCCTCTTGAGCACATGGTCAGCGGCATGTATCTCGGCGAGGTTGTTCGGCTGGCTCTTCTCGAGGCCGTCGAGACTACAGGTATGCTGGGCGGTGTTGTCCCGCCGTCCTTGAAGACTCTGTACTCGCTGGGTACAGATACCATTTCCATGATTGAAAGGTGAGGACCGCCCTGTTTTTTCACTGGTCGAAACCAGCTCGCTGATGCTCCTCCAGCGATACCACCCCAGAGCTCACAGAGGCCATCAAGCTCTTCTCCGAGCGCCACCCCTCTTCTCACACACCTACCACCTCCGACCTCCTCGCCATAAAAAGCATCTCGTCCTTTGTTTCTGTGCGATCGAGCGCTCTGGCCGCCACCTGCATCTTCACCCTGTGGGACTGCCGCCTGGAGGCAGAGAAGGCATACATCTCAACCCTCCCAGAGTCCTCGCCCGAGCGGCAAAAGGCTGAGGCTGATATGCAGCTGGAGGAAACCACTGTTGCATTCAACGGGAGCGTCATCGAACAATACCCCGGATATCTGAGCAACTGCCAACGGTACATTGACGAGTTGCTCTGCAGCAAAGGACTGTTCGAGCCCAGGAGCATCAATCTCGTTCCGGCCAAGGAGAGCTCCTTGCTGGGAGCCGCTGTTGCCTTGGCATGTGTCGAGCGAGACGACTGAGACTGATTTGAATGTTCGGGCGGAGGCATGCATCACGATACCGTGGAGAGTAATAATGCCGGGGCGACGTGTATTTTGTTTTCTGGAATCATCGGGTGTGTGGCAAAACTTGCATCTAGTAGAGGCGCAGAGGTAGTATTGCTTTACATGATTGGCGCTATAGCATCTTTTACTGTTACATGACCTTTGCACGCGGCGTGGTGGGTGAACTCGATGACGAACCAGGAGGGACATGACTGAAGGAATTGATCGTCCGAGACTCTGAAAGTGAAAAGACTCATCAGTCAGGGATAGCCCACTTGACACAGGTGTGTGAGACTCATGACGCACGATGAATGTTGATCTTTGTGAGTTGCGTTGCTTGCCTTTATGAGGTCATTGCTTTGAATGCGCTTGGTAGTCCTAAAGTGGACTCGCTCATTCACGCGTCGAGGGGCCAGGGTCGCGTGAAACAAAGAGTTCTCGCTACATGTGTCTGGGTGACAGATTGGTGGTGCTTGGGGTATCGAGACTTAGCGCATCATGTGATCGCCTGCCTGGTTCGCGTCAACGGCTGGGGGATGCGGCAACAATTTAGGCACGCGTCGCGCGAGACAAATAACTACGTAACTCGTGGCCACCTCAGCCTAGCTACTCTGCACCAGCTTTTCCCTTGGTTCTTGGACTCCGACGTACGGACACACCCGGCAGGAAAGGGTTGTTGTGCTTTCATTTTTTGGCTTTGCTTGGCTTGATACATACTTATAGACGCGCTGGAGCGCCGAGGCAACGGCCACCTCAACCATGGGAGACGGAGGCGATGGCATCTTCAGCGAGTGCTCGGTCGCATTCGTGCCGAGCAACTCGCTCACGTCGCGCTTCATCAGCGAGGTATTCATGGTATTGGTCCCCGGAGAGTTGCCTTTCATGGCTGACTTGGAGGCCTAGATGTCTAGCCTTCTCGAGGATAACGGCGCCACGATACGCGAGCCGCGACGCGACGGCCTCATCCCCATCGAGAAGGTGTCGCACATCATCTCCAACACCATCGACTTCCCGCAATACGTCGAGTCACAGGCCGTCATGATTCCCGTCGTCACAACACAGTGGATCACCGCGTCCATCTCGCGCCGCAAGCAAGCCCAGGTCCGCCCGTTCTCCCCGGATCCCCGCATGATCTTCGCCGAGGTTGTCGTCGCCTGTGCCGACCTGCCGGAGATGGACAAGGAGAGCATCATTGGCGCTACCATGGCGCTCGGAGGGCAGGAGTCCAAGGAGCCGAACCGGTTCACGACGCACATCTGCGCCCTCAGCATGGACAGCCCCAAGGTCGCCGCTGCCATGGCCAAGAACTTCAAGGGCAAAGTGGTCTTGCCACACTGGTGCGTCCCAGCCTCGATGACGATGGCGCGCTGTCCCTGACAGTCTATAGGTTTGATGCCTGCTTCAGGCTCGGCAAGCGGATAGACGAAGGCCCGTACCTACTACCCGATGCCGAGGTCTTCAAGAGAACCCCCGGGGAGGATCTTCAGATCCCAGTCAACGCCGCCTTGGACGATGCCACGTCCGCATACCCGGCCTATCTTCCACATCACTTCGACACCGATGCGATTCGCCCCCCGGTCACCATCTTCCAAGGCCGCAAGGTTCTCCTCTCCAAGGACTTGAGCATCTCGTCGCGTCTTATCGAAGTCATCTCCGACATCATCGATAACGGCGGGGGCAAGGTGGTTGCGGAGGTGGCCGATTGCGACACGTTCATCTGCCAGTATCGCGATGGGCAGCAGTATGTCCAGGCATCTCAATCGTGCAAGGAAGTCGGCAGCCTGTCGTGGCTGTACTACCTCATTGTCCACAACCAGTGGCGAAACCCTCTACACCGGCTGCTTCACTACCCAGTGCCCAGAAACGGCATCGAAGGCTTCAAGGGCTTGCGAATCACAGTCTCCAACTACGGCGGAGAGGCACGAATCTACCTGGAGAATCTCATCAGGGCCTGTGGCGCCGAGTTCACGAAGACGATGAAAGCCGACAACACCCATCTCATCACCGCACGCGACACGAGCGAGAAGTGCAAGGCCGCTCCCGAATGGGGAGTTGCCGTTGTCAACCATCTCTGGATCGAAGAGAGCTACGCAAAGTGCGAGATGAAGCCAATCAATATCCCCAAGTATAACCACTTCCCCCCGCGCACGAATCTGGGTGAGATTATCGGTCAAACCTTTTTCGAGGAATCCAGGCTGAGGGAGACTTACTACCCTGGCGGCGAGGAGAATATGTCGCCGCGGGCCAAGAGGAAGCGCAAGATACTCGAGGCCGCGGAGGACAACGCATACCACAAGGGCCCTGCGGAGGGCGTCGTCGTCGGTCGGCCGGACCAGGACCGCGACTTCGACGTTATGCGCGACGACGCGGAAAGTGATGGCGCACCGGACCGGTCCACAGCGTTGGAAACACCAGTGCGGTCAAGGCACGTGCACTTTGGCAAGGAGAACGATACTCCCTCGGCTGCGTCCACCGGCGGCCGCAGTGCCAAGACAAAGGCGCGAGACTTGCTTCACAACATTGCGCCAGACATTGCCTTGTACGAGAAGGAGAAGAAGAGACACAGCAAGAATGGTGCGCCCTGGGGTGGCAAGCGAGCCGCCGACCTGGCTGAAAAGGAGAAGACTGCCAAAAACGGCGACAAGTCTGCGCACGAGGACGATGACGAGGAGGCCAAGCGACCAGCCAAGAAGTCCCGCCCGTCGCTGCCCGAGGTCGACATGCGCATCGTTGTGACTGGATACAAGCGATGGGTGGGGGATAGGCACAGGGAGGACCAGGACCGGGTAAGCTGAACGAGGTTCCGTGAAGAAAAACCTCATCTATGGGTTCTAACTCTATATGCAGAGAAAACTTCGCGATCTTGGAATACAAATCGTGCAGGAAGGTCAGCCATGCGATTGCGTCGCCGCGCCGAACATCATGCGCACGGTCAAGTTCCTCTGCGCCCTGGCGCGAGGAGCGACCGTCCTGTCCCTCGACTTCCTCGAGCAAGCCCTCCATGCCGGAGAAGTCCCGGACCCGGATGATTTCTTGCTGCAGGACGCAGCGGCCGAGAAGAAGTACAACCTCAAGCTCGAGAGATCAGCCGCCCGCGCCAAGGCGAACAGGGGGAAGCTGCTCCAGGGAATCCCCATCTACTGCACCGAGAAGATCCGCAACGGCTTCGAAAGCTTCCAGGCCATCGCCGAGGCCAACGGTGCCATCTTCAAGCTCTACCGGGCACGGAGCGGCACGACGATCAAGCCAACCACTGCGGAGGAAGACGGCGGCGCTCCGCCCGACCCGGTCTACCTGCTCAGCAACAACAGCAGCGAGGACAAGCAGTTATGGCCCCGTTTCGAGGAGATGGCCAGGAACGGCAACATGGAGCCGCGGATCGTCGCGCCAGACTGGCTCCTCGACGTGGCCATGGCGCAGCAGGTGCGCTTCGACAAGAGATTCCTGGTCGAGAACTTCCACAAGAGGGAGAGTAAGTGAGTGGGTCGCGTTGGACCTGGATGCATTCATGACGGAGTTTTGGAGTTTGCCTGGCACAGGATATCAAGCGCTTGGATGTTGCTGAGCCGGCTGTAGTCTGCGCAGAAGATTGGATCCCTGCCAGGGACGCGTGCTGTTGGGGTACTCGCTTGTAGTGTTGGGTAAGCCCGCAGAAGTCCATCAAAAGAACTTGACGCCAGGAGAGTCGTCCTGGCCAAAGATCTGTGCTTTGCCGCGCTTGACGAGGATGTTGAGCGCCTTAAGCAGCACCTCACTGTCCATGCCATGCAGTTCTGTCATCCGCCGTTAGCACACACGTATCCACAGCCCGCGTAGGTGCAGCGACCGACCAGTCCCCCGCGTGCCGTCCCCCTCGGTCAGCTCGTAGACGGTCAGCACGCTCCCCTTCTGGCCCGTGTCCTCGACGTAGGCCTCGACGACGGCGGCCCACTCCTCGGGGGTGCGCCAGTAGACGAAGACGACATCGCCAGCGGCCGCGTCCTTGCCGACGTACTCGGCGCGGCCGTCGCGGCGCATGAAGTCGAGCAGCTCGCGGATGTCGGCGGGCGCGAGGCGGCGGTCGATGCGGCGGTTGCGGAAGAGCTCGGAGTCGGCGGCCGCCGACAGGTGCAGCCGGAACAGGCGGTGGTGGCGCGCGTACGCGAGCACCAGCGCAGACCACTTGGTCAGCTGCGCGTGGTGCGTCGTCAGGTTCGTCTGCCGCGTGAAGAAGGCCGGGAAGTGGTACTCGCGCGGGAAAGGGAACGGGTCGCCGCTGGAGGTGGCCATCCTGGCGAGAGCGGGAGGGGGAGGGGGCCGGGAGGCACGCTTCGCGTCGTTTGGGGGCGGGAGGTTGGAGGTTGACAGTTGGACGTTGGACGGCGGTTGGATGTTGGAGGTTCGAGATTGGCACTGGTGGACGGACGATGTTGTGTTGCCTACTCCGTAGCGTAGGCGGGGTGGCATCGGAGGGGCCAGGACATGGGTCCCATGTGCTTGTGTGTGGCGCCTGCATTACCACATGCTCGCCATGTTGGCACCCACCACTCGCAATCCAACATGCCTTCAATCACCCACCCTCGAGCAATTACGGGATGTGGCGGTATGTTATATCGGCATATGCATTCGTGTGAATCAGCTGGCCAATAGGGTGTAGGGCTGCTTGGGAATTTGCGTTTTTGTTCTGACCTGCGTAATCTTATTATCCCCCACTATAGCTCTAACCCTCAGCGATTACTGCACTCTTGAACCATCGAGAAGCTTCGTGGCGATACGAAGCATCGTGTCCCAGTGTATTGGGTGTTTGGCTACGTCTCGACGAGTCGGCATCATATCCTTTGCCATCAGCGCAACAGTCAACACAGGCACACGTTGGCATCGAAGGCGAAGCAAGGCTCATGCAGAAGCAAGAGAAAGTCGGTGGTCATGGGAATCTATACTGGCTTAAGCTCTCGTTGCCATGATGCATCGGACGACCTGCTTTGGTCTCCCCCGTCTAACCCAACATCATTAAATCGACATGTCCATGAAATGTTTGGTCCTGCCGGAAACATAGAGTAGTGTGGCAAGAACTTAAAGTAAAAGCAGACGCAGCCGAAAACCGAGAGCAAACCAGCACTGTGGCCCCTGTCGCTTTTCAAACTCCTTCGGCCTGGTCATGCAGGTCCTCAACCCCCAACCTTCCATGCAGCATCTTATTTTCGGTCAAATGACAACGCAGAAGTCAAACCTTTCTCGTTCGATGAAATCGTATGCCCCGTATCGTACACTACTCGCAGCAAATGAAGACGTGAAAATGATGCGAAACAAAACCAAGTGGAGTGGAGGCGTCGTCGTCGCCGCCAAAGGAAACACCCAAACGCCGAGCTGGCCCGAAGCAGAAGCGGCCGCCATCAACTCATTCTTCAGCTTCGCTCATGCTGCCGTAGCCCGTGTCGCGTTCGGCTCCATCCACGGCCTTGGTTGCTGCCAGGCAGCGCTCAACTATCTTGTTGCGAAGCTCAGGATTGACGCCGCACTTGTCTGCCCACGGCTTGCCCATCCAGATCCGGAGGTTGCTCGACAATTTGGTCAACACCGGTTCGAATTCTCCGGTCACCCGCTGGTGCTCCAGGACCTGCTTCATCAACTCCATACACGCCGTGAAACTCAACAATGTCATGGCTGACAAAGACTCCGACTTGGTAATGGCGTCGACGAAACGAAGGCGGGGTATATCGGCGCCTGTCAGCTTAGTCGTCTGGTTGAGATGTTCCATGGCTAGCGCGCAGTCTAGGGTGAGCTCGAGGTCCTGGTTTGAGGCGTGCGGACAAGGCGCAATGCTGAGTGCCGCGCCGCCGACTGTACTCTCGATCCCATCTGCCGTCATCGCGCGGCCAGCCACTTCAATGTTGTCATTGCGAGACTCGTTCACGAAGACTGCGCGAGCCAACGTGGCCCGAAGCTGAGAGGCGGAGCCATGCGGAGCCAGCTTGATGGCCAGTTCAATCTGCTGCGTCTTGCCGGCAGGTTCCTGAGCATCCTCGTCCAAGATAGCCGTCAGAACGTTGTGCAAGGACTCGGTCGAACACCAAGCCGCCACGGCATCCATAGGCGAACCGACTGCGAGGTCGTCTACCACGGTATCCATGCCGTCGATGTGCGCATTCACGTCGTAAGTGGTGTCCATGTTGAAGGCCAAGTTGTGAGCCCGTTGAATGACCGAAGGACTCAAGATTTCGTCGCATTCCTGCTCCACCAACGTGGCAAGATGGTCTGGCAGCTCATTCTCCTGCTCTGTAGAGGACCCGCGACGCAGCATGATCAGCATCCGGTTCAACTGGCGGGCCTCGTTCCAGTGCTTTCTCGCAAGCTTCGCTGCGACGGTATTGATTAGTCCCAGCTGCCAGCGGCTGTGGCTCAGATCCCAAAAAAGGATGCGGATATGAAGTGCCTTGAGCATCAAACGGACGGGCGTGTCAGGCAGCGTGCCCGAGGCGAGCAAGGTCAAAATGAGGCGGCTCTTGCAGATGTCCACGTCGCCTCCCGCTAGCTGCGAATCCAGAGCAATCGACCACGCCTGGACTCGGGCAGTCTCCTGCTCCTGGGTCAGCCCCGTCAAAAGCTGATAGCCGTGGACGCCGATGGCGTTTCGCAGGCTGAGCTTCATTGTCTTTAGCATCAGTGCGGCCGCTTCGAGGAAGAAGTTGTGTCGCGGCACCCAGACAGTCTGGATAGCCGTGAGCCACGCTTGGCGGCGCACGTCGATCGAGGAGGCCAGAGATGGCGCCGCCCTCAAGGCGGTTGCCTGCTGCTTCTTGGGTTTTGTCCCAGATGGAGCGAAGAGCGACGGCACAAAGATCCACAACACGGCGCCCAAGAGCAGCAGCAACTTGAGCGAGGTGTGGACACGGTACCCCATGAAGTGAAGGTCAAGGGTCGACGAAACACGTCCGAGAAGCTGGATGGGCAGGGCGAACAGACCTCGACCCTGTGGCTCTTCGTTGCTCGTCTCGCTCTCCCGAGATGCTTCGAGAATCATGAGGCCAGCAAGGGAGCCGACCATAAGCTTGCCAAAGTAGGGGCTGGCGTTGTTGATCCAACCATTTTGTTGCATCTGCTGCTGCTGTTGGATCTGCTGTTGGCGTATGACGGACGGGTTGCCCCCGCGAAACGGTTGCTGAGGCACAGGGTACGGTTGGCCGGCGGCCATCTGGGCAGAGATGATTCGCTTCATGTCTTCAGGCACATTTATCATGCCTGGGGTGCTGCCGCTGCCATCTTGGGACGAAGGCATTGGTGAGTTGGAATACTGCTGGCGGTTCTCCGGGGGATAGTTCATCGGCGTAGGCGGATGTTGCATTGGGCTAATGGATCCGTTCATCGCGCCAGCCATGAACAGCTTCTCAAAAGCCGCTATCCTTTCCTTCATGGCGAGGTTCTCGTCTGCCAGCCGGCTATTGCGCTTCTCGAGGTGACGGATGTACTCGGTCGCTTTGCTCAAGACCTTGATTGTCTGTTAGAGAAGGAGAACAAATATGCACTTGCACCTAAATTTCCTTACCGTTGCCTTGTTCAGCTTGTGGGCCGGCGTCAGACCGTGAAGCTCCTCGCGGTCCTCGGTCGTGTCTTCGCCCCTGGCGCTCTTGGACATGATCCTCAGGCTAGGGACGCTATCACGCAGGGCGGCAATTTTATCGTTAATGTTGGTCCGATATCTCTTTTCGATCATGTTATGTGCCGTCTTCTTGACAGGCTTGTCCTCGTCGTCGAGGTCATCGTCTTCGTCCAACTCGTCAGTCACCTTCCGCTTGCGAGTATCCTTCTTGGAAGACGGGCCACTGAGCTCGGGGGAAGAGCCGGTTCCAGTCTTGGCGTCACCCCTAGCAGAGTCCGGGCTGGACGCGCTTCTGGGGGAGTTATATTGGAGGTGCGGCGGCATGGCGATGTTTCGAAGCTCCTCGGTTGACATGGCAGCCACCGAGCCAGCAGCGGCTTGGGAAACTGCGACTACAGGCGTTCTGCTCTGGGTTGGGGTGCCCGTGCTGGAGCCGAAGGTGGTCGAGTCAACATTGGACGGCGGGAAGCCGTCGAATGATGGGGTTACGACGTTGCCCTGGGGCCGCGACGGCTGATCAAAGGCGGTGAGAGGCCACGACGTGGTCACGGCGCCGGCTTGGGCCGGAGGGGCGGTGGTAGCGGAGCTGACGTCGAAAGAGTCGAACGGGGGAGTGACTTGGAAGTCCCAGTTGGAAGTAGAGCCATAGAACGGTTGGGAGGCGCCGTCTGCGGGAGGGTTGGAGGGATCTGAGTTTGCGTCCGGGGCAGCGGCGCCGTCGCCCATAAAGCCGAACACTGGCTCATCGAGCCCAAAACGGCTCGCGGAGTCGTCGTCGGCCATGGGTTGCGTGGGACCCAGCGGCTCGTGGTTGCGCGGGTTGGTTAGTGAGATGGGAATCGGACCAGACGCCAAAGGCAGGTAAGCAGGCGCGCGTGCAGAGAGGTCCGGTGCCCGATGCACTGGATGTGCCGATTCCGTCAGCACGACGGGCTGTTTCGGGGGGCGAATTGACGACTACCGAGGCAGGCAAGGAAACCGTCTCGAAATTCTCGAAGCAGCAGGCGAGGAGCAAAGGAGGGGAGGGGCGGTCGCCAACTGCTGCCGTAGCCTGCGGGAATGCGAGCGGCGTGCGTCGGATGGACCCGTGGTTGGGCGTTTGAGGCGGGCCGCAAGAGGACGTGTTGGTGGCCCTCGTTCGACTTTGTCTGCAGGCGAAGGCAGAGGTGAGGCCGGGACCCTGTCGAAATAGTTCCTCCCTAAGCAGCCGGGGGCAAGGCCTTCAGGCAGCGTGCGGATAGGGACGGAGCAGAACGCGTTCTCGTCGAAGACTGCGAGATCGGATCGGCCGGCGACGGGCGGGCAGTCCAGTCACGGGGCGCGGTGGGACGAGTGATGCACACACAAGGCCCTGTTTGCCTGCGACAAGCGACACAGACGCGGAGGATTGAAGAGGCGAAGCGGGAGGAGTGGTGCGGGCAGGTCGACGAAGTCAGCTCAGCCCAGCTCAGCGTGCCTCGAGTTAGCCAAAGGAGGGTTTGCAGCTCGGTCGTCGCAGCGGCGCAGACTCAGAGCGCAACGCAGAGGCCCGGAAGTAGGCGGAATGGGCGGGAAGGCGGCAGGGGGTGCGGCGGAGGCGGCAAGTGCAAGTTCTGAGACTGCATCAGCACGTCGATGACGAGCAGGGAAGGCGCGTCGAGGTGGATGTACTTGTATCGCCGGGCGGGTGTTCCGTGCAGAGGGGAGGGGAGGGGATGGGGATCGCTGCAGACAGGCGCAGGCGCTGTTACAGGTGCGTGCGCAGGCGTCGGGTGCGCGAGGCGAGGCTTGGTTTGGCGTTTCCAGTTGGCGCGGGCCAAAGGCTGGTGCCAAGAGCAGGCCGGGGGTTGTTTTTATGGGAGTGGAGGGCCGATGGTGCGGCAGCCCGAAGAGGCAGCGAGAATTGACTAACTCGCAGAGGCGAGCCTCGGAGGAGTCGCGAGCGAGCCAGCTGCGAGCACGGAGTCTGCAGCGGTGGATCGTCGCCCGGCGCGATGCGCCAGGGAAAACGGCAGCGCACAAGCTCGTGGGGGCAGGGGGGTGCGGCATGTACCGGATGGGTCCAGCCTGGCAGGGATCGCTCCCAACATCGTACGATTCGGATGTGGGCGTCACGCAAGCGTCGCTGTGCTGGGAAATACTTGGCTAAACGCCCCAGCCCGCGCAGGGGGGCCCGCGGCCAGAGGGCGGCGATACCTTGCCGCACCGCAGCTTGAGGGAAGAAGAAAAAAAATTACCTACCGTGCCCCAAGGTAACCTAACGGCTCCCGCAAACTCCCTGGCGGCCGCGCTCCTTGCGGGCATCCCGCCGGCCGGGGTAACAAGCCTCGCAAGCCTCTCTCGCCGCCCAAGCCACAGCGTCCGCGTGGCGTCCCCGTGCGTTGGACTGACGTTCTCGCGCTTCTAATTGCGGGGCGAGGACCCCTAAGTTTCGCTCCTCGTCGCCGCTGGCTCGGCCGTGACCTGAGGCTTGGGGTCCTCGGTGACGTCTGCGATAGGGCCCCGTGATCTCGCTGCCATGGCCGTCCGCCCCGCGCCATCCCGTGCAACATGGACCCTTACGGACGGCGACTCCTGGATGTCGCCTCGAGGCGACAATGGAAACGGCCATGTGGAAACTCTTTGCTTGCAGTTCTCCCTCTTGATTCGGCCGTACGGGAGGCAGGTGCTTGCTTGTGCCAATGCTCCACTGGCGAGGATCCGCCGTGAGTGCGGGACCTTGGTCACTTGGCAATCGTCGACTCGTGCCGCTGCCTGCGCCTATCATCGGCCTCCTTTGGGCGCGCATCCCTTGGCCTGATAGACCTCGACGTGTGTTTCCTTTGCTTGGCGAGCATCTACGTTGTTTTTTCTTGACCCTGGGAGACGGCTTGAGTACTAGCCCGACTGGGGTAGGTACGCCAGGCCAGCTCCAACGCCATGCGTCTGCCAGCACTTGAGGAATCAACAACCACGAGTACCAGACTTCAAGGTAGGTAGGGAGTTGACGCTATATGCCGCCCACTATCGAGGTGTCTTGGCTTCCGCTCATCCGGGAGCCGAACCTCTCGCATTCCCACGGCGCTCCAGTGGGCTCTCGGTCTAGCATTTGACGCCTCTGCGCATTCCACAGCGCCCTCCCAAAAAGGGCCGACGTTGCACCCGCTCTGTCCTCGCCTCGCCTCGCCACGACCGACTCCACCTTGTAAGCTACCCACTGACGTACTGGCTGGGATCTACAAGGTACTCGTAGTAAAAGCCCGCCGCGATGCCCTTCCGGCTGCATGCGCGCATGTGCTGGTGCTTTGGAGGACTAATAAGGCGGATGTCTCCAGGATCCTAGTCAAGGATGCCGACTCGCGTCCGCACAGCTGTGCTCGGGCGCATCTGAGATTTCGCGTCGTATTGCCGAACGAGCACCACGACAGCTTCATTACGGAGACGGACGCGAGCGCCGCACCGGGGCCTGGCCTGCACAGCGGCGAGCCCACCGGCCCGCACCTCGCATTAGCACGCTCAGCGCCTCTGACGGATGCGCTGCCGCGATTCTCGTGGAGGTCTGAGCGTCCCAGCCGCCTGGGTATCGTAGATCGTTGAACCTGCGCTGGATATGGCTCGGGGCATGCTTTGAAGCATCGGCTTCCGACGACCCAAGGCGTACGTGCTGTAGAAAAGGCTGGACGACCCGCCTTCCTATTCCCCCACGAGGACTCCGCCTCAGAGATGTCACTCCAGCGGGAGGTTGCAAATCCGTACAGGGATTGCGCGTCTCGCTGCTTCTGATTCGACCATTGTTTTGCTCAAGCTCAACCCCTACCAGTCCTCCAGCGGGGCAAGTTCGCCGACGACGATATCAATTGACATTCTCCGGCGACTCCATTACGAGTATGTATGACCGGGCAGTCCTTTGGACACGTATTCGCACGTACGAGTGTGCCCCAATCTCGATGAGAGACAGACAGGACGCCCGCATGCATGCATGCAGAGTCTCAGGTTCACGGTGGCAACGATTTGCAGGAGCCATTGAACCAGTTGCTATTGCCAGCGCAATGGCTCCCTGCTAAAAGCACTTCGCACTCAGTCCACGAAATCGACTACGCATCGCGATGTTAAGACACGACCGCCCATCTAGCGTTACTACCTTACGTGCAAGTGCTCGCAGAGAGAATGAGAGGACAGGTGACGCTCTCGCTCCAAGGTTGAGCTTTGGGGTGGGCCCGTATCGCACACGAGCACATCCCCATGTCTTGTCTTGTCCTGCAAGACGGATCCTTACGGCTAGGGTGAGGGTGGGAATGTTTAAACACAAAACATCCTTCATGATGCCTGCCTCCCGCCCAAGACGGGAATATCCACGGCTGTGACCGAGGTCACAAAGGGTTCGGGGCTAGCCTTGACGATTGGCCTGCCAGGAGTAGTGAGATGGACGAAAATCGATCAGGGCTTGCTGTTTCTGCTCTGCCACCACTTTCGTCAAGCATAGTATGGTGTTTCAGCGAACATTGCGTTGTGAGGGTGCCCAAGGGGGTGCGACTCCGCCTGCGGCTGGTTTGTTGCGTCGGATCTCATCGCTGTGCTGGCCCACAGCGTCATGCCGTCCGAAGAACCCCATGCAACAACGTGCTACCACCTCTTCGCCATTAGGGGATAGACCAAAAGCCCGGTCGGTCATCAGGAGTACCCCTGGTCCGGCAAGTAGTGCGAGGTCTGTTATGTTGTATTCGTGCTACGGTACTCGACAGGACTGCAGAATATTCAAGATTGCGCTTTTCTTACGTGCCTCCTCGAAATGCCTACCTGCTCACATGCACGATTTCAAGCATAGTCCAAAGCTACTAACCTACGGTTCGGGTGTTAGCTCTGTCGGCATGCTATCATTCAGAAGCAGCACGAAGGGCAGGGCAAGGCGTTTGAATACGCACTGGCCTTTTTGGGGGACATTTGCAGCTCGGGTTTAAGCGCAGAAGCGGTGCATTAGGTTGTGAAATTGGATTCGGGGCCCTCACGATCATCTTGGTAGTCTTGTCGCAGTATTCGACGCAGGATCGAGGGTACCTTAATGCTCGTATTCCGGCCATCAACATATGCCCTTCCGGTGACGCTGGTCTGGCCTGGGGCCGCCAGGCCAATCCCGCAGCTCGGGCCAGCGACTAGCGGCGCCAGGCCGGCTCTCGCTCCCACTCAACCATCAATCTAGCATGACCCTCCCCTCTACCAAGCAATCCTGCTGATCCGGGCGCAGCCCCGAGGCTTGCGATGCCATGGCCTACGAGTACCTACCAAAAGTTCCCCTTCGCTCAGTGCCAGCGCCAGCGCCAACCCATGACTCGGACCCCACGTGGTCGCGCGGCCGAGCGAAAAATTCCCGTCGTGGCCTCGCAAGGCGACGGCGTCGCGAGCTAGGAAACCTTATCGAAGACACCGCGTGGCGGTGCCGCAGCCCGGATCAAAGGGAGGCGAGGCCAGGAGCCAGCCCTGCAACCAAACGCCCTGGGCCGGGTTCTTGCGGGATGCCTCTTGCGGGAATTACGCGGCACACCTTTGCTAGTGCGATCGTTGACAGGTGGCCAACCAGCCGATGCCCCGGCTCTCGCAGGTGGGCGTCCGTCGCGATCTGGCCCTCGGGCTCGAGCGACAGCCGGCAGGTGGGCGGAAATTCTCCTTTTGTCCCGAGATGGCTGCCCTGTCTCAGGTCTTCGTCGGCTAAACGCTCCTCGACTCCTGGAGCTTGATAACGCCTAATAAGCTCCAGCGCCACGTCCGCGACGCCAGCAAGCACCGCCCTACGGCCCGGCGACGCCGCTTCGTATACATCGCGACAGATCTCGGGACAGCGAAAATTCGTCCTCGAGTATGGCCTGACTGGGCTGTCTTGGACGCAAATCGAGCTCGGTGCAGCTGCCATCCGGTCCTCGGCCGTCGGGCAATCGAAAACCTTGACCGGGCCTTGTCATCACTCGGTCCTGCTGTTTCGCTTGGTCCGTAACCTTTGCGCTTAGGCGGTTTGGATGTGGTGTTTGGATGTTGTCCCTTCATGTTCCCAACTGCGGTCGTGGCCGGCTGCAAGGGAGCGTGGTGGGCGTCTCATTGTCAACGGGTCACGTAACATCGGGCCGGCACCAGGTCACCGGCCTGGGGGATACAGACAATCGTCGCGGGGGCAACTTTGGATTCCCCGAGACGAACAAGCACCTCTCCGCATTGCTGAGCCTTGGCGACCTGTCGGCCGTTTTCGTTGCGGTGCATATCAGCTCCGCCGAGGACGACTCCCTCCTTGATTTCATTCATAGCCATCAGGGGTGGGAGTCCCCGTTCTGCACTGAAGTGCCCAAAGCCCAAAAACATTAGTCCCTGGGGCAACGTTGCCTGTTCAGCCTCCCCGTTACGAAGAAGCTCCTCCATCTAGGCAGCACAAGTTCTCCGTATCCTGCGGGCTAGGAATGGCGCTCTGACCCAGGGTGGCTGGTCCCGTATCAGGTGCAATCCTTTCCCCTGACTTGCCTCGTCGTTCCACATGGTCAACAACTGCTACTCGACGAGGATGTTTCTGGCTGCTGTCGAAATTGAAAGGGTCGTCTTGACGGTTCCTAAATCGCTCGGGACGTCGGAAAGTACCGCCGAAGTGATAAGGCTGCGCCTTGGAACGGGGATGATCTGATTCCTGGATTGGCATCATCTTTTAGAGCCGTATTGGCGACTCAGGGCGCGCTTGGAGGTCTCGGAGAGGGGTGCCTCGGGAACGCCACGCCGAGAACCGACCTCGCCGGTTCCGGCGTCAATATGAGCCCTGACGCCCTTCCCATCACGGGAGAGAATCGTTGGTCCATTTCCAAGGGATGCTTCAGTGCTATCCTTTAGGCGTTGAGCGGCAAGCTAGCAGTGAGGCGTAGGGCTTTAATGAGCCGATGGCTTGCGCTTGGGTAGGTCATGAGCAAGACATGGCTGCGCAAGCGTGCTGCAAGAGCAGCTATCAAGCAATGAGAGCAAGGGCATTCGACTCTCGTCCCAAGAAAAGCGGTCATATGCCTGTACGGAGTATGAGTGCGAGGGATCCTTGTCTGAGTTACGGGCTCTTGGCTGAGATTGTAGCGCTTTCGTGAGCCACCTGTTCCGCGAAAGGTATTATTCTTCAGCAGCTCCCTTACATGTGAGTATCTACCAACTTGCGTGATAATGGGCAAAAATCATCATTGATGTGGCGCCAACCGGCCGGATGGTCCAAGACATCTCTATCGGCAGGGCAGTGCGGAGTACGGATAGGAGTACTCGGAGATCTGGAAGCTAAGAAGCCTCTGGGGACGACTGAGGCACGATAACTAAATGGCACTTTCGTTCTTCGTGACTACCGACTATGGTGTCTTATGCTGAGGTGAGGAAGGGCAGACCATATTGGCTCGGAATGTGGAGTGCAAGGCAGCATTCCCCGATGTTGCAAGCCATGCCGAAGCATGTTTTCACGGGCTTAAGGAAACGCTGCGAGGGCAGCGAAAGGAGTGGAGTGCAGCCAAATAAACGACGGGTATCATGGCAAGCTATCTGTCACTGAGAAGAGCCTTGACGCGGCCGAAACAACGAGGAGCCGTAGTGCTCTCTTGTCCATGTCACTCGAGGGCACTTGGCTAGCGTATCTGTGAGCAGCTACCGTTTCAACAGATGAAAGATAGGGACAAATTACTGAAAGCCACTTGCAGCGTGCACAACGCCCATGTCAGAACCGCGCACTCTATCGCAACCGGCTAAGCTGATAACAAAATCTATGAAGGAATAAAAAGGCCGCGATGACAAAGCGGTAGCACCGCACCAGCTTTGACGACATCTACAACATGTCCGCGACTCTGGTCCGTCCTCCTCTTTAAATTCCCCTACCACAAGTCTTCTGAGCTTTGAACCATTTCCACGGTGGGAGTCTTTGGCACCATTCGCTTCATTCGTTTGCGGTCTTCCTTTGTCACCAAGGACGGTGTCACGGGAATGCATGGGGTGAAGGGCTGGTAAGGAGAGTAGGGGACCGCACCCGCCGTGCGTGGCGTCCTGCCCGTCGTCGGGGAGAGGGGGCCCTTTCTCTCAAACACGGTTTGCTTAGTGGTGTGGGAAATTGCTGAGGGCGAGAGCATCGCAGGTTCGTAAGCTCGTAGCGGTAGGTTGCCTCCTGTCCGGACCGCCGACGGGGGGTTGGGTCGATCGAACGTGGCACCCGGCTTGGGAGACGACGGCAGCCCAGGGGACCTGAATCCAGATTTGGGCGACGACGGGATCCCTACCAAGGGTACTTGGGAGTGCTCCGACGTGGCTGACTCCGGATCTGTCTCCGCGTGGGTTTGAGAGGGGAACCTGCCGGTGCCCGGCAAGCCGAGCTGTGCGTTGATACGTTCATCAATGCTCTGCACACTCTCGGGTGATATGTCCGGAGTCAGCGGCGCACCGCTGCGACTGGACCTGGATGCACCAAAGGATGGCTGATCGATAGCAACTCGGGGTGGAGGAGGGGGAGGGTAAAATCTGGGTGTCATCGGGCCCATCTCCTGGGGATCTTGCCTGGGGAAGGTTGAAGACTGGGGCGTCATCAGAGGCGAGGAGATGGAGATGCCCTTCAGGGCCTTTTTACGAGGCGAACGGAGGGACGCAAAGAAGGAGGACGTCTTGGACTGCGTTTTCTCTTCGCGGGCCCCGTTGAGGTTCAAGCTAGCGGGTTTGGCCCTCTCCTTCCTCGGAAAGACTGGGGAAGAAGACTCGCGCTGTGGGCTCGATCCCGGGAGTATGGGCGTGTCGAGCGTAACCCCCCTCTGCTTGGCATCCTCGTGCTCCATGACGTGCTTGTACATTTCCTCGAGCTGCTGCTGCGCCATTTCTCTATCGGCCTGAACAACGTTCTGATCAACCAACGGGTCTACTCCGGGAACGTTGGTGGTTGACGTGGGCGAGGGGTAGATATAAGGCGCGGCGACGCTGAATTTGGTCAGGATAGGCGAAGGATATGAGAAGTTCGGTGCCGTTGCCGGCTTTGGTGAGACTGGGGCGATGCTGATGTCCGAAGGATAAAAGTCCTGATCGTAGAGGTCCGTTTGTGCGTTCAACACGAGATCCTCGTGGCCGGCTTGGAGATGTTCTCGTCGTCTTTTCGCTAGCGAGAGCAGGGTGATGGCGACCAGCACCAGTGACACGCCGTAGGCGGCGACGATGCCGCCAATTTCAGCCGGCAGATATGCCTTGTTCCGCAGCGCTCCCGCGGAGAAAGGCGGTCCGTCCTCAGGATCCGGCGCGGGGCCCCAATCGATGTTGAGCGGGTTGTTATTTCTCCCCTGCAGGGCCGGGCGCACGGGCGCAGTGCCAGTCAAGGACGAAGGCACGGAGCTGGCGACAGTCGCGAGAGAGAGCGTGAGTGTGAGAACGAGCGAGGAGGATAGGGCGAGGCGGCCCCGTGGCATGGTGGAGAGGAGACTGGCCCTCTTTAAGGAGGCGATCGCTGTGTGATGAGACCGCCTGGAGGCAGTTGACGAAACATGGTCTGAGGGAAGTAGGAGCTCGAACGGGGTGAAGATGAGGCCCCGGTAGGGTATATAGCGGCAGCCAAAGACCGGCAGTGCGTCGAGATTGGCGCTGGGCCGCGGGACTGGGCAGCGCGAAGCTCGGCGGCAGCAGCGGCCCCCAGGCTGGGGGCGCTCACTGGCTGCAGACGCATGTTGGGCGGCGTCGACGTGATGCTGGACGCAAGGACACGGGAGGTTGCGGCGTGTGGTTGGACGGATCGCCGTGACGGCAGGGGTCGCTAAGCGCCGACCTTGGGGTCACCCGGAGGGGGCGGGCGGTGATTGGCGGGGCCGGGCACGCCTGCAAGCCACTGACCGTCCGACGATCGAGGCCCCGCAGCTCGCACCCAGCCGGCCGTGGCGGGGGCCGTGACATCTTCAGGGGATATTTTGAGCGACCCAACCCGAGCACAATTCTACCCCGTGGTCGAATGGACTGCGAGTCTGCGTCCGTGAAACGCTCGCAAATTGAGGGATGTGGCTGGTGGTCAAGGCGTGCAAATCGTCACGCTCATCAGCGGTTACTGTTGCCGCTGGTGATGGTTGGTGCTCACCTCCGTACTCCGTACATTACGTTGCCAAACAGAATTGCACTGGTGGTGGGCGGCCATGTTTTTCAAGCAATTTGTGAAATGTCTCGTTGAAGCTTCGGGCGTTTGTCTTGTTTGTCGGAGCGATTACCAAACTCGATCAATGCATTCTCTCTCCAGCTCATTCACGTTCTAAGCTCTGCCTGCCCAAGTCACTAGTTGCCAAACCCATCATTGACATGAATAGCTCGGAAACTAATGCACAAATGGCATTCCCAAGTCTACATTATGCCTGATTCATGTAAACCAGATTCTGTCCGATTCCAGTAAGATAAGGTACCTAGGTAGGTAAGGTTAAGGTATCTTAATTCCCCATAGGTGCAACCTGGTTATCGTACCCGGGATCGTGAAGGCTCTTATAGGGCCTATTGTTGCATTATCAAGGATGTTATATTCGCCGAATTGCACGCCCCGTTAAAACTGCTTCTGTTTACAGTCCATGGCTCCCTCTGCATCTAATTCCAATTGCTCAAATTAGTTCAATCCACACTTCAGAACACAATGGCCCGCTTGCGATCATGGTACATTGCCATTACTTTTATCGTCGGACTTTCGGATGTAGTGATTGCAAGAGTTGACAGACAAGAGCCTCTCGTTAATAGCCTTGGAAATAAGAATCCGTTCGATGTTGAGTTTGCCGAATTTGCGAATAAGATGTTAGATAAGTGGAAGGTGCCAGGTTTATCTATCGCAGTAATTGACGACGACGAGATCTACGCAGAGGTTCGTATCTCAACTGGACATCCCCTGCCGTGCACTCTCAATTGAGATTATGGATTGTTAAACAGGAAGTAGGGTTATGGCTTCGCGACTCTTCCGGACAAGCCTGCCGCACCCGAGACGATTTGGTACGGCGGTTCCACCACCAAGGCGTTCACGGCTGCCACTCTTGCCCACCTCATCGACACGGAGCACCCCTCTCTTGCCCATGGCTGGAATACTCCAATTTCGTCCATCATCCGCGATGATTTTGTCCTGCAAGATGAATGGGCCACGGCTCACACAACTATTGAAGACGCCGTCAGCCACCGCACCGGCATGCCGCGCCACGAAATGGCGAGCCAGCGCTCTATTCACGGGAGATCAGCTGTGCCAAAGGACATCGTGCGCAACTTGCGCAACTTGCCAACGATAGCAGAGCCCCGTGTCGAGTTTCAGTACTGCAATCTGATGGTTGTTACGCTGTCACATGTCCTGCAAACGATTACGGGCAGATGGCTGGGTGATGTGCATAAGGAGACAATTTGGAGGCCTTTGGGCATGGATAGCACGTATTTGGACCTTGAAGACGCGCTTGCGGCGCCGAATCATCTTGCCCAGGGTTACTACTGGAATGAAAAAGACGAGATGTATCATGAAGTGCCGCACATGCCCGTCACAGAAGTCAGCGGCGCTGGCGGCATTTTCTCAAGTGTACTGGACTACGCAAAGTGGGTAAGGAGCCTCATCCACAAGACTGGGCCCCTATCTGAGTCTGTACATGAAGATATCAGGAAGCCTAGGTTTATCTCTCGCATGCCGGCCTATGGCAGAGATGTGGAAATGTACAGCTTGGGTTGGGAGCGGTTCATTTACAACGGGCACGTTGTGTACACCCACGGCGGGGGCATGCATGCATTTGGTGCTTGGGTCTACTGGTTGCCTGAGATCAAGTACGGTGTTGTGTCTTTTGCAAATACCGCCATTACATCGCTTGCGGCTGAGGATGCCTTGGTCTTTAAGTTGGTGGACGCAAAGCTCGGTATCAAAGAGGAGGACCGCATCGATCCAGAGAAAAAGTAAGCCTTTCGAAACTACGCAGCGAGAGAATTTGATTGCTGATATGGCATAGATGGCATGATGTCATAGATGAGATAAGCAAGGGCCTAGACAACGCTCTGGACAGTGCTTTTCCCGACAGGCCACAGACGCCGATTGCTCCAACGACGAGTATCCAGAGACTCGCAGGAACATACTACGATCCCGGCTACAAGAATTTGACACTGCAAGTCAAATCTCATATAGACTCTGCCAATGAAGTCCTAGTAGGCTTCCGTGAAAATGACACATGGCCCATCAGGTTTGACTTGCACCACGTCTCGGGCGATTGATGGATTATGTATACGGAAGAGGTTCAGAGTCCGACGATCTTTTCCAGGGGATTTGCACGGGCTGAGTTTGAATTTGGGGTAGATGGCGCTCCTACAGCGCTTATAGTGCAGTTTGACACTAGGGTGCGGTTTCATAAGATTGCGTAGCTCTTCTATATAGAATGTGAATGAAGAGAATCATGATAACCGATCGCTTCGAGGTCTACCGTAATAACTCAGAAAATTCGTCACGGCCCCACGAGTCTTCGTCCCATTTATTCTGCGGGGAGAGCAATGATTGATTACCTTGTCTTCCTATTATTAAATGACTTCTGACTTGAAGCAGACCGCGACGCTGATTGCTGCCATCGCTCGTGCGCTCCAGCCATTCATCTACAGCTCTCCGCTGCCCTGTTGCCGTGCCCTGTTGCCGACAATATCTCTATCTCAAGCTTTAGAAAGCGCTATTGCATCCTCCAGCGATGTGTACGTGCGGGCTGTGCGGGCTGCACGGACACTATAATTAGTTGCTACTTGCAAACACGGCGATAGTCCTAGAATGAGGCATTTGTTGGTCCTGTGATGCAAGGGTGTAACTATGCGCGGGTGAGACGGGTGGCTTGGTGTGGTTAGATGGAGAGAACCACGTTTAATAACATGATAAGGCTGGTCGGTAAGGGGTGTTGTTGTGAGGCCAGGATGCCAGGATATGGCATGCAGGGAGACCTCGGACTGCTGCTTGCTCGACATCAGAGCGGGGTTAAACAGAGCAGCGGTGGGCTGCTAGAGGTGCGCATCTTATTCGTCTCCCAAACACACGCCTGGGTTTCTATAGCGGCCACCTGGCCTGCTTAGCCAGCCGTCCACCGCAATATTATGCGTTGATGCGGCATCACAAAGACCCCCTTCCGCCCACACACTAGATAATACATACAGTTTGCTACTTATCGTCGCCAACCCTCTGCAGATTAGGGTCTTTCACCCCGCAATTTGATTCTTGGTTCTCTGGTGTTCTTTCCGTAGGATCGACTCGTTCCTACCAATTCACCATGGCTCATCTACCCACGAATGTGTTACTAATCCCGCCCGGGGCGAGGCGGAAGAGCTTCACGCCACTTGGCAAGTCGCAAAGAACTGCGAAAGCGGCCAAGCGCTAACATATGGATCAGAAAATAACCCAGCTGTCATGACGAGCTTGTCGAATCGGTTAGGTCTAGCGGAGTCGCTTATATTCAAAGACGTTTATAGCATCGATGACCCCGATCTGCTTGGCGCTATCCCGCGGCCTTGCTACGGATTAATTCTCGTATTCCCAATCAACGAGGCCTACGAGGCATTCCGGGTCGAAGAAGACGACGGCTTGGAGGATTATCATGGCTTCGGAGAAGACGAGGAAGTGGTCTGGTTTAAACAGACGATAGGAACCGGGTGTGGAATGATTGCGCTGCTTCATTGCCTGGCCAATGTAGAGTGTCCCTCGTTTATCCGCCCTGATTCCGAGCTCGACCGTTTGCTAAAGCAAGTTCGGCCATTGGAGCCAATTCCCCGCGCAAATGCCCTGTGCGACTGCGATGCTCTAGAAGAAGCGAACGAGCTAGCCGCTATAGAGGGCGAAAGCGGAAGCCAACCTGCGGGTAAGCCCATGGATTTGCACTTTGTGTGCTTTGTCAAGTCTCAAGCTCATCGTCTCTGGGAGCTTGATGGCCGCAGAAAGGGCCCAATCAATAGAGGAAGCCTAGAACACGGAGAAGATGTCCTAAGTACCCGTGGGTTAGAACTTGGGGTGCGGGCTTTCCTACAGAGGGAGCATGAGCATGGAGTGAAAGATGTGAGGTTCAGTCTCATCGCGCTGGTCCCAAGTCTCGCCGAATCTGTCGGATAGAGGCGGTTGACCTTGGCAGCACTTGGCCGAGGAAAAGGAAGCCCTGGGGGGGGGGGGGGGGGGGGGGGGGG
>JALHCF010000083.1:59360-170013 GCA_024341135.1 Tolypocladium album
AGGGACGGAGGCAGCCCTAGGCAAAGAGGGCAGGATTTTACTCACGCGGGCAACAGGGGACGAGCAATATATGCATCAATTAATTAAGGACTAGAAGTCAGCTACTATATTTGCCCTCGAATTAGAGATCGCGTAGTGCGACAGAATCATCATCCACATAGGCCACGCAACCAATTGGAACTTCCGTCCCCGGATTCGGAGTTAGGAAGCAATGCCTCGATTATACTACTCCTTAATCATAAATGCAGCTAGATCTCAAGTTTGGTCTTATGGAGTGACTTGCGCTGTACTCAGGAGTCTCTTATCGGGCATACCTTTTAGCTTTATTATAGTTTACGTATACCGCTACGCTGGTATGTATATACTACCGATAGGTAATGAGCTTTCCCCTTCAAATATATAGACAGCTAGCTACTACTTATCTATATCGCCAACTGGTGGGACGCACGAAAGATACGATAGCAGCAGCCATAGCTATTAGGGAAGCCATACGGGCCATATTGGCCATCTGTATTGCGCGGCTGAACGACTACCTATATAACATAAAAACATTAGAGACCTGGCAGTGCGCACGCGTGTAAGCGAGGGGCGTAGTCGACCACTTCTATTCCGGTCCAGGAATGGACGGCACAACGGGTCGAGCTCCCGCAGTGTACCAAGACACGGAGACGAAGCTGATCGTTTTACCTAGGTGGTGAGTCACCACCCGACGACGCAAAATAGACACGGAAAATAGAAGCAGTCCGCACGATAAATTCGCGTTATGCACAGGCTGACTAGACGGACCCAAACCGCAAGACTGCTCCTCTACCCATGAGTCGCAAGTTTCCTCGCTCACGATATGAAAATATGATTTTCTATTAATGGCGATAGAAACTCTGGATATGCCCGTACCAATTAATTAGCAATATGCAGATCCGGAAGCAAATTCCGGAGTTTTGCGCGGTGCCACCATCGTGCCTAGTTCTCACGAAGGGTCTCGCCAGCTAGAGAAGGCTCACTCGCAGCTTAGGCCTCCTCCCTTAACGACTTCTGCCTCCAATGTCCTATAAATTGACTCTCGTCCTCGCTTCCGTCAATGTATGGGGGTCTTACATACTGCTCGTCCCAGTCACCTTTTCCAAGCAAGTGATACTTATGCATGTAATCATCCAGCGGCATGTACATCCAGCCCACATCTTCCTCGTCGTACTCGGTAGCACCATCATGGAATGGGGCGGGAACTGTGTAGTTCCTCTCATGTAGGGGGAATGGGGACTCCCAGTTCTTCCACAGAAGCTTCACGACTGGCGAGTGAGGACCGGGATGATCCAAGGACTCGAGACAGAGATCATCTACAAAGAGACAATATTCGTATCTAGGCGTAGATGTTGCGTATATCCAGTCTATGTCATCCTGCGGGTTAGTAGCATCCGGCCGCAGACGGTCCTCGAGGTTCTTTGGGACCCAGGACTGGAAGTGATCTCGGACTTGGTGGGACGTAGCTCCGCTAATAATAGTATTAGTAGACGTAGACTTAACATAGACGGTTTGCAAAACGTACTAGAGTGTCTTATCGTCGATAGCGTAAAGATCATGGAATTTCAACATATCTTCGCGAATGTAGAACTGGAGACTTTCCTGGACTGCGATATGCAAGGCTTGTAGCAGGCGTTCCCAAGCTGTCTGGTTACCTTGAGAGCACCGATATATCTAGACTTTGTGCGTTAATATAACGCACCTTTATACTATCTAAAGAGGAGAGAGTGAGGAGTATGTCTTACCACGAAACCCCAGACCGAGTCGTGAAACTTTGTACACGTCATGTGTGACTTGATACGGTCAAGGTAGCTGTCAGGGGGTAACCCGTAATCGAGGTAGGTTTCGGTCCCGGAGACCTGGGAAGGTCCTGCCGAGTTACTGCTCATCATGGCTCGAGAAAGACAAATCCAATTAGCTTTACCCCGCCCTGTTGTTGTATGGCGCGCCGAGTGTGTCGTAGCATCGGTCTTGGTCAAGGTTGTGAGTGGCGACTTTGAACAGTTCTGGGCGGCGCGGGAGACCTGTCGCAAGGCCCTACCTCTAGCTGTAATTCGTTGCAACATGGAAGAATTGGGGTATTGAGGGGCCTATGGGGAGAAAGGGAGTGCAAAGAAAGGAAAGGCGAGGGAGGTAGGTTGCGCCCGGGCGTTGCATGAAGGATCGTGTAGCAAACCAGATGATCGTGTCGCTGATTGGATTTCGCCCCTGAAATAGAACTTATGGGGCCGCGGCTAGCGTGAAGCAAGAAGTTTAAAGACGGAAGCGGGGACATGTACGGAGTACGGAGGACATATCTCGCTTAGCCAATTGCCGTCACCTGACTTCGCGACGAGACGCGACCTCCAATATACCAGCGTCACCGTGGCAGGCGATGCGCCTGCTGGAGCTATCATTCGGAACTCGATATACGACAATTGACGCGCTAGTTCTCGACCCAGTTGGCTCATTGAATCTTTCTCTTACTCCGTCCTTCCCTCTACGGCTCCCAATGCCAAATCGTCGCCTCCTGCCCACGCCGAAGCGCGCCAGCCCGCGCGTATCACTAGTTCTCTACCATGGGGACACCAAACCCCGGCAGCTCTATCCTAAAATCCTTGAATAAGGCGCAATGTCGCGCCGTCACTTCCAATGCGCCGACCGTCGCCATCCTGGCTGGCCCAGGCAGCGGCAAGACGCACACGCTCACCTCCCGTGTGTTGTGGCTGATCGAACAGAAGGGATATCAACCCCAAGATATCATCGTCGCGACATTCACCGTCAAAGCCGCTCGGGAGATGAAAGAGCGCATAGGGAAGATTCTTGGTGAGGAATCGCAGAGGAAGATTGTGTTGGGAACCTTTCACTCCATTGCCAGGCGGTATTTGGCTAAGTATGGAGGTCGCATTGGCCTTGATCCCAAGTTTGGTATCGCAGACGATGGCGACTCGAGGGCCATTATCCAGAGGATTTGCAAGCGACTTGACTTACAGATTGAACCTTCTCACGCGAAATCGTGGATCAGTAAAAGGAAAGCCAAAGGGTCGACATCACAATCGGCTTCGGGCGGCAAACAGGCCAAGGAAAACCCGGCGCTCAAGACGTGTTACCAAGAGTACCAGGACCACTTGGCCCGGTCCAACCTCCTGGACTACGATGATTTGCTCGTTCGGTGTGTGGAGCTGCTTCAGAACCACCCGTCCTGCGTCTCCAACGTTCAAGCCGTGCTCATCGATGAATACCAAGACACGAATGGCATTCAATATGACCTCATGAAGCTGTTTGCCCGGGCCCAGCAGCGAATCACGATAGTCGGAGATCCCGATCAAAGCATCTACGGTTGGCGCTCAGCCGAGATTCGAAATCTCTACCGCCTGCTGCGAGACTACCCCGAAACTGACGAGGTTTCCCTGGAAGAGAACTACCGATCTTCGCAGTCGATCCTTGACATATCCCTCGACGTCATCCAGCAGGATACGAAGCGATACAAAAAAGTGCTGTTGCCTGTTCACACTACTGGTGCAAAGCCGGTGCTGAGAAAACTAAAGAGCTCCGCAGCCGAAGGGGACTGGATTGTGTCAGAAATCCGGAGAGTCGTAATGCTATTGGGCGGTATGATCAGATACGAGGACGTGGCGATTTTGCTACGATCAGCTTCCCTCTCGAGGCATGTCGAATCTGCTTTGGGCAAGGCCGGAATCGCCTATCGAATGATTGGCGGGCACAAATTCTACGACCGCAAAGAAATCAAGGTCTTGCTGGACTATCTCCGCGTCGTCTACCAGCCCGACAACAACGATGCCGTGGCCAGGGTGATCAACGTTCCTCGACGGGGTATTGGAGAGGCAACCATCAAGTCCCTTATTGAGGAGGCTGAGCAGGCCAAGATCAGCCTTTGGACACTTCTATGGCGGCACTGTCGAGGGCAACGAAAGGCCACGACCAACATCCGAGCAAAAATGGAGCAAAAGCTCAATACGGAGCTACTGCGTGTCGTGTCTGCTGTCCGCCAAAAGTCGGAACAGATCAACGAGAGCAGTGCAATAACCTTGGTTGATTTGATAGATGATCTCGTCAGTCAACTCCACTTCAAACGATACTTAGAAGAAGAGTATGTGGAGGATCATGAACAGCGATGGGCGAATGTGCAGGAGCTGGTCAATCTTGCGAGCGACTTTACGCGTGACTTTGGTACGGCGGACGAGGAAAATCTCCCTGAGCTCGAAGGTCTTGAGCAGACACAGGAGACGGATCTGCTTGGCCGGTTTCTAGCTAATGTTGCCCTTGCCTCCGATGCGCAAAGGGATGACAAAAGCCAGGATACGGCGTCGCTGGTGACGATTTCAACCATCCACGCGGCGAAGGGTCTTGAGTGGCCGGTGGTCTTTGTGCCGTCTGTCTTCACAGGCTCCATTCCCCATTCACGCGCCGAAGACTCGGATGAGGAGAGACGGCTGCTGTACGTTGCTATGACTCGAGCCCAGGCGCTGCTATACCTGAGCTGTCCGCTCTACGGCTCGCAGGGACTTAGCAACAAGGTGGAGCTTTCTCCATTTGTTTCCCCGTTTGTCGGCAAGTTCGCGCAAAAGGGTCCCTCTTTTGACAGGTCTGTTGTTGAAGCAGCAGCAAAGATTCTCGGTAGGGGAGCACCGACGGAAAAGGCCGTCTTTGACAAGCTTCCCTCCATGTTCTCGGTTGAGGACGACAGCTTCCCGATCGATCCCTTTGACCCGAAGAACCCAGATGACCCGGCGAATCATGCCGAAAGCAATTATGCGAGGGCCCCGAAACGGCAAAAGATGGGCTACGCGCACGGGGGCGGCTACGATGGTGAAAATTCTGGGCTATGGAAGCCCGATCGCACCACAATGGAGAAGTCATCCGAGTTCACTATGCCGTCTCTGCCTGGCTTTATCAGTGCTGGGGCACATCGAGCAGCAACCGCAGCAATCGGTGCGCAAGAACCATCCACGGCTACGAAACGGCACCCTGGTAGTAAGGCGGGGACATCCCGTCGCCAACCAGACCAGCAGAGCTTACTGGGGTTCGTGACAAAGGAGAGGAAGGACCAGAGACCGCCGGTTCTGAGCAAACCATCCGCAGACCCGTCGCATGCACGGCACCAAGCTGCTGTATCACGGCATACTGCTAGAAACGAAGTCGTGACGACTACAACTAATCCCTCCAAACCTGCACTTGATCCAGCGTTGGCCCAGCATAAGGTGTCTACTAAACCGGCCGTCCCCAGACCCAATGCTCCGAAGCCGACCGGCGATGGCCCCAGGAAGCGATACGCCGCATTCTCAAGCTCTCCTCCACGACAGACTTCGCCTGACGAAGCGGTGACTGCTGAGCCGGAGCAATCTCGACCAGCGGCGAGCTTCCACAAGACGACCTTCATGTCAGCGCTGCCTCGCGCAGGGGTCAGACGGCCGGTGGGGATGGGTCCTGCGCCGTCAATCGATCGCCTACGGAAGCCTTTTAAGCCGCTGACGATCAATCGCCCCAAGAATCCGAGCGGTTGAGTCACTAGCAAGATTTCCGAGATTGCCCAGTTGCCAGACTGGGGCTGAGAGTGTGGGCTAAGACTCTCGCACACGAGGAATGCGATGCGTGTAAGTGAGGGTGGGGCATAACGCGCAGCCTTACGCTTAAGCATAATGCGCTTGCGACACGGCGTCATCCAAGCCGCACGTCGAGGATGTATAAATAAATCCCATCCGTCGCACTTAGAAGGGAGTCAAATCAGCAAGCAATCAAACAATCAAGCAATCCATCAATCCATCAATTCATCAACTCATCAGGCATTTGCCAATATAAAGCCATATCTGAGAGATCCTCATTCGTCGTCGCATCAAAGCAGTCAATCATACACCACTTCAGCTCAACTCAAAAGCCAACGCACCATTATTACAAGCATGTCTCCCATCATCGCTAGCCGTCTCTCCTCGCCCATCGTGGCCCAGACCACGCGACGGGCCGTCGCCAATTTCTCCACCACGTCGAGGGCGCTGAAGCCGGCCAGCACAGACGCCACGACCAGCAGCAGCGGATCGTGGGCGTGGAAGAACCTGTCGCCCAAGACGCGCCGCTACGTCGGCTACGGGTTGGCCATCGGAGCTGTCGTCGATGGCTGCTTGGTGTACGAGTACTACCCTGGCTTGCTGGGCCTCGGAGAGGCCAAGAAGAACTAGGGAAACAAATTGAGGGTTGAACGGTGGCTCTTTCGCGCATGGGATGGATATAATCGGAGTTTTAGACGGGGATGGGAAGGGACCGAGCACACTGTACCATGTTTTTGATCAATAGACTGTCGTCGATTACGAGCAAGTGACTTTTCGTTTACAATACGTTCATTACGAGAGAGCGGAAGGGGAGCGGAAGGGGCTTGCGCCACGCCTCTGGGAATCGCAGACTAAGATATCTACGAATTACCCGATTAAGATTCCCCGCATCCAAGTCTATGTCCTAACGTGGCTATACTGAGGTTGGCGTCTCTCATCGCCTCTCCGCTTCCTCCATCTCCATCGGCATAACAGAACCCGCATGCAGCGGCGCGAGGCCGGATCGTTTATTGCGCCGACACCTCCACCGCCGATCGGTAACTCTCCCCCCTTCTGGCCTAGTCTTAGCGTTGGGCTGATCTGGCTCCGCGCCCAAGTTCGAAGAACGGAGGTCTGCCCGAGCCCTGTTGGCGCTCCGCCGGCTTTGCGGCTTTGGCAGTTTCCCTCCCCGTTGAGGGAGTGTCGCAGCGTTGTTGCTGTTGCTGGGTTGGGTTTGATGGGATTGTGGGAACTGACGCCACTCCCGGCCCGGGACTTGGTGATGATTCGCGGGGGCGGGGAGATTGGCGATTTCAAAGGTGCCAGGCACGCGACCAATCAAGGCTGCGCCCCTGTCGGTCGTCAAGGCGCGCGTCGAGACCGCCCTCTGCGCCGGCAGGCCTTCTGAGGCGTGGTGGATGGCAGAAACAAGACCGGTGACCCGGCCGGCGTCCAACTGACCTGGCCTCGAGGTGGCCGTAGCTCGCCACGTTCGGCCGGTGGCCCCGTGCCACTCTCCAACACATCTCCAACCTGTCCACACGAAGCGGCCCTCCATGGTCCCAAGCACCAGCTTTCCTCCGCCAGCGCTGCTGCTCCAGATGCCCAAAGGACGCTCTCTGCGACATAGGCACGGCGGCTTCGATGGCTGAGAGCGGCTCGCGGGAGAACGAACGCCTACCCGGCAGGCTTTCCTCGATGCACTGTTCCAGCGCGCACCACCCCATTGGCGAACGGCGCAGGCGGATCGTCGGCATGTTGCCTCTTCCTGGCTTCCCGCTCATAGCTGGTGTTCCCCTCCCCCCTCCTCCCATGCGCGGGCCTCTCGCCAATAGACGTATTCCGTAAGGTACGGAGTCGCAGGAACGAGGCTGGCTGGTGGTGGGTGGGCGATGGTCGGCAATGACGCGCGATGTTGCAGCAGCTCTGTGCCCTGGTGCAGAGACATCGGTGCTTCGGTCCTCACAGTCACGAGAAGGCGCGGCATGCCGTCTGTTTCTTGTGGATCGGCGACCACCAGCGGTGTTTGTACTTGACCTCGATGAGAAGGTGTATATGGTATGGCTGTCACTTCGTCGGAGCTCTGTATAAGAGCTCTTCCGCTCCCACCATCTGAAGACTGCCAGGCACAGGCAGGTTATTCTGCCGCGGCCCGTCTTGCTGAATCGCCTCATTTCCACGCCATGGCGTTCTCGGGAACGCCTGGTCTCGGCCGGCTTGGATACCGCGCCGTCAACTTTCTTTCCGTCCTCGCCCTCCTCTTCTTCGGCGCCCTCGCCGCCTGCGGCGCAGCGCCTGGCGACAAGTATCTTATCGGCGTTGGCAAGGCCGATATCACAGGCCCTGTCGTCGAGATCGGCTTCGCTGGGTATGCGAACACAGAGCAGGTCGGCTCCGGCCTTCGCCAGCGCCTCCACAGCCGCGCCTTCGTCGTCGCCGATGTCCAAAACCCCAAGGACCGCTTCGTATATCTTGTGCTCGACACCCAGTCCGGTGACACGGCCGTGCGGTACGGCGTCCTGGATGGACTCAAAGCCCTCGGCAGCGAGTACGACGTCTACGGCCACAACAACATCGCCTTGACGGGCACCCACAGCCATTCTGGCCCTGGAGCCTGGTTCAATTATCTGCTGCCGCAAATAACCAGCCTCGGATTCAGCAAGCAGAGCTACCAGGCAATTGTCGACGGCGCTGTGCTCTCCATCAAGCGCGCACACGAGAGTCTTCAAGAGGTGAGTCAAGCGGACGCAGCTGCTTGGCGTCTTATACAAGATGTGACTTACACGACGATGCTTACAATGCTGTTCGCAAGGGCTACCTCGATGTCGGTACCACTGTCGTCAAGGACGGTGCCATCAACCGCTCGATTTTCGCCTACCTCGCAAACCCCGAGGAGGAGCGCAAAAAGTACGATGCCGAGACGGACAACATCATGACCCTTCTCCGCTTCAGGCGCGCCTCGGACATGAAGAGCGTCGGGGTTTTTACATGGTACCCCGTCCACGGCACGTCTCTGCTCGGCAACAACACACACGCTGCTGCTGACAACAAGGGCGTCGCCGCGTGGATGCTGGAGGAAGCCCTCAAGGGCCAGAGCTCCACGGCGGATGGCTTCGTCGCCGGCTTCAGCCAGGCCAACGTCGGAGACACGTCACCCAATGTTCTAGGTGCGTATTGCGACGACGGCTCCGGCCAGCAGTGCAGCTTGGAAAACAGCACTTGCGCGGATGGCAAGTCACAGAGCTGCCACGGGCGCGGACCCGAGTTTCAGGCGCTTGACCTCGGTGTCAAAAGCTGCCACGAGATAGGTCGTCGGCAGTTTGCTGGTGCAAAAACTATTTACGTGCGTATCTGGTTCATGCGTCCCCCTTCGCAATCGGTGGCGAGAGAGCTAACGACTGCTGCCAGGACTCGTTGGACTCGTCGGGCACCCCTGTGGTCGGCTCGACCGTCAAAGCTTTCCACTTCTTCCACGACATGAGCTTCTGGGATTTCATTCTGCCCAATGGCCAAAAGGCGCAGACTTGTCCTGCTGCGCTGGGCTACTCATTTGCAGCCGGCACGTCTGACTGGCCCGGCGCCTTCGACTTCACCCAGGGCGACTCGGGCGAGCCGAACGCCAATCCCATATGGAGAGTCGTCTCCGGGCTGATCAGGACGCCCAGTGCCGAGCAGAAGAAGTGCCAGGGCTCCAAGCCCGTGCTCCTCGACGTCGGCGAGATGACAGTGCCGTACGCTTGGACGCCCAACATCGTCGATGTGCAGACGTTGCGTGTTGGCCAGCTCCTCATCATCGTCAGCCCCAGCGAGGCTACCACCATGAGCGGCCGCCGCTGGAAAGCCGCCGTCGCCGCGGAGGCGGGCACATTCCTCGACAAGGAGCCCATCGTCGTGCTGGGCGGCCCGGCAAACAGCTACTCGCACTACTGTGCGACGCCCGAGGAGTATGAGGTCCAGCGCTACGAGGGAGCGTCAACGCTCTACGGCCCGCACGAGCTTGATGCCTACATCAACCTCACCGTGAGCAACATGCACTTCCTCCGCCCCGACTCGAAAGACGTCCCCGCCCAGGGCCAGCTTCCACCCGACAATCGCGGCAAGGCCCTCTCGTTCATCCCCGGCGTCGTCGTGGACAACCACCCGCCGAGCTCCGACTTCGGCCATGCCATCCGCCAGCCCGCGGCGTCGTATCAGGTCGGTGCTGTCGTCAGTGCGACCTTCCAAGCCGCCAACCCGCGCAACAACCTGCGCCTCGAGGATACCTTTGTGGCCGTGGAGCAGCAGGGCCCGGACGGCAACTGGACCCGCGTGCGCGACGACAACGACTGGTTCCTCGTGTACACGTGGCGCCGGACAAACTGGTTCCTGGGGTACAGCGAGGTGGACGTAACGTGGGAGACGTATGGCAACGCCAAGGCCGGCACGTATCGCATCAAGTACTACGGCGACGCGAAGCCCCTGATCGGAAGCGTCAAGTCCTTCGAGGGCACGACCAGTAGCTTCACGCTCGCCTCCTAGAACCCAGCCACGTACACTTGCGGAGTTAGAGTTGGTGATTCAGCCATAGGAAACATGAGGTTATGAGTCTCATACCATGCACGCTGGTAGGTGATATGCTTGGTAGAAGCAGCTGAGCATGTCAGCCCAAGCCATGCATGGCTGTCTCAATTATGGCAGTTTTTGCTTGGGTCCTCCGTACATATTGATCCAATTAAATTTTATGCATTTTCGCATGGCAACGGTTTCTAGCTGTCGTAGACTTGTGCTGCTTCCGCTTCGTGGATGTCGACTATGTTACCGCGTCAGCTAGGGCAAGAAGCTCATTGGAACCAACAGTCAGTTCGTGTTACGAAAAGTCGGATGTCATCTGCGGGGGAGCCCTCGCACATCGTACGAATACGACGACGATATTCGACAGGAAATCGTGGCACCGTCACAGACTCACAGCCTGCAGGAAGACAGGAAGAGCAACGCCTCGTAAATATGCTAAACTTCCGCGGCCCGCTGGTTACACAGCTGCGAACGAAGGTCCTCCTGAGCTATTTGTGTCCCAGCCAGCCACCTGCGACGAGCCTCATCGGCCTGAGAGTCTGGCGGTGAAGACAGAGCCTCTCTCGCTATCGATCTGGAGGGCCAGGGCTTCCTGGCCATCATCGACGGGGCTTTCAGCGGCTTCGTGCGTCTGCACGCCGAAGACCCTGCGCGTGGAATGTTCTCCCCCGGCAATTGGCGAGAGAAACAAGCAAGAACCCTTTCCGCACCGCGTGCCAACTACCGGTCGCCGGCCTGTGGTGGAAAAAGGGGGCAAACAGCGTGGCTGCAGCATGCATGGGTGGAACGGCTCAACCAGATTGACGGTTCTCGGAAGCGGCAGCGTTGACCCGCATCGAGTATCCTAGATGGCCACCCTGTGGCCAGGGCAGAGCACGCCTCAGGTATGAGTACTCCGTACCTTGCGGTGCCTCAGCACGGGTGATTCGGGGCTTCTCCCGACCCTGTTCGGACGACAGTAGCTCCACGACCGAGGCGTTAGTTAGCCAAGGGCAACCTGTTTGCTGCGGGAGGATCTGCGCAGGAGTGCCGCGAGTGCATCATCCCGACCTCGTGCATCTAGCCAGGCCCTGAACAATGCCCTTCCATTCACTGTGCTATGTTAGGGGTTTCGACTCGAGCAGTGCATCGGCGGACGTTTATTGGCGGCGTAATAGCCGCAGGGCTTACACCGATGGTGCCTGGCGCCGAAAGCCGGGGCGCACGACGTAGGCTTTGTTGTGCCAACGTGGCTCAGAGAACAAGTTGTTTCCTTGCCATCCAATGGCTCAAGCAAAGCAGAATGCGCGTCGTTTCAGGGGTAGCTCAAAAAGCAGTGAGCTGTCAGGTCCTGCTGCTGGGACGGTGGCTGATGCAAGGGTAGGTCGCGGCACTGCCAGCTTGCAGCAAACAACCGCAAGCATTTCATTTCCCGCTGATGAAGAGCGACGCGTACTCCGCACATCCATTGACGATTTGACAGTACCAGCTGCCAAAATTTTGGGATGGATGGTACGGTACCAGAAAGTAAGAGAGAAACTCGACAATGGAGCTGGCCGTTTCTGCACCCACTAAACTCGAAGGCCCTTCAAGATGCTGATGCCGGCTCACTTGTGTGTCATCCCGTTGCCGCAATGGCAGAGCGCCCCTGGACGAACACCAACCACGGCGCTCTTGGGTGGTGACAGGCGATCCTGGTCCTGCATGATGCTCTTCCGGCCTCCGAGAAGCGGGCGGCCTTGTCTCACACCCATCCGGAACGATGAGATGACGTGCTGAAGGCTTCAGCAGCAAGGCAAGCAAGCCTTAATTGTACTTGAGAGCAGTTGATGAGCTGCACGATCCACCTGCTCTGGTGGACGGTTTGACGCATGGAGGTAGAGGTGTCTTGGACTAACAAGCGCAGGCCTTCCATCCGTTAGTGCTGCATTCAAGCCTGATCATCGACCCCCGCGGCTGCTGTCCGATGATGCCGTGTACGACGCATGACACGTTTCTTCCTAGCGAGAAGGATTGTACGTCAGGTGGGTACGTGCAGGCGGGCTACTTTTCTTTCTTGCGGTGATGCTGGGAACCGTCCTGCCGGAACAAGCATGGGAGAGGGCGAGAGGAAGCATAGTGTGCGCATCCATGTCAACTTGCGCCCCTCCCATCCCATCCCAGGCTGGCTGCACATTCAAGCCATCAGATCGACTGTCGACTATGCTGGAGGAGCGCGTTTTGTTTTCCTTTAGCTACGAGTCGAAATGGCAATGGTAAGTGACGTGCAGCTCCTTTTGGAAACGCTAGGAGTGTGGCTGAGCTCCGTATAGCTTGTCCTTGGATCAGAGACGATGAACCGCGTACGCTGAAGTCCGAGAGCGCAACTTCTGTCAAGATGGTCGGTAGAACCGGATTGCCACATCCTCACCACAGGCTGTGGCTGCGGGAGAGGCTGCCTGGGCCGCAGCTGTTCCTGACCGTATCTAGGTACACTTTCTGTTGGAGCAGCGCTGTTAGGCAGGAAATAGATGCATGATGATGCTGTACGGAGTACGGAGTACATGCGGCATCGAACCGGTCAGAGACAGGTGGTCCCCTTGGTCGGTCGAGGGCCAATCGCCAATCCATCTGACGCACCTAACGCAGCGTCCAGCCTTGCGTCCTTGATAGAGGGAAGTGGCCCGGCGACGCCCAAAGACTCCTCGCTCCCACGATCCGATCAACAAGCCGCGCGCTAGGCCCCGTGTCCACGACAAAAAAAAGAACCAAGGGCGCATGCGCGGAGCGATGTCGTTGCAAGGCGGACCCGGCGGAAGATGGCCGGCTGCAGGGCGAGGGAAAGGCTGCAGCCTCTTGCAGTCTGCCGCGTGAGGTGGACGGCAGGTCAGAGGTTTCGATGGTGATGACCTGGCAACCCCAAGGCCAGCGAGGTCGGCAGCGCGAGAAGAGGAAACTTCGACAAGGGATCGACAGCAACTGCATCAGCTGTGTGCCCGAGTTCGCGGATGCCTTACGCGACGAGAGCGTCGCGGGTGCCGTCGATGGCGTGTGGATAGCAGCGAGGATGGACCTGGAGCCTGACGGACCGAGACGAAACTACAGTAGCTCCCGTCGCAAGCAAGCCACTCCAGAGCCGCTAGGTCCAGAACCCCGCCACCGTTTCGAGCCCAGATCGATCTTAAACCGCCGTCCCAGGTAAGTTACTCCGTCGCTGTCGCAGCACCACCTTCGTCCCGTGTACTCCATTGTCCCAGTTCCATCCGATTTCGCATGGTGGGTTCTTCGTCCTTTAGCCTTGGCCAATGCCGTAGATTTCGTGTCCCGTCCTTGGCGCTGCCTGTTCGTCTACCCTGTCTTGCAACTCTTCCCTTCCCTCCCTAGGGCGCCCCAAAAGGAAGCACGGAGCCAGGACAGAGAGACATTGACATCCGTGACAAATGCCTGCGCTCTCCGTATCTTTGGCAGGCTCGGCTAGGGCCAATGGGGGCCGAGCCCATCCAGACCGGGCCTTGAACAAGGCCATTGTCAACGGCTCTCCGGACTAAGGGCTAGAGACAGATGACGGCCCGCGGCTGCTTCGTGTTGCACCCTCACTCCCCCTCGACGCATGGATCCCACACCGACCGAGTTAATATCTGGGGGCGTGACAGTGTCGTTCCCCGGAGCCCGGTCCGTGTCTGCCGTGTCGAATGGCAGTCTCCAGTTCGCCGCAACTGGGTTGCAAGGGTTGCAAGACGTGACGCTGCCGACTCCTCCATACTTGCGCATTGCTGCTGAAGCTTCAGCCGGGGGTGGAAGTGGTTAGGTTCGTAACCGGCCGCGCGTTTGGCGTATGTCAACGGTACATGAAGCCGTAGCAACGTCGGTACGTGGTCTCTGCGTGATGTCCCTCGACGGCTCGCGATTCCCGCGCGAGTGCTGCCGCGGCCGACTTTCGAGGCGCGCCGCATGATGAGGCGAGCCTCCATCTGTCACGGATGCATCGCCAGAGCCTACGTGTTAACCCCGAATGGGCTGTCAGATGGCAACCCGATGACGCCTTGGAGTAAATGCCCAACTGGCAACGGGACGGCTTCCATTCCACGATCGAGTGGTTGATGCAGGGCCCGACGAGCTGCGGTGCGAGGTAGGGCTCCTGGTGCTCCTTGGCCCTCAGCACAGAATACGCCGTGCTGCGGCTGCTGTTGCTTGCCGCCCGGGACGGGTGCTTGGCCTTGCGACGTGAGGCGAGGGAGCTGGGTTCGTAGCGGACGTCTGTTGTCGGACTTATACGATGACCACGTCGCGCCTCGTCGCCAGTCGGGCTCAGCGCCGGTGCCAGCGCTTTCCCCGGGCCCCAGGTAGCTGCGTCTTTAATAAAAGCCCTCGACTTATACGGCAGTTGCAGCACAGCAGGCCTTCGCCGCCCGCGCCCCATCGACACCCCCTGGTCGCGCGCCAACCCGCAGCCGCCATTTCCGTCCCATGACGATGCTGTCCTCGAAGGCTCGCCGCAGCTCGAACCACCGCATCTCTCGGTTCCAGATGCTCATCTCGCTCAGAGCCCGTCACGCGGCCGACCTCTGCAACGGGGATGGCCTCCTCCCTCAGCCCGGTCCCGGCTCACCAGGCACGCGCGGAGACTGTGGTGTGCACCCCCCGCCATCTCATCAGCGAGTCTGGGCAGGTAGAAAAAGCAACGAGACAGCAATCCCCCGGTCAAACTAACAGCTCATCCACCACCACTATCCTCAGTGTTCCATGAGTGTTTGCTTAGTTCCTTCTTTGGACCCATAGCCTGATGTTCCTCCCCGATCCCTCCTCGCTCCCTCCCGTCTCCTTTGGTCTCTTTCTCTGATGCAGCGTGCCGCCCTGTTCACGGCAACCCGTCAGGCTCCCGCAACCTTCATACAGACAACCTCACAGCTTCAACCATTCCAGTTGCACCAAATCCCCCATTGCCACATCAGACCCCTCATCCTCCTCGCTTGGACCTGGCATTCCTCGCTCGCCTTACACATATGTTCAATCACCGCTCTCCCGCGTGTATATAAGACCTGTCGCTCACCGCATCCATCTCTTCAGACATCTGTGAACAAGCCGCCATCCTCGCCGAGCCACAACTCATACTTCATGCTGGTCTTCATCTGATCTACTCCTTCCAGCCGTACACTTCCGTTTGCATCAAGTCAGACGTCACCAAGGATATCCTCCACAACCTTTCCAGCTCACAGATTCCCTCATTACCGTTGCTCAACATCTCATCTTCAGCATGGCCACGTCGTCCTCGACATACAGTCTAACTGAGTCGAATTCCTCTACATGCCTTTCTTGGCAAGAACGGCTTGAAGGTACTTGAACAGGCCCGAGCATTGCCTTAGCAAAAGTGGTATACGTGTAAGGGCTGACGTTGTCCCGCAGACGCCTGCCGCCAGGCCAAGCTTCTCCCTCCGGTCTTTCAGCTCGTGTCGGACCGCCGTGGTAAGCATCGTGTCCTAAACTTCTCCTCAAAATTGCGCTCTCTGGCATTGCCTAACTGAACGGTTCCCTTGAGCTAGGCGGACGGACCGCGTGGTCGAGCAGGGTTATTGTTCATGGCAAGACGGTTGCAGCCAGGTACTGGTATGATGGGAAGAATCTCAACAACGCCCGGGAGGATGCCGCCGAGTGCGCAATCAACTGGCTAATCACAGCAAGCGCCAACTCGAACAACCAGTCGTGGAATACGTGGTGAACGGAGACGTTTTCGACACTCGCCAACGCAGCCATGTAGGACTGCAATGTGTCAACTTTGGCTCCGACGGTACGGACACTCATCGATCTGACTAACCCTGCCCTTCTTGCTGGCCTGGAGTTCTAGATGAAATGGAGTGTTGGCGATGCTCTGGACAAAGTGCACTACGCGGACAAGGAAAACTTCTACAGCTGCCTGCCAGCCTTTGTCTTACTCCTCTGGAAACTGGCCATGGCTCTGGGCCATCGTGCTTGATGATGTGCAGCCCTGCTGCAAAATCGCAATATTAGACGCTTGTTACGAGCCTGTTCACACTATCATGTTATTGGAGTGGTAGTTATCGCATTTTCGAAATGTAATCATGATTGCAAGCCCAGGATGGCACGGCTCAGAGCAGAGGGCGATCATATCTGTGCTTCAGAACTCAGCTCTTGGCTTTCTCTAACTGTAGTCAAGGACATGAGGCAACCAAGAGCAAAGGGCCACCTCCGCACACTGCCCGCGCCCTAAGTACAGTTCGCAGCACATCATCACGGCCCGCGGATGCCCCACTTGGGAATATGCACTGCTAAACCGGTGTGCAAAGCGTGTCTCGCCTAAAAGGGCTGGTGGTTGCCGACGGCAATGACAGAACGCCACATGAGCGAAGCAGATGGCAGCTTGCCATTGCTTGTGGGGAGCCAGAAGTCTGGTTCAGACATGGGCGCATGAGGATCTTGTTGTCGAGCAAATGGCCATCAAGTGTTCTCGTTGCCGTCTCAGCCGGAAGAGGCCCTATGATACCATCCCGCTCGTCAACGTACGCGTAGCGTTCATGTGGCTCGACCGCAATACATGACGAACGCTTAGATAGCATCCAGCGTTGCAACGTGGTTGGAGAGATCGTCGTCGGGTGAAGCACACTTACATTGTACTTGTACCCGCAGGCGACGGTTGGCCATTGGCTCGGGGGCTCACGTAATCAAGTGACTAGCCGGTTCGGGGGAGCTTTATTCCGCGCCGCTCCTGGAGCTCCCAGTCCCGTAAATTTCGTCGCGAAGCCGGTTGATCACGCGAAAGCCGCGAGAGCAAACGATCTCGCTCCAAAACGCAGGCTGCAACGCGGAGCGCCGTCATGTCTCCAAGATTGAGGATCTGGGGTGCATGTAGGGCTCTTGCATTGCGGGCAAGGCCAGTCGCGCACCCCAGAATCGAGTCCTTCCAGCAAAGAATATCGGCTACACGACACTATTCGAACGATGCTGCTGGAAATCCGCCGAAGGCGGTTGATGCCGATACTCCAAGCAAGCCGAACGCTTCCCTAGCCAGGGAAACACAGGAGGCTGCGTCTTCCGAGGACATCAAGGATTCCGACGGTCAATTGGCCAACAATGCCTCATCGCAGGTAAGGCGGCCAATCCGACTTAGCCTGGGATCGATACTGACTAAATGACGAATCAGACTGGAAATGCAGCTGAGGATTCGCACATTGACGCATTAGACGATGCAGCTCTGGAACAGATTCTTTACGGAGGCCGAACTGTCACGAGCGCGACAGAGGGTGGTCTGACTGCTGCGCAAGAAGATGCCCTATATCGAGAGGGCACGATACCTCCCCCAGCCGAGGCGGAAGCGTTTTTGGCAAAATCACAAGCTTCCGAATCGTCACGAGTGCCTGCTGCCGTCAGCAATGAAATCGAAAATCCCGGTCACAAGTTTGGGCTTCCCAAGAAGCCGTATCCGGAAGGCTACAGCATGAAGCAGAGATACCATCCCGTATTAGAGCAGATCACGAGACTGCTTATGCGGGATGGCAAGCTCAGCGTCGCTCAAAGGGTATGTCGCTAGCTTTGGTGCTATTAGAAGAGAAGGCTCGGCTGACAAGTGCTGTGCAGAATATGGCCATGGTCATGAACTTCCTCAGAACCGCCCCGGCTCCGATTTACAGCCCCAAGTTCCCTCTGCTGCCAGGCACGCCGCCAGCATCGCACCTTCCTCTGAATCCTATCCTCTACATCACCATCGCCGTGGACTCGGTGGCGCCGCTTCTCAAAGTTCGAAATGTTCCGGGAGCTGGCGGTGGCGGCCGCGCGCTCGAACTGCCGACGCCGCTTGGTGTGCGGCAACGCAGGAGGATGGCGTTCCAATGGATCCTAGACGTCATCAACAAGAAGCCGTCCAAGGGAAGCGGTCGGAAGCAGTTCCCGCACCGGATTGCCGAGGAGATCATTGCGGTGGTCGAGGGTCGGTCGAGCGTTTGGGAAAAGAGGCGGCAGGTTCACAAGCTCGGCACGGCGGCCAGAGCCAATGTGAACTCCAAGAAGCTCAAGGTCAGGAAGAAGAAATGAGCATGAGCGCATTGGCGGTTGGGTGTTGTACAATATGTGTGGACGGCGAGCGCTGTCATGTGTAGAGTAGCGAGGACGTGTAAATATACCACCGGGATACATGAGTTGTCTTGTAAGATTTCTCAGGAGCCACGTGCGAGGGTCCGGGCCGGAGGAAGGTGAATGTTCGGATGTAGTGTCCCTTTCGCTATTCGAGTTTGAAGCGGTCGACTGTGACCTGTTGATCATATGAGTTGTTTCGCTTCCTGACCTGCACGATATTGGACGCCATCTCAAATCGCGAAGAGCAACTGAACACGGCGTAAGCTACAGATATGTTCGCGAGATCCTGATGCTTGGCAGGAACAGGTACGCAAAGGGAACCAAGGTGCCTATGGGCTGCGTACTGGTGAAAGTCAATAATCAGGAACCTGGCAATCGAAGCAGGCCGAGTGCCAGAGAGTCTGGTAAATTAAGGAACAGTGCAATATATGTTGTAGAGTACGGCGCGAGCAAGCATGTCCTGTGGTGCATTGAGATTGTCCCAGCCAGGATGCCTCAAGATCCGTGAATGGGGCTCGCTGCCCCGTCCCATCGGCGAACGGCGTTGTCTCAGCAGGCTCACCACCAAGGTTTTACTTAGCACGCAGAGTTCTGCTCTGCTCCTTCGCCGTCGCCTTAGAACCGTGCAGGGCACTTGCAAAGCCACGACAGTGATGTGTTGTAGATCATGTGACTCCGAAGGGCGACTTTAAGCTTCTATTAGCCTTTATTTCATTAGTGGCACAGGGAGGGCAGGTGGAATCGATGGGTCGATGGCGAGGGCGCAAGGCAGCCTCGTGTCAGTGCGTCACAGTTGCGGTCATGGGCTTTCCTACCCGCAGGTCCAATTGCATAACATACGTTAAAATATCACGCACGTGTCTAATGCAAGTGCTGGCCGTAGGAGCCGAGCTCCTGCGTCACGCCGGTGAGCAAATAACGCACCGTCCGAGGCAGTGTCTGGGCAGGGTTGGGCTAGGTGGTCGTTAGCGGCTGCTGGCGTGGGCAGGAGGTTCCCCTCATCGCCTTCGCCTGGGGCTGGAGGCTCAGCGAGCGCCAGAAACGGCAGGGCGGGCGCATGGAGCGCACGGAGTATCCGTACGAGGTACCCCTCTCCACTCCGCCCTCGCCAGTGTCAAAGAACCCAGCTCTCACCCCCACACCCAATCATCCCCAAGCCCCGTCCACGTACATCAACAACGCATTGTCGCCAGACGCTTCTCCAAGGTCCCGCCACTCCTGCTCTTGCTGCCGCATTACAAGTACTACGAGATAGACCTGCGCCAACACCTGTACCGATCAACCACGACTCTCTGCGCCGCATTCTGCCATGGCTTGACCCTGCGAGGCGTCGGTCACGTCACATCGATACGCTTGCAACGACAATGCCCTTCTGCCCTCTGCAGGCCTCGACGAAGTGTCGCTTCCATCGAAAGGTGCCCCGCTAGATCTGCGGCGGCCTCCCACGCACACGCGCCTGCATCACCAGACACTCACTCGACCATCAAACGCCGCGGTGGGACAGAGAAGCATCACATCTGCCTCACGGGCTTTACCGACACCATCATCGCCACTTCCGATACCTGGCCCACATACACTTGCCCAACATGTCTAGGAACACTCACATGCCGATGAGCATCGATGCCATGCTCGACATGGAACGCCAGGAGGTGCTGGCCCTGCTAGAGAGCAACAACCAGAGTAGCACTTCCCCGGAGAGGGTCCGTTCCTCGTCGCCGTACGCCGCTCCCCCCCGATCGCCTATGCGCAGCATGCTGGACATCGAGGAGGAGGGCCCCAGCAACACGCACACTTCTCCCACGACGCAAGCTCCTGTAAGGAGCATGCTCGATATTGACGGCCCGGTAGCGACGGCCCAACCTCCCGTACGGAGCATGCTGGATGTCGATGCTCCAAATAAACCACCTTTGACCACCCATAGGAGCGCGAGCCCCGTATCGCCGGGCTTGACCGTCGACTCCCAATTTAAGTCTGCGGCCGCGCAAGGCACTTTGCACCCAAGGAGCATGTCAGATGCGGCGTTCAAGCCTGAGTTTGGACCCCGTTCGGGCCTTCGAAACGATCGAACATCAGAATACCAGTTCTCGGGGATTCTTTCTCACAACTCTGGGCAGCCCAAGCGGGGTTCGCAATCCTCCAAGAGACAATCCAGTGGCTCCCTTGGCGAGGCCCTTCGAGGGCCGGATCTGAGCGGACTTCAACTGGGGGGCAGCGACCGGGGTCGGCATTCTTCCATCGGTGACCGTCTGGGAGGCAACAAGTCCAAGTCGCCTCACAACCGGTGGCAGACTAGGTCCCGCTCGCCCGCCCCCTATTCGACCCTGCTGCCGCCAAACAAGGCCGTGCTCGATGATGGCCAAGTCGTGGACATCAGCAGTGCCTATCGGAGGCTGTCTGACGCAAACCTAGCCTTTTCCAGTGGAAGCTTGGCACAACTCCCCATGCGCAAGCGCTCCGAGGAAATTGGCGAGGGCCGGTTGATAAAAGACTACCTGGGTCCAGATGGCGAGCATCTTGAATCTAGTGACGAAGACGAGCCGTACACCAGTGACGACGAGGATAGGGGTAGGAAGACGGCTCCACGGGTGTTGAATCGGGATGCACGGGGCGATAGCGAGGAGAGCAAATCCCGTTCCCGTTCCGGGCAGGGTGAGCGGCAGAGTCTAAGCTTACTCGCGGCCGCTGAACAGGAGCGTATGTTGCTTGAGTTTTCCGTGATGTCGAATGATGGCTGACGATTCTGCAGGTTCGCAAGTGGCGTCGACGCGACCTGCGTACCAGTATCGCTCACTTATTCCTGAACCGGAGATCAAGATCACCAACTCATCTGGGGACACGGTCAAGCCATCTAAGGGAGGCATTCACCCCAACACCAGCTATGATCAAGCCCCGGCGTCTGGCGCACCGTCCGTTGTGGACTCTGACGAGGAGGCCGACATGGACGACATCAAGCGGGCTCAGAAGCTTTCGTTTTCCATGACCAACGTCTTGACCAGTCCAGAATCTCACCGCGCCGTCCGTATCATCTACCGCGGAGAATACAGCAAGATTGTACAGCAAGCCGAGGAGGAGAACCATAGGCTGAGGAAGTACCTCGTGGCAACGGATCTCAGCGACGAGTCGACGCACGCCCTGGAGTGGGCGATCGGGACGGTGCTACGGGACGGCGACACCCTGATTGCCATCTATTGCGTGGATGAGGAGACTGGCATCGTGACGAGTGACAGCGCGCTGGTGCCGGATGACCCGAAGGCGATGCGAGAGCAGGCGGCTGCCATTAACTCGGTGACGAACTCGAAGACGGCCCCGCCCGTGAGCCCAGTGACCGAACTCAAGCGGGCATCCGCCCTGGCCTTGCTCAACGAATCAACGGGGACGCCAAGGTCGTCGCCGGCCCCTTCGACGAGAGGCGATCGTAACAGGGCGGACGAAGAGCGGCACCGGGCGATCCAGGACATGACGGATCGTGTGCTCCGACTGCTGAGGAAGACGCGGCTGCAGGTACGGGTGATTGTGGAGGTGCTCCACTGCAAGAACCCGAGGCACCTGGTGACCGAAGTCATCGACTTGGTGAATCCCACGCTGGTGGTGATTGGAAGTCGAGGACGAAGCGCCTTGAAGGGGTAAGCCTGTTTTACAGAGTGCTGGGTGTTTCCGAGATGACTTGGGGCTGACAAGAGTATACAGAGTGATCTTGGGGTCGTTTTCAAACTACCTGGTAACTAAGAGCTCGGTGCCCGTCATGGTGGCCAGGAAACGACTCCGCAAGCAAAGCAAGTTTAAGCGGGCGGCTGTGCGGCAGGTGAACAACCTGAGTAACCCGGCGGCGAGGAGCCTTGCGAATGCGAAGATTGACTAGGGGAAAAATCTAACTGGCAGCTCACGTCCTGGAGATCCAATTGGCGGCAATCGATTCAGAAGCCGGTCATTTTGACTGTTTTGTTCTGAATGAGGCCGCCCCAGCACATGGATCTGACATATACGGCGGGGACGACGTCAGCAGGAATCCTACTCATTGCTTTTCATGTTCACGACTAGGCAGGCTAGGGTGTAGGTTGTTGGTTTGAGTAGGGGTAGCGATACAGCGACGAAAAATGCGACAGTTTTAAGTCCTTGACCAAGTTATTCCGTACTTGACTACGTACGTGGTTAAGACTTGGGTGTACGTTGAGCTGTGAGGGGATGGAGGGGAGGTCAACCACGCCTTGCAGATTGGTGGACGATTGCTCACCCAAGTGCTCGTGTCAAGCGCAAAGGACGAGCAAAGCAGGGCGCAAGGGAGTCTCGGGCGATGCAGGCAAGCAGGGATCTAAAGTGGTTGCGTTGCGGGTGTTTGTGTCTCACGGTCACGACGCGGGCGCACCCGTTCGGTTCGGATGGCGATGCGGGGTGATGAGGAAGCTGACATTGGCCCCTGCATCGAGCGCAGCGGCATCTCGCCACGCCAGGACAACTCCCGATTGGCCGACGGCCTCGTAGACGGAGGAGCGTGACGGCGGTCGGGCTGCTTTCTGCCCTGCGCTGCCCCTCCCGCGAGCGACAAACAGTGCGCTGGGCGGGACGTCGACGGCGATCAGTCTGCGCGCCGACGCCTTCCACCGAGGTAGTGTTTGGCCCCTCTGTACTCCGTACGGAGTAACGTACGGAGTGCCCGTACGGATCCACGGGTGCTGTAAGTTACTCCGTAGAGTACGGAGTGATAATACTGGCGGGACCGGCAGCGTGAGGTGGCTAGCAATGGCATTGAATGCTCCCCGGCTTGGTGGGGCTGGCGGTCGTGTCGGTCTGCGACAGAGCTGATGGGTGCCCCCCGTCGAGGCGTGATTGGCCCGCCGCGAAGCACCCCTCGACTGCTTGTTCCTCCCAACCTCTCGATTTCGAGCGTCTGGCATGGACAAGGACATGGGTATAGGCGGCGTGCGCATGGCATGGGCGGGCCCCCAGCCCGGCGACCCAAGGCCATGCGACGAGGATGCGGCCCTCTCTCGAGCGCCGTCCTTTCCCTCTTCCTCTCCACGGCCTGAGTTTGCGCCTTGAGAACCGACCTGGAACTTTAAGCTCGACAACGGCCAGAGTGCAGCCGATGACGCATACAACGAAGCCGACCTGCAACCGTGCCTCATTGATACGATTCACCTTGCGCTTGCGAATGCGACGGCGTGCGACGGCGCCTCACCTCTGATCGTTGCTGCGAGGGCCCTCACTCAGTCGATCCCCTCTCCTTCGCATCGCTCGACGACAACGCCGACGACGACGACGACGAGGGGCTCTAGTTGCGCCGGCTCCATGCCTTCGCTTCTGACGGTCCACAACAACGTCTCGCTCATCAGCATCAACGTCGCCCCCAGCAGCTACCTCGCCTCTGTAGTCATCATCCTCGTCTTCCTCGGCCTCTACATCCCCCACCTGTCTGGGCGCATCTCGCGCAGCCTCCCTACGCTGCCGTCCCTCCCTTCCCTGCCAGCCCTGCCGTCCTACAGGCGCCTCGTCGCCGACAAGCCACCGCCGCCTCCCGCCAGCAGCGACAAGCGCCAGCTCGTCCTGCGCGAACAGTCTCTCGTCGTCGCAGCAAGCGCCGCCGGCAGCAGCAGAGATGGGGGACCCGCTCGACGGCCTCGACGTCTCCTTGCAAGACTTCGAGCATCCCATCAGCCCCACGAGCATGCGCCACTCGTCGGCCCTCCCCAGCGAGCCGGCTACGGAGGATCTCGAGGACTCGGATATCGGTTCCGTCGGTGGGTACTCGCCGCCGGCGTGGCGGAACCTCGGCAACGGAGACCGGAGTCGCGGCTTCTGGAGGCCCCAGCCGGGGCCATGTAGGGCCATGTCTCCCGAGTCGGACGACGACCAGAGCGACGACGATGGGGAGCTCGAGCAGGCCATCCGCACGAGACTGCCGCAGGGCAGCCTGAGCCCTGAGAAGGGCCGAAGCCCGAGCCCGGGACCGGCGGCAGATTCGACAGTGCGGGTAGAGCCGAAGGGCCAGCCCCTGGAGATGCCTCTGGCAAACGCGAGAGCGTCGCCGCAGCCTGATAATTGTGAGTGGGCTGTACCGATGCGCAAATGCGCACGACAGGCCTTGCTCGCTAACGATGGGTCTTCGTAGATATCCGCTTCGCCGTCCGCGCCGAAGTCCTCCAACGCACCAAGCCCTTGGAAAACGCCATCTCATTTCTCCAGAAGCGATACCAGGCCCTCACGTCGAGCTGGACCACCAGCTTGGCCAGCCTGCTCGTTGCCGCGCTCGTCATCTCCACGGCCAAAATGCTCTCCAAGCCCGCCGCATCGCGGCCCGTCGGCGACCTCGTCAAGGTAGCCGGACTGGCGCGCTCCTTCGAGCCGCTCATCTACTTCTCCGAGCCGGCGGCCGCGCACGTCAAGGACCTGCAGTCCACGAGCATCGCCGTGTGGGACCTCGGCGAGTCGGTGCGCATCAGCGGCATGAGCGACGCCGACACCATCGTGCAGAGCTTGGACGCCATCAGCGAGACGATGAAGAAGCTTGTTCTCGACCTCACCAGGTTCCACACCCACGTCGACGGCGACATTGATGCGTGAGTCTTCACAGCCCGCGCCTCCGTCGAATGCGCCAACCCGCCCCTGAGACTCGTGACGTTGCGCTGACTTGACAAATCGCAGCATCCTCGACGTCATGGATTGGGCCAAGATGCACCTCAACCGCCTCAACAGCCGCGCTCCGTCATCCCACCTCTCCCAAGCCTACGACAACATCCACAACCTCCTCTCCGACGCCCACGTCCTCGAGGACTCGGGAGGTGCACCCACCCGCCTCGGCCGCGTCACCACGGCCGTCTTCGGCATGAGCAATCCCCAACGCGAGCAGCGCATGGTCCAGCGCCTCTTCACGGCCTTCATATCCACGATCGAGGAGGCGATCCAGGACGAGCTGGAGCACAGCGTCAGCCTGTTCGCGCTGTTCGACGACATCGACGACCACTTCCTCAAGCTCGCGCGCCACGTCGCGCACGAGTCGTCGACGCAGGACGAGTTCCACGCCGAGCTGCTGTCGGGCCTCTGGGCGCGCATGCTGGGCCCCCGCGCCGCCGAGCTGCGCAAGTTCGAGCGCAACAAGGCGCTGCTGCACGACGTGCGCCAGAAGACGGTGCGCAACAAGGGCAACCTCGTCAGCCACCACGGCAAGCTCCTCGGCCTCAAGGCCTCGCTGGAGACGGTCCGCGGCAAGCTGGCCTCGCAGCTCGTCCGCGGCCTCAACTCGAGCACCCTCACCCTCGAGGACCAGATCCGCGGCATCGCCGGCGTGCGCGACTACCTCTCCGACATCCGCCGCCAGCAGAAGTCAAAGGTCATGGAGACGCTCTACTCCATCGACCGCTCCAGGAAGTACGCTGGCGTCCCCGAGATAGGACAGGGCGCCAACGGCAACGCCGTCGAATACGCGTCTGACAGCATGTAGCCGCCGCCCTGACCGAGGAAATCGTTCATTTCGCTGGCGTTGGGGCGCTGAGGCAACATACAACGGGGGAGTCTCCATGTTGCTTTACGGTTTTTTATTTATTTTTGCCCCGTTTATGGTGGTATCGATTCGGCATGGGCCGGCTATGGCTTTGGTTTCACATGAGAGTACTTCGGCGTTTACGTATGCAGCGATGGCAACACATGGGCAGCGTTGGTCGGGATATCAGGGGTGTGTCAATTCATGCGGCGACTGCGCGCCGGCTTGATCGCATTCACGCGGTGCAGCGCCAAAGATATAGCTCAAGTGAGAGACACTTAGATCATTTACCATTTCGTGCTATTGTGACGAATCAGGCGTCTTCGCGGCAGGATGTCGCGCGGGGTCACCACAAGAAGCGTTTTATAACATGCAATGTATTAAAAGGCCTGTCCGCATAACCTCCTTTGTCAATTTTGCCGGTTGAAAACGTGGGCCGTTTCGTTCTGAGGGGGTATAGGCCTTTCTCCAGGCGGTCTCCACGAAAATCGACATCCTTCCAACGCCTTCCAACAGGGGTTCCCGTCGATGGACCAATGTGCCACCACCATGTTCGGCAACGGGGGCCTCGAACCTCTGGAGGTTGCCCTTCCATCGACGTCCCGCAACTTTTGTCCTTCCTTCTTGAGAAGAATAGCAACGAAGTCTATCTGTACATAATGCAATCCCCATAAGGCAGCCATGAACCATCAGTCATGTTCATCGCCCCTATGGAGCAAAACCCGTCCCGGAGATAACAAGTCTGTTAAGGAAATCAACAAATGAGATGCGTTCTTAAGAATGAAGGATGGACTCCAAGAGCCTAAGCCTTAGTCTCCTCCTCCTTCTTGGCATCGTCGTTCTCCTCGGCGCCCTGGGCCTTGACGTATTCGTCGTAAACCGCAAGCGCCTCGTCGACCTTGGCCTTCAGGGCGCTGTCATCCTCAATGCTATTCGGAAAGTCAGCAGCTTATCGTATGAGTCCATGTGAATGGGACACTTACAGGTTGATGAGTTCAGAGTTGTCCATCTCGAGAAGCATGCCGGTGATCTTGCCAGCAAGCTCCGCGTTGATGGCCTGGATCTTGGGGAAGATGATTTCACCAAGAATCTGCTTCTGCTGGGCCGGCTGCGCTCCCGCAAGCTGGCTCTGCAGGCCAGAGGAGGCTCCCTCGGCGCCACGGGCGCCCTGAGCGGGGAAGTTGCCGTTACGGCCGTTACCACCACGGCCCATACCACCCTGCTGGCGGTTGTTGGGAGGGAAGCCAGGCACGCCAGCACCAGGCATGCCACCGGCAGCGCTAGGAGGCGCGCCAGGCATACCACCGCGACCGCCCTGGGGGCCGCCCCGGCCACCCGAGAGAGCAGCCTGCTGCGCCTGCTGCATGGCGGCCATGAACTGAGGGGTACCGGGCTGACCGTACTGAGGAGGGAACTGGCCAGGCATGCCGTACATGTTGGGGGGCATCTGCTGGGGAACGGCGCCACGGCCACCCTGCTGAGGGTAGCCGGGGAACTGACCAGGGCGACCGCCCTGAACACCGCCCATTCCCATCCCGGGCTGAGGGAACGGCATGCCGCGGCCGCCCTGGGGCATGAAACCGGGCTGCTGACCGGGAGCGTAGAAGACGGGGGGCTGCATGTACTGCTGAGGCATACCGGCAGCCGCCGCGGCCTGCTGCATGCGCAGCTGGTTGCGAGCCTGGATGCTAGCCTCGAGCTGGCTCTTTCGAACGTCCTTGCGCTGGGCGAGGGCAACATAGAGAGGCTTGCCGTTGAACATTCGCTGGTTCATCTCGGCCACAGCCTTGGTGGCATCGTCGGGGCTGCTGAAGCAGACGAAGCCAAAGCCCTTGCTCTTACCGAGAAGCTTCTTGTCCGACTTCTTCTCAGACTTCTTGTCGGCGGCCTCCTCCTCTTCGCCCTCCTTGGCGTCCTCCTTCTTGATCTCCTTCTCCTTCTCTTCCGCCTCCTCTGCCTTGGGTTCCTCACCCTCGCTCTCCTTCTTCTCCTCGCCCTCCACGAGGGCGTCCCTCATGACCTTGGCCGAGGTGATGGGACCGAACTCGGAAAACATCTGGCGGAGCTTGTCATCGTCGACATCATCGTCCAGGTTCTTGATGTAGAGGTTGACGCCCTGGTATTTGTTGGCCTTCTCGAGGCGAGCCGCCTCGTAAGACTTGCGAAGCTCCTCCTCGCGCTCATGCTTCTTCTGAGCACGGCCCACATACAGGTCCTGGCCACGGAACTCCTTGTTATGAAGCTCCTCGACGGCCTTGGCAGCGCTCTCGTGGGTGGTGAAGTTAACGAAACCGAAGCCGCGGTTCTTGCCTTCCTGGTCGCGGGCGAGAGAGGACGAGGTGATGTCGCCGTACTTCTCGAACAGCTCGCGGAACTCGTCGTCAGAGGTGTCGTTGGCGACATTCTTGACGTAGATGTTGGTGAAGTTGGCCTTCATCTCCTCAAACTTGCTCTGGCGGTCCTTCTTGGGGATGTGGTGCCCGACGTAGACCTTCTTCTCGTTGAGCAGCATGCCGTTGACGTGCTTGATCGCCTGAGAAGCAGCCTCATCGGTCTCGTAGTGAACAAAGCCGTAGCCCTTGGAGTTGCCGTTCTCGTCCTGGGCGACCTTGCAGCTCAAGATATTGCCAAAAGCAGCAAAGGTGTCGTGGAGGGCCTTGTTGTCGATGGCGACATCGAGGTTCTTGATGAAAACGTTGCCCTGGCCGGTCTTGCGCAGAGCAGGGTCACGCTGGGACCACATGATGCGGCAGGGGCGGCCCTTGATCAGGGTGTAGTTCAGCTCCTCCAGAGCCTTCTCGCCGTCAGCCGTGGCGTTGTAGTTGACATAGGCGTAGCCGAGCGAGCGACGGGTGACGGCGTCACGGCAGACACGGATGGAAGCAACAGCGCCGATCTGGGAGAAGAGTTCGAAAAGCATAGCCTCGGTGACAGACGGGTCGAGCTCGCCGACGTAGAGAGAAGCAGAGTTCTGCGGGTGGGGGGCAGCAGAGCTGGGGGCGGGAGCGGCGGCGTCATCGGACGCACCGCTCACGGTGGTGTCCACGGCAGGTGCCTTGGCATCGCCGCTGCCGTTGAGAGAAGTATTGTTGAGGTCGTTGGCAAGCTGGTCAACAGCGCCCGAGGTAGTGTTGGCGGACATTTTGAATGGGTGGCGTGGGTGGTCGACGGAGGCTGCGCAGGAGTCGTGATGTTAGCACCCAACGTCCTGGGGCCGGCGAAGCAGGATGCGTGAGGAACGTACTGGTCAAAGGGTAGATGTCGGTGAGAGGTAATGAGGACTTTGAGTAGCGAGAAGGGCCGGCTCAAAGTGGATGATGGTTGTGTAGGTTGGCGTTGTCCTGTCAGGCGATGCCGCACAGACACTTGTCAAGTGAGAAGGGCTTTTTGGGTGGTTTTCAAATTTTTTTGGATGATTTTCTTGATTGAAAGAACAAGAGCAAGAACAGAGACGTCGTACGAAGACCGTACCTCTGGACCGACTCGTCGTTATGGGTTTGGGGTTTGGAGATAAGTTGGGGTGGTGGGTGAAGGAGGAGGAGGGCAGAGCGAAATTTCGTCGAGATGATATTTTTTTCAGAGGCTGCCGGAACCTGGCGCATGTGGTGGAGTGACCCTTCCCAAGGCGTGCCATAGCACCAGCGGGAGGTACCTTTGTTGCCGCTGGGGTTGCGCTAGCGCCGCCAGGTCTACAGTACGTGGCACTGTGGCTTTTACGCGGTGCAAGTCGCGCCGGAGGGGTCGTGTTTGGGTCGCAGGCTTCACGCAGTGTGCGCACTAACATCGTTGGGAAGCCCGCCTCCCGCGTTTGCTAGCCATTAATGCAGTTGAGCCGATGCGAGTATCTGGGAGAAGAGCAGGGTACATGGGGCGCACTGAGCAAACCGTTTCGCGAGAGCCGTCGTCGGCTGCCAACTTTGCAGGCAACATCCCAGCCGGACTTTGATGTGCGCGCGACAGCTCGTGGGCAGCTGCTCGCCGCGTACTCCGTGCTCCGTACGGTATCTCTTTGTCACAAGTTTGTCATTCCGACTGCTCGCTCGCCGCCACCCTCTTGAAGGCGTCAACTCAAAATGGATCCAGCTTGCGGCCTCGCATTCCTTGGACAAAACATGCTATCGCTCTCATGCGCTTGGCTGGTGGTGACCGATTTCAACTTTGCGGCGCCCAAGCATCGCGTTAAGTGTGCCTCACCCCATATATATAACGGCAAACCGACATTGTTCATTTGCTCCCGTCATATTTGCGCTCGTGATCAGCGGCACAGCCCCGCCTCGACGGCAGCTATTGCTCGAGCAGCGCGAGCAAGCTTCCAACACCAAACAAGCGTCGGTGTACAGACAGTGAAGCACAATCGCCGAGTACGTTTTCTCTAGGAATAACCGCCGAAGGCCGCTGCACCCGCTTCTCTTTGGCCCAGAGTTCATATATAGAATGCTAGCAGACGGCGGCTCGCTGCCCAAAGGTGTTGAATTTCGCCAATAGAAGCCGCTGCCGGATGCTGTTGGTGCCGGGTACGCACCCAGCCGGGTTCCCGTTTTGCAAGCCTGCGGTCTGTGCTACCCTGCCCAGCTATGCTCGTAATTAAGCCTGCCGGCAAGTCGAAGTGCTCGTGAGGCTGAAAAATTTCCAATGACAGGATATCGTGGGACGGTGGCGGTTAAGCTACGCGGGAGGGCTCGCACGGGTTGAGTACAGGAATATTCATTCTTTCGCGCTTCGAAGCAGTGTAATCTGCTATTGCCCGACCCCACGATCTCTGGCGCCGAGCGAGGGTTCTAGCTTTCTGCAGCCCAACTTATTACATCTTTGATCCCTTAGTCGTAGAATACCAATGGCCCCCGTTTCTTTCTAGTCGGGCCAAGTCCTCCTCATGCTCTTCTCTACCGCTCTGCCAGTTCTTCCTTTCTAAGTCCTTAAGCATAGCGTGGTGGTCCTCGGGCGAGATGCTGATACGGCCGTACCGCTCAATTTGCAGCCCGACAGCCGGGTGGACGAAACCGTCACGACGCTGCATGGCGGTGAGCTGATCGATGACCCTTTGGTCAACTTGGGGCTTCTTCCTCGGGCCCTCCCGCAAAGCTGCTTCGACTGAGGCCAATTCGTCGTATAGCCTGCCCTGATTTGTGGTCTTGTATGACGAGTAGTAGTGCTGGATCTGCGCTATAGGAGGAGACATGTCTTGTCGAATTAGGAAAGTGGTCGACTTGATGTAGCCGTGGAAAATGCCAAGTGCGTGAAGCTTCTTCAGTGCCTCTTTGCAGAGGTCAAGGTCATCTATGGTAGCTTCGCGTGCTGACACGGCCTCGAGGACGTACCCTATGATGCGCTGGCCGTTATCTGTGAGGTGCGCGATAAAGCGTGGCGCAAACGGGGCGTCTTGCAGCAGCGAGTAGATGTGGCACTCCCTGGCGAGGCCGTGACTGTCCTCGCCCTGGAAATGCAGGTTCCAAAACGCCGTAACCTTATCGAAGCCGAGGTCTTTGGGAGCGGCAAACCTTCCAGATGGTACGTGGCCATTAATCTGTAGGCGACCGGGCCCGTCGTCGAAGTCGACGTCTGCAACTCCCTGGCAGCGTTCGAGGTTCCAAAGCTCAAGAAAGTCAATGCTGGTTGGGTGCCATGCGGACGTGATGTCGGGCAGCCGTCTCGTGGCGCACGAAATGATGTGTAGCTTTCCGTCGACCGCATCGATGGCGAGGATCGCCTCATCCCAGTCACCATCGGGGACGGTTTGAAAACCCAGGCACTTGCCGCCTAAATCAGGAAGGCCAGATGGCGGCTTCGACGCCGTGAGATATTTAATGACGGTGCGTGAGTTCACCGCAATGCGATAGTGTACGGGGTGTGTCGGTGGACCTTGCAGGACGGTGATGATCTCAAAGGGGACTTGAATAGGCGACATTTTGGGGTGAAGGGGGACGGAGATCAAGCAATGGCGGCGAAGTATCTTGCAATGCGGCGGAGCCGTGGATAATCAAGAGGTGTAGTAATGGATTGTATATTTGATCGTTGGTTAGGTCCGGCCAGGTGTGCACAATGGGAGAGGTAATAGAGCGGGAGACAGTGGTATATATATTCGAATGCAAAAGCTACGGTATTTCTATAAGTGGTGTGTGCCGATCAGCACTTGTCAATCAATACGTCCCGTATACATCTCCAACGCCATCACTGGCACTACATGTGGCGCCTACGTGCCATAGGTAAGGTAAGTTGGCAAGGTTGGTGGCTGCTTGACATCCAGGGGATAGTTACATTGCATTAGGTACGAGTGCGCGGTGCAACGCACCCCCATTCCCACGCTGCTGTCTGCCAATGCAGACACCCCAAATCCACAGGCACACCCCCATGTTCCGGGCCCCAGAAACAATGTCGACACAAAGTCACAATTTAAATCGGGTAGAATCTCCGCGCAATTCTAAGTCACGAGTAAAAGCGGTGGACAAAGAGTGTGTACATGTAATGTTTAGTAGACCAGCCTCGTACATCTACATACATATACCCATCCCGTTCCAACTCTCCGGTGCGCAATTTCAGAGCGAAGCCCCCTTAGTCACTAGCAATGATTCTCTGGGCCAAATTCAACGGCGGTTGGAGCTCTTCCGGTCCGCGGCCAGGGCCGCTGCCGCGTCCCGGGCCTGGCACGCGGAACAATTGTAGTATAGATCTACGGGGGGCAGTCTGGTAGTTCTGCCGCAATTTCCGGACCCCTGGCATGCGCGGGTGCTTGGCATATTGTAGATCTTATGTCCGCAAAGGTAATGGCCGTCCTGAGTGTAGCACATGGTGACTTGATATCTTTTATTGCTGGTGATCAGATATGGATAATTGTAGAATGCTGATGGTGATAGAATATTGAGTTGTTAAGGCGCGATAGTGATATTAATCGGAAAGCATCAGTCCTCGTCTAGCATGGACTCTACATATACTCAAAACTCGAATTTAGTTTGCGAGGACACGGTAGTGACCTTTTTTGACTACCGAAAGCGAAAGGGCCCTGTTTGACAGTATTATTCAAGAGGCATTAACGCAAGATCTTACGCCTCGTGTTGCATTTCAACAAAGATGTTGGGCTGGGACAATACATTCTCGGAGCATGTGCCTTATAGAACATTTCTTTCTGTTGTAAATCTCGGACTGCGTATCAGAAAGCAAACGGGAGGTGTACCCTATACAGGTAAGGTATATGGCACCATAGCCTCGTGGAACAATCCCAGGAGAAATGCATGCGTATTGCGAGGCCTGACTCCGCTGGTTTGCGTCTAGCAAACATATAAAGATTGGTAATTGATATTTATTATTTTGCCAGTATGAGCATCAAGACCATCTGACAGAAACGACGGCGACATTCATCCCGTGGTTGTTGCCATGTATTAACACCAGCCCTGTTGTTTGTTCGAACAATCCGTAAAACATTTGAGAACAGTGAGCTGCAACAAAGGCCAGCTCAACAAAGCGGGAGGGCAACAAATCCCTCCATCGAACTATGAAAAGCTGTCTGAAAAGTGAAAAGCACATGAGCGACCATCTGATCATATGGCCTACGCTGTCCATCTTTATACCCACGGCTTGTCAAAGCTCGTTTCACCCCCACGTCACGGACTTGTGATGCTGCTAGCAACAGTTCATTCGTGACGTGTGATTGTCTACATAGAACGCTTGGCTAATTGAATGGAAGATCAATCACAACTTATGCGGTTGGTTGGTCCAACAGCAGCTATTTAGCCGGTCTGCATGAGCAGGCAACTTCTGCGATTAGCCGGACCAACAATCTCATCTGCTCGTACTGTACTCGAACGAATGAATTTGAAATTGTCGGGACCAGCTATGGAGGTGACACGCTTCACAAGGACGCCCTCAAGCTTCGAAACGAACCTCACTTCTAAAACGTTTTCGCAACTGTCACAATTTCAAAAACCTCGCAGTGCTCCACAAAATTCACAGAAATGGCGTACAAGAAACTGTCACCAAACGAAGACGAGGGTCACATGGGCATGTTCTTGTAATAGTGCACAAGAAGTGTAACAAACCCCGTGAGATCGCCACATAATACGTGCATTTGAACTCTCTCCTTACCCATTTACATCTTAAACGTCGAAACATAAACTGTTAGCTCTCAAAAAGGACAGATATGCATTTTCTTTACATTTTCCAGCTTGTCATCGCTTTGACTGGCGCGCATGCTCACTGTACCCTGGGCAATGAATATTACGCTGTTCAATATCTTTGTGTATTACTGTCGTGTGAAAGGCATTGAGTTAAAACGAACTTACAAAATAGATCTTGCTCAAATCTATCCCCATCATTTGGCATCATGCGCAGACGATCTTAGAATGAGACCACTTTCTGGTTGTCGTGTACAGTGCGCGTCTCAAAAGTCTAACGGAGCAGGAAAGTCGCCTCTCCGGGAGCAGCGACGTGCCTGTGCCTCCTCCAGCCTCTGAAGCGTGGCTGCTGCAGCCTGCGCCACTGGAAGGGGTCTTATCTTATCGGAGCTCGGTGTTCCAGTGGTGTGGCCTCCCTGACCTCATCGTCCAACACCCCACCAAGCACCGAGGCCGTCTATCGCTGGGCACGCGGAACATTTGGCTGACTGATGAGAATCCGAACGCTGAATCTTCCAGAAAACGCACCTCTGTCCCACACGTCCACGACCCCCATCTGCCTCCCGTGAAGCACACGGGCTCTCTATCATGTGCTTTGGCCTGCCAGCTCCTGTCGTCGCCTAGAGAGCAACCCCGTTACCGTCACCATGTTCTCGACCTTCACCGGGAACTCAAGGCGGCCCCGGAACGTGAACTTGAGCGGGCAGGCCGGCAACCCCTTTGCCAACACATCCTGGAGCCCAGCCGTTGTCTCGAATGCCACCAAGACCGTTTCCGATGCGCAAGCCGAGCGAGAGAAGCGACAGGTAGAACGCCAGCGAGTTAAGGCAGCAGCCGCCATACAGAAGGTATGGAGGGGCCACAAGGCGAGGACGGCTTTGGCGGAGAGCCGACGGGCTGCCTTTGACGACCTGTATCGCTCGGCTTCGAGCTGTACTGCGAGCGAGAGACTCCTGCCCGCCTTCAGCCTACTGTTGGCCTTCTTCTCCGCCCGGCGTATGGACGACATCCAGCGAGTGTTCTTGTTCTCCCATGACTGGGAACTGGCGGGCCTCGACAAGAGTACTTCTGTCGCCGTGCATCCAGCTCAGCTGCAACGCTTCGTTGAGGTCCTCGTCAAGTCACTGGTCGTGGCCTCATCAGACAGGTACGTTCATCCCGCTTACATCTGCTGCCGGCGGTGACTGGCTGAAAGTCCGAGTGAGCGAAAAACAGTTGCTGACAGCCGTTGCAGCGACATCCCTCGAGATATGGGGCAGCTTCTCAATGTTATGGTTCGAACGATTTCGCACGCGCCCTTGACGATAGTAGCATCTCTCGACCAGTACTACAAAGGCTTATCTCAGCTATGTCGTGTTCGAGAAGCTGAAAAGTGGAAAGAGGAGTTGAAAGAAGCGCTCACCATGCCGCTCAGGGTGTCCTTGGGAGACGGTGCGTACTGCCACTGGCATTGCCGTTCCTAACTCTCGTGAGCTGGGTGCATTATTGACGCACTAAATAGCACTGCCCTCGGCGTATAAGGCTCTTGCCTTCAGCTTCTTGGCCTGCAACGATATAGTTCAGTTCGAAGACAACATTTCCTTCTTATCCGAGGGCATTCAAATTGGCAAACTTTCCGATGCGATTACGACAAGCTATACTGCCTCTCCACAGTTGAACATCTCGAAGGATCGTCTTTTGTGGCTGCTAGCTCACTTTATCGATCTGAGTCGCCTCAGGCCGAATTCATCGGACAAGTTCCCCTTCCTCGGCGCCCTCCTCGCTCAACTGTCATATCTTTCGTCTGAAATCAGCGTCCGATCTGGAATCAAGTCTACGGTACAACCTTTTTCCAACGTAGCAGACAACTCAATCGTGCAGCCGCTCCAGCCTTATGTATCGCATCAGTTGGCCTCGCTTGTCGACCACGATGGCATTTCTCGGCTTCTGTACGATTTCTCCGACAGCCTGGCGCAAACTTCGAACCACGAGTCTCACGGAGCAAGTATCCTCGCCGGCTACATTTTGACGTTGCTGCAGTGCTTTCCCGCCAACGCTGATGACACTCGCATGCGCCTCTTCCTTGAGGAAATCCCGACGACATTTGGCCAGATTCCAACGGTCAAATTCCTGTGGCACATCATGAAAATGACTTCCGTCTTCTTGAAAATGAAGACTGAGTCGGAACGGCCGTCCGAAATGCTCCGAAGATATCTCCGCGGTGGCTCTCAGCTCTCGAGCGAAACGACTGAGGAGCAGGAGTGGCGCATCATCCTGCTCTTCCTCGAACTGTACATATTCATCCTCCGCCTTAGCGACGATGAAGACTTTTCCAGCGGCATGAGAAATCAGGCTAGGGAGAGCAGTTCGTCCTCATCCCGACTTCGATCCTGCAGCTTGTCTCTTGACGATGTGGAATCCCTTACAATCTTCTTGAAGAACACGGCCTTTGCCCTGCACTACAAAGCCAATGAACTCTCAAACAGCCAAAAGGCGATTGAGTCGACTACAAAGTCTCGTCTCGACTCGTACTTGGGGCACAACCCATCGTTCGACACCGGTTCCGCCACCGCCGGCTCAACATCGCTGGCGTCGACTAAGGCTGACCTGGATGGCTTACGAGACATCCTCACGACAGCACTGAAGATGTTGTACGAGAGAGACTCTAGGTTGCACTTTCTTCCCGCGGATCACTGGCTCATGACCCGTAAGCTTGAGCAAGAAGACTTTGTCAGCGCGGTAATAGCGGAGGAGCAACGACAGAACAAGGAAGAGGCTGAGGGAAGCGATGACGAAGCGGATTCCAGCATGGACAATTACGACGTCGACTCGGGACTCTACTCCACGATCGCAGGTCAGCGGCTTTCTCGTCATGTCAGACTGGAGAGATTGAAACGGCAGCAAATGCGCGCGCAGCGGGAACGCAAGTTGGCAGAAATGGGTCCAAAGCTCGAGATCCTAAAACATATGCCCTTCGTTGTGCCTTTCGAAACTCGGGTCATGATTTTCCGGCAGTTCATCCAGTTGGACAAAGGCCGCAGAGGCGGGGATAATCCTTTTCCCATGTTCCCTATGCCTTCGTCCAGGCACCATGCCAGAATTCGCCGAGGGCAGCTCTTCCAAGATGCGTACCAACAATTTTACCAATTGGGTGACGGCTTGAAAGACCCGATTCAGATTACCTTTGTGGACCAATTCGATACCCCTGAGGCAGGAATCGACGGCGGCGGGGTGACCAAAGAGTTCCTGACGAGCGTTACGTCCGAGGCGTTCGGAAATGCGGGAGGAGATCAGGGCATGTTCAGTTCAAATGAGCAAGGGCTGCTATTTCCCAACCCGACAGCAGCAGACACCATGCGCGAGTCCCTCCGGCAATACGCCTTGACCGAGGATTCCACTGATTGGAGAGATGCCATGGCCAGCTTGCTCAAGCGCTTCGAATTCCTCGGGCGGATCGTGGGGAAATGTATGTACGAGGGAATCCTTGTCGATCTGGCGTTTGCTGGCTTCTTTCTCTTGAAATGGCCTTCCACAGGACCTAAAGAGGAGAATTCGTACAAGGGCAGCATAAACGACCTACGAGACATGGATGAGGACCTGTATAAGGGGATGCTGCGACTCAAGAATTACCCTGGCAACGTTACTGATCTTGGATTCGACTTCACCGTTGAGGACCAAGTCTCGCCACCCGGGCAACCCGTGAAGACGATCACGAGGAAGCTCATACCAAATGGCGACGAGACGCCCGTCACCAACGACAACCGGCCGCTTTACATCTCATACATGGCTCGCCATCGGCTAGTCGTCCAGCCATCATTGCAAACCGCAGCTTTCCTCCGCGGTCTCCGTGCCATCATCCGCCCCTCCTGGCTATCCATGTTCAATCAGTCTGAGCTACAGCGCCTCGTCGGTGGAGACTCATCAGAGATCAACATTGAAGACCTCCGGAGGCACACGGTGTACAGCGGCCTCTACGAGATCGGCGACGATGGGGAGGAGCATCCAACAATCAAGCTGTTCTGGAAGGTTATGGGCGATTTCACAGATTCACAGAGACGAGACGTGCTCAAGTACGTGAGTTCCACGCCGCGGGCACCGCTGTTGGGCTTCTCCCAGTTGCGGCCCATGTTCAGCATCAGGGACGGCGGCACAGATGAGGAACGGTTGCCGAGCACGAGCACCTGCGTCAACTTGCTCAAGCTTCCACGGTACACAAGTGAGGCGACGCTAAGGGAGAAGCTGCTCTATGCAGTGACGTCGGGGGCAGGCTTCGACTTGAGTTAGAATGTAGAAGAGAGGCGCAGAACAGCATTGGTCGATGCATGGAATGTATATCCAACGCATTGGTAGAGTCGCCAGTGGCATACACACACGCGCGCGCGCGCGCACATACACCTTTTACGCTTATGAATCCATTATGACAAGATACGAAGTTGAAGCTGGCTCCTCGTCCCATTGCAGTCCCATCATGCTTGATAGCTTCTCTTCAGTAGTCCCGGCTTCCTCTCAATTAGATCCAGAAGCATTTGTCCGAACAACCCGTTCGCCCATGCAAACCTTGGAAGTCAGCATTGCGAAGCGCTTGTATACAGAACAGACTCGTGCAACTTACCAAGACCTGGTCCACTTGGTATCGTCATGAGTGTTCACCGACTCGTGAATGAGGCCCAGGCCGCTTGTAGAGCCCATCAACTGCCTTATGCTGCGGACAATCTCACCATCGTCGTTGGTCGTCATGATCTGCATGATAACGCCCATGGGCCACGCCATGCCAGGGCCGAGGTGCGGGCCGCCCGTGGAGTTCAGGACAGGACCAAAGCCGAAGTATGGATTCGACCGGCTGAGAACAAAGTCGCGCGTGCGCTTGTAGGTGGAATCAGAGGAGGTCTTGTAGCCGAGATGGGGGATGCTGAGTAGCGATGGGACGTTGGCGTCATCCTGACCAGCTGTATTAGCAAGCAAAATACTCTTCAGGTAATAAAGTTGTCTTACCATGAGGTTTGACGATCCGAATCCATCAATTTCATATGCGTAGATATCGCCGTATTTAGGATGCTTGACAATACCATGCTTACCGATAGCCTTTACAATACCATCGGCCAGTTTCGTCATCTGGGCAGCCGTGTCCTTGTCAATCGACTCCATTATTACCACACATGCTTTAAGGAACCGAGAGAACATCATGTTGGCTGGGATGAAGTACTGGAAGAAGGTAGAGTCGTCCGACGGGCGGAAGAAGCTGCGCACCAAGCCCAGGCCGCCAGCCACGGGGCTGCCGGCGCCGTTGTTGGACACCACTTCGGTAGCGCTGTTCGCGTTGCGTAGCCAGGTATAGGGAGACGCGTTGACGTGCCCGTCGTCCGTATACGTTCCCTGCATCATGTCGTTGGCCGTCTTGAGAATCGTCCTGACGGCCTCTGCCCAGTGGAACTTGCCGAAGAACTGGACATCCTTGGTCACATCGTAGTAGTCCCAGGACAGCTGCAGAAATGCTGCGAGCGAGTCAAGCTCGTACTTACACTCAAAGACGACATTAGGGTCGTAGGGCGGATTGACAGTGTCCCCCCTCTTGAACAGATGCCGCTTGTTGAAATTTGGGGGTAGCTTGGACTCCGGAGGCGGCTGGAAGGAGTTGCAGTATGGAAATTTGCTAATGTACCGTGCCTGAAGATTGATGGCGCCACGGTAAAGGGTGGCGATGTTGTTTGACGCGTTGCTGGGGGCGATGTTGAGGATTGGCTTGTAAGACTGGAGCTGGTTGGCGCTGTCGCGCAGCCACATGGCGTGAATATCGCCAGTGCTTATAAATGCCAGCTTCTTCGGTCAGTCATACAGGCGCTCGGAGTAGTCCATTGGGGAGCTCACCTCCTCATCCGGGTTGTCATCGGACACGCCTCTCCACAGGATGGTCGTGTCGACGGTGTTCGGCCACGAGTTGACGAAGAGCCTATATAGATCTGGGTCCGCAATCTGGCTCTTGACTCTCTGGATAGTCTGCTCCACCTCTGGGACCGCATAGGTCCGGCAGCGCGGGTCCGGACGCTGGTAGGGATATTTGAACTTGCCGTTGGAAAATGGCGGGTGGCGGTCGGCGGCATAATTGTCATAGGCAGGGCAGTCTGAGGGGATCGCCGCTGCCCCTTCGAGGAGAGCGAGAGCGACAACGAGCAAAGACCTCATGGCTGGTTACGATGAAGCTAGAGTCGCGCGACTTGTCTGAGCTCACCATCTCCAATTCCATGCAGCAAGGTGCGCGCCTATATAACGTCAACTAATGTCTCACCCGCGACCCTTCCGATTCTCAACCCCAACCAAGATCATCATCTGATCACCCGCAATCTATCATCCACCAAAGCGCCGAGAAACCTCCAGCCGGGATGCGGGGTAGCAGGCAGGCGAAATGGACTCGTCTGCAGGATTCCATGCAAAGCCGCTTGTCCGTCCAACGACTGTCGATCCCCATGTTGGTCGAGAGGGTTCTCGGCGTCTTTGGGTCTCTGGGGTTACATCGGACGGTTCCTCTCCCTTGAGCTCGGATGCGACAATGGGCTGCGATGAACCAGGCGTGGATGGGGTGGCATCGCAGACGTGACCGTTGCCTATGCGAGATCATCACGGGTCCAGCTGCAGCCGGGTCTGCTGTGTAAGCGGTGGAGGTGAAGAGCATCGCGACTTCAAATGCGACATTTGCTTGGCGCACATGGCGCCCGAGCAGCCCGATTCTCTTCCCGTCCTGTCGACAGGCGTTATTGAGAATGAAGGACGGCAGCAGTAGGAACCAACCTGAAAAGTTCCCCTTGTAATCGTGGACTGACGCGAACATGGGATGTTGTCCATATAGGGTAGTCGTCAGTTCGTAACTCACGGCCAAAACGAACGCAATGCCTCTTTCAATCAACGCCGTCATATCCCACATCAAACAGAAGGCAATCCTTGTGCGCTTTGTTCCCTTTTCCCTTTCCGAGGAATATCTCCAATTGCGAGAGTTGTTTCGCATTTCCAAGGGGAGGATCGGGTACGAGATTTATGTGGTGTCACATTCGCTGGTCTGGCAAACCGTCGATTCCCCCCGCCCCCGGCAAGAAAGCCAGTCTTCATGCTGGAACGAAACACTGCTCCCCTTTGCTCCAGCTCCGTTGAATCCGGGCCAAGGCCCAAGTCTACAGCGGTTTAAAGTCCAGGAAGCGCCTTCAGCGGTTTGCGTCAGGGAATCATCGAGTCCGCAGTGACCTCGCGACACCGCTGCTTCTCCTTAGGAACAAATGATGGGTCTGGAAAGACCACACGCGCGGAGGCGGCATCCATGAGAAACCATCGCAAGAGTGGCACGGCTTCTCTCGGAGTCACCTTAGACGGGGTCACGGCGAGACGTCTGCGTGAAACAGCCGACGCGACGCTGATGGCTGTTGATTCACCCGCTTGCCAACCTGCGTCAAACACGGACTCGAGGCATCTCGGGAACCCTGCGCAGCCAAGCTCCGATCGCAAAGCCAACAGCACGAATACAAGAACCAACAATGACCTGAAGCAGGATGCGGAGCGGACCCCTGACGTATCACAGGTCGGACCAAGGCAATGCAGAATGACGTTCGGGATGCCCCGCCGGTCGAAGACGCGGCCAGATGGCTTGTGAGCGCGTCGTCCAAGAGAGCACAGTACATCGTCGCGACTTCTTAAGCCGAGCGACGTCGCATGTTGGGTAAGGATATGCGCAAGCTGACAGGTACCCCACAGGTCCAGCGACCACCGGCTTGGGTCGGCTATCTCCAGTCAGCCCCCATCGGCTCCCCAATCGGCTCCGGGCCACAAGAGCTCTCCACCGGCCAATTGCCGAGCAGATAATTGTAAGTTTGTCACGCCGCCGGTCGTTCGACTTCCTCCTCGTACGCCTCTCATCCATCTCTCGAGCCGTTCGCGAGGAGCGCCACAGCACCGCTCCCCTCCCAGAAGGAACCATGTCGGCCCCCGTACCTGTGTCGAGATGCGTCCAGCGCAGCACCAGAGCCATTTCCAGGTGGCGGCCGCGGCAGGTCCTCCGCCCTGCGGCTGCGGCGTCGAGAAGCGTCGCGACCGTCGCGCGGCCGGCCATGCGGCTGTCCATGCCCGCCGCACGCACCTTCAGTACGGGCGCGAGGCTGCGCATGGCCAGCGCCGACGAGGCCTTCGATCCTGCGAGCATTGAGCGCGAGTCGGACGAGGTCGACGTGTGCATTGTCGGCGGCGGCCCTGCGGGTTTGAGTGCCGCGATCCGGTTGAAGCAGATGGCCAATGAGGCTGGCAACGAGGACTTCAGAGTTCTGGTGTTGGAAAAGGCCGGCGACATCGGCGCGCACATCCTCTCTGGCGCTGTGATCCAACCGTCTGCCATCAGTGAGCTCATTCCCGACTGGCTCGACGAGTCCAACCCGAATCGCTTCGAGCACGCGACCCCTGCCGGCACCGATCGGATGCGTTTCCTCACCAAGAAGTCTGCCATCCCCATCCCCGCCCCTCCGCAGATGTGCAACCACGGCAACTACATCGTCAGCCTCAACCAGTTCGTCAAGTGGCTGGGCGAGCGGGCTGAGGAGCTCGGCGTCGAGGTCTACCCTGGCTTCGCCGCCTCCGAGGTCTTGTACGACTCGGACGGCTCAGTCAAGGGCGTGGCTACCAACGACCTGGGCATCGGGCGAGATGGCAAGCCCAAGGACACGTTCGAGCGTGGCATGGAATTCCACGCCAGGATTACAATGTTTGGCGAGGGGTGCCATGGAAGCTTGACGAAACAGGTCATCAACAAATTTGACCTGCGGAAAGACAGCCAGCACCAAACGTACGGACTGGGCCTCAAGGAGGTTTGGGAGATCGACCCTGCCAAGTTTGAGAAGGGTCTTATTGTCCACTCCATGGGCTACCCTTTGCCCAAGGATGTGTACGGAGGCTCCTTCATGTATCACTTTGGGGAGAACCTTGTGAGCTTGGGGCTGGTGGTCGCGCTGGACTACCAGAACCCTTGGCTTTCGCCGTATCAGGAGTTCCAAAAGCTCAAGCACCACCCGCTGTTCAAGAACGTTCTCGAGGGCGGCAAGTGCATTTCGTATGGCGCCAGGGCGTTGGTCGAGGGCGGCTTCCAGTCAATACCCAAGGTTGCATTCCCCGGCGGCGCGCTCATTGGAGACTCTGCGGGCTTTGTCAATGTGCCAAAGGTCAAGGGAACGCACAACGCCATGAAGTCTGGCATGCTGGCTGCCGAGGCGGCGTGGACGGCTCTGAACCAGACCAACGAAGGCACCGTGTTCCTCTACGACTACGAGGACTCGCTGCGCAAGTCGTCCATCTGGAAGGAGCTCAAGGAAGTGCGTAACATGCGCCCTTCGTTCCACACGCCGCTTGGTCTCTACGGCGGTGTGGCATACTCCGGCCTGGAGGCGTACATCCTGAAGGGCCGAGTGCCGTGGACCCTGAGCCACAAGACTCCTGACTATGCGACCACGAAGCCGGCGGATCAGTTCCCCAAGATCGAGTACGAGAAGCCCGACGGCAAGATCAGCTTCGACATCCTCACCAGCGTCTCCCGTACCGGCACGAACCACGAGGAGGACCAGCCCGTCCACCTGCAGGTCAAGGACTGGGATGCCCACACCGACAAGGCGTACCCTCCGTTCAAGGGCATGGAGAACCGCTTCTGCCCGGCCGGCGTGTACGAGTACGTCGAGGACGAGTCAAAGCCCCATGGCGTGAGATTCCAGATAAACTCTCAAAAGTAAGTACCGGAGCCGCTGGCGCAATGTGGACAACAGGGCAACTGACTGTAAACCGAACAGCTGCATACATTGCAAGACATGTGATATCAAAGCTCCCCAGCAAGATATCAACTGGCAAGTACCTCAGGGCGGCGAGGGACCGAAGTACTACATGACGTGATATCCTTTCTGTACCATACCCGGCCGTGGGCACCACGCTTTACAGTAGATGTAGCACTGCCGCCGGGCACTCTCTTGCTATTTGGGTTGTGTACATACGATTGCAAGATACATACGGGGTCGGCGCAGGCAGAATATACCATATAACAGTGCTTGGCGCATCGACTTGTTGACAATCGCATTTGGACGACGACCTGTGAAGCAACAAGCAAAACATTACGTGTCCTTTCAGTCGAGCCACCGCGATACGGCGCCCGCGTAGACTGCGCTGGAGTGCTACGAGTAGCTTTGCAGGGCCAAAAAACGGAGAAGAGGAAAGTCAAATCGAAATCGCAGAGAGCTAAATGAAGGCATCTCGTACGAGTACGAGTAAACAAATGGCATGTCGACTGGTCATTCGGATGTTACTTTTTTTGCAGGCTCCTCCACGCTCCTGCAGAGGGCTGGAGGCTCAAGGCCAAGTCGCGGACCAGGAAAATGTTAAGGCGGTACTTTCATGGGACGGCCCCTAAATTGGGGCTGTACGGGAAGAGGTAGCGATACCTGGGGATCCGGGCGCATCTCAAATTTCGGCCATGGCTACCCAAGATTATGATCACCAGTACGGCACTTGCACAACTGCTGCGAGCCGCGAAAACTTGGCTGACGACACCGACGCAATGGAAGGTGCTTCCTGCGTCTATAAAATAATTTTGCGACGAGCGGCGACTTCGCCAGGCCGCCCAGACGGCCGGCCGCAACCTCGGTTGGGGATGCTGACGCAGCGCGAGGCTCAAGTACCGAGACTTGGGCCGCCAGCCACTCAGAGCCCGCAAACAGCGAGCCTCGGGGGGTGAGAGCCGCACACGGCAAATGGTTGGATGAGAATCCATGACTCACACACGGGCTGCCACCCGTCGTCTCCTCCACCACGCAGAGGGCGGAAAACTCTGTCCGTGTCGCGACGCCTGGCCGGGCTGGGTGCGACGCGAAATGTCGCCACTGGCCAGAGAGCGCGAGACGTGCCCCTGGACAGCCGTGTTCGCCCAGCACGCGCACGCCGTCGCATTTTGCTGGGTGCGGCGACAACAAGCGAGCGCAAGAGTTGCCAGCAGGTCCTGTGGTGCCGTGATGTAGTCCTCTGCGCGATCCGTCTCCCTCGGTAGCGTCGCGCAGCCTCTCCGGATCAAATGTCGCTGTGAAGCATCCTACTTCAGGGGCGAGGGTTGGTGTTTCAGATGTCGTCTCCTGTCTGGACGTGTAAGGGGGGGCGACGAAGCCTGGAGGCAATTTCAGGGCGAGGCGGCAGGAAATCAGTGGGTTCCGGCGCGCCGACAGACGCGACGTGGCCAACCAACCGTTGGTCCATACCGTACCGTGGGTAATTTTCAGCCCCCAGCCCCAGCCCCCGGAGCAGGTTGCTTATCGTCGCGACACGATGCAGACGCGCATTGAGAGGAGTCGTCGGTCGTAACGCACATGACTGCGGCAGTCGGCCATTTCCGTCACGCTCCTTTGTCGCCTCTCCGTCGGCGTGGGAAGTCGGGTGGACGAGTCTCTTTGCAGAAACGATGCTCTTGCTCGTTCTCGTTCCTGTTGTGCCGCGATCATGCCGTGGGCGATGCTGGGTGCGTGGGTGAGCGAGTGTGTGGTAGAGAATGGAAGGGAGCAGAATCAAGCCCAGGCATTTGTTTAGCGAACGGGGAAGCCAGGTGTCCGGCGACCGGCGAGCTCGCAGGACAAGCACAAAGAAACGTGTTCCAGGGCTTGCGTGTGCCCTGATGCCACCCAGCGCACAGCGCACGAAGTCGAGTACATCGACCCTTTGCCTGCTATGGAGGTACCTCGAGGGGGCTTCCGGGGCCAGACTGGGTTGCATGGTGGGAAAAAAGGAGATAAAATCACCACTTTCCAGGGCTGCGATTGGCTGGATGGCCCCTTAGCGCGCACGCTAACCTTGGGCCTAGCCTGCCAGAGGCGGCGCCACAGGCCTTTTGTTGCCTGGGGGAAATGCCTTGGCCCGCGAGTGCCAAAATTATAAGTACCCAGGCCTCCCCCAACCCGCTCGTTCCGCCATTCTCGCGCGGAAGTGCTGATCGGTGGTCTTACGTACGTACCTACCACATACGTCGGCCGCTCCTAATTTTTCCCCCCTCGCAACGACGTCACGACCCACCCTGATCTGGCTGGCAACGCTCTGCTTCCATTTCTGCAGCACTCTCTTCTGCTTCACTCGACGCCTTTCCCGCCGACCTGCATCTCCTGCATCGTCCCGCGAAAGGCCTCTCATACACTCTCTTGCGCAGCAAGCCCGTGGTCCCTGGGAAGCGAGCTGGAACGCGAGTGAGCCCGCCCTCTCAGGTTGACCGGCGTCCGACATCTCGCGAGCAGGCATCGAGAACTGGAATACGTTCTTCGAGCCGTCGCCCTCCGTGCAAACGACCTCGTTGACCCCGACGAAGACAGGTACGCGAAAGTCTATCGCCGTCCGTCGCCATCGGGTCGTTGCGCGTGCGTAGACAACGATAGAAAGCAAAAGCAAGTCTTGAATTGAAACGAGGTCTCGAGAAGGCTTGGCGAGCATCCGATCGCGAATCTGCGTGCGATACATCACGCCTCGACCGAGCCAATCCCAAATCTCGATTTCCCGCCTCGTTTGCGTCTGCAGGTTTCTTTGCGACCACCGCACTGCGGAGCAAGCATTCCAACCTGCTCGAGCATCATTCTGTAGGGGAGACATTCACTTGTTCATCTCCCGCTAGTGGTAGGTGTCCTTCCCTACCCGTGCCACTCCCCCACGTTTGCATTGTTCTATTCACTGCTGGCCAAAACTGGCACTGGCAACGGGCCGTCTCGTCCGGCGCTTCAGTGGTCTCCCATCGACAACAACGCGATACTCTGCGACGTACGCGTCGCTCCAGTCCGCATCACCTATCCTGCAAGCTGGATATTCGTGCCTTCATCATCACCTGCCATCATCGCACCGTCGCCTCAGCGTCTGCGGATTTGAGGCTAACGACTTGACAGATCTGCTCGTGTACGAGATCCCGACCGCATCTTCGTTTGGCCCCAGCAAGAAGATGGAAGGCATTCAGACGCACCCGTCCAACGCCGCCCAGGCGAAGGCTTTCACTGCTCCCGGCTCGCTGTCGTTCCCTGGCGCGACCAATGAGTTGACTCCTCCAGCGAGCAACGGTGAGGCTGGTCAACGACCTGCCGTCAACGGCCAGCATGCGGCAAACGGAAATGGGGTGACTCCCGCTACTCCCGCTGCGACGCCTGTGGCGAACCAGGGGCCCAGTGGAATCACACCCACTTTGCAGTATGTATAATGAATGTGGGCGACTGCTGTGTGGCATGACGCTTAACATGAGATTTTAAAGGAACATCGTTGCCACGGTCAATCTCGATTGCCGATTGGATCTAAAGACGATTGCGCTGCATGCGCGAAATGCTGAGTACAACCCAAAGGTTTGTTAAGACGCTGCATTTGTTTATGCATACGTCCGCTGACTGTCTGAAGCGTTTCGCTGCCGTCATCATGCGCATTCGTGAGCCCAAGACGACGGCTCTCATCTTCGCCAGTGGCAAGATGGTTGTAACGGGTGCGAAGTCCGAGGACGATTCGAAGCTTGCCTCGCGCAAGTATGCTCGCATCATCCAGAAGCTTGGATTCAACGCAAAGTTCACGGATTTCAAGATCCAGAACATTGTTGGCTCTTGCGACATCAAGTTCCCGATTCGTCTCGAGGGCCTCGCATCGCGTCACCATAACTTCAGCTCTTACGAGCCTGAGTTGTTCCCGGGTCTTATCTACCGCATGATCAAGCCCAAGATTGTCCTCCTGATCTTCGTCAGCGGCAAGATTGTCCTGACTGGTGCCAAAGTGCGAGAGGAGATCTACCAAGCTTTCGAGATGATCTACCCCGTGCTTCAAGGTCAGCTGTCTTGTGAATACTCGTCCTCGCTTCTCCCGCTAACCCGACTTTGTAGACTTCCGCAAAGTTTAAGCGCATCATGGGCTTGGACGAGGCATCATGCCTCGTATGCCACGGCCCTTTTTTTCGGCTTGTACCAATAGACCTTCGGTCATGATACCATGATTGCTTTCCCGCCACATCTCCGGTTACTCCGAACTTGGTAGGCCACAACCAAGCTCACAGGAGTTTTCCGTGTACCATTTGATATTTGCATTGCATTGGCGTTGACAAAGGAAGGGCGGGGCCGGCTTCTCCAGTTTTCTCTTTTTTGCGAAGGGTCGGTGGCTGGCGAAAAGAACAAGACTCCTCATCCCGCGACTACATAGATTGCTCAGGGCGAGCCGTGGACCAGTTGCATGGTCTGCGTTCACCCGTCTTAATGCTCTCAAAAAGGGGAAGTTCGGGTTGGTTGATATTTCGGGGAGAATGTGTCACAATGGTGACAAGACGAGAGGCATGGTGGATGGGGAAAGCAGAAGCCTCATGGCGATGGCATATGGGCGGCCTTGTTGATGTTATGCCTTTGGCTTTCATGTTGCATGGGTTTCCGCTGAAATCCAATGAGCAACTTATCGGGACTTGTTACGGCTCGTCTCGCACATTCAACAGATAGGCATATATCCAAAGCTATTCTGCAAACGATATTCGCTCTTGTTCGACGTGTGATTCTCTGCCATGTGCCAGTGTGGCACGTATTACGCAAGAAATGGATGTAGCGACGAGAAAGGCTCGATACTCCGCGTTCGACTTCCGATGATCGGCGGCCTTGTTAGCGGCCCCGCCGCCTTGGCGGCTTTACATAAAGGCCTCTCTCTACTCCGTACACAGTAGTGAACATGACTCTTGGACGCAGTCAAACTACTGTACCATTTTACGAGAAAGCGAGACAAACACTGGCACCGTTCTTGTAAAGAACAGAGAGTTCCAATGGAAGGAACCCCGCCGTCGTCCATTCTTATCGTCGGATCTGGGGTCTTTGGCCTTAGCACCGCTTGGGCGCTGACCAAACGACCGCTCTTTGCTCAGACGACCATCACGGTGGTGGATCACGCAGGTGGCCAGTTTCCTCCGCCGGATTCTGCGAGTGTAGACTCGTCGAGAATCATCAGAGCAGACTATGCTGACTCGCACTACACGACCCTGGCGACTACGGCCCAGCAAGAATGGCGCAAGCAGGGGGATGATGCGCTGGGCGGTCAGGGACGGTACTCTGAATCCGGGTTCGTGTTGGCAGCGGACGAGCCAACAAAGGTCGAGGTCGGGATGAAGTCGGGCATGGACTACACCAAGGAGAGCTGGAAGAATGTCGCCAAGTACGCCGCGTCGAATGGATACCCAGCCGACAAGATCCAAACTCTGGAGAGCCGGGAGGCACTGAACAAATGTCTGGGTACCGATGGCCATCCCGGCGACTGGGGCTATTGCAATGCCTTGTCTGGGTGGGCGGATGCCGGAGAGGGCATGAAGTGGCTGTACGAGCGCGTCAAGGCCACCGGCAGGGTCAACTTCATCGATGCAAAGGTGAAGCAACTGGAGACGGAACGTGATACAGTTGTTGGCGCAAAGCTATCCGACGGCACAGTCCTCAGGGGAGACGTGGTTTTGGTCGCCGCTGGCGCATGGACCGGTGAACTTATCGATCTCAGAGGGCGAGTTGAAGCGACTGGCCACGTGTTGGGATACATCGACATCACAGACGAGGAACTTGCCATTCTGGCGAAACGACCTGTGGTGCTGAACCTGTCCTCCGGCCTGTTCATCATTCCACCACGACAGAGGACGCTCAAGGTTGCTCGACACAGCTTCGGTTACCTCAATCCCGAAGTTGTCACCAACGCCCTGCCTCTACATCCGTCGTCGACGCGCTCGCCTATTGTGGTCTCCCTTCCAGCAACGACCCGCAACGGGAGACTGAGCCATATGCCTCGCGAAGCCGACGTGGACCTCCGGCGCGCGCTGAAAGACCTCGTCCCTTTCAAGGGGCTCGAACGCCGGCCGTGGAAGGACGCCCGGCTCTGCTGGTATTCGGATACCAAAGACGGAGACTGGCTTGTAGACTGGCACCCCGGCTGGAAGGGCCTCTTCATTGCCACCGGAGACAGCGGGCATGGCTATAAGTTTCTGCCCATCTTGGGTGACAAGGTGCTGGACTGCATGATGGGGAAGGGAGGCGCTTTGGGGAAAAAGTGGAGGTGGAAGGAGATCGAAGACGATGGGGTCGGAAAGGAGGTGAACGGGAAGTTCAACGGCCTCATCACGAGGGATGGGAGCAGAGGAGGGCGTCCCGGCATGATCCTGAAAGAGGAGCTGGGGAGGACGGTGTCCAAGCTCTGAGAGACACCGAACCTGAACGCAGCTCACGGATGGGCGTTTGGCCAGACGCCTTTCCTCGCTTGTGTATCATCTAAAGTTGCGAACATACCTGAGCGACTAAGCATCCAAAGTATGACTGAGCGGACGCATCATCGACGCAAGTGAATGTCAAGAAGTATAGCGGGCAGAGAAGCGTCACTGGCGTCCAACTTTTGTTGTGCAGCGATTATGCACGTAACGGGAAGCTCCTTAGGTGACGGAGACCCACTTCCAGCTCCTGCGCTTGGAGCTATCAATCCACGACCCAACTCTCCCTGATGCGCCCGTCATCTGCTCGATTGCGCAACAAAAGCGTTGTCTACGTCTCAAACCCGACCATGCCCTGAAATTTGAAACCGGCCGGCCAGCATGTCTTCCGGAAAGGCACCAGCGGGCTTCCCAGACGCGGAAGCCAAGCTGGCAAAGCCCGTCAAGCAATCTGCCTTTGAGAAGGCAAAGGCCGAAGCTGAAGCGAAGCGCAAGCGCGACGAGGCCGACACTGCAGCTGTGTACGAAGACTTCATCAAGAGCTTCGACCATGGAGACGACGAAGACGCACCGAGCGGTCCCGGTCCCCAGCGCCCCCGACACGGTTTCGGCGGCGTGTCGTCTAGCGTCACGTCGGGAAGGAGGCACTTTGCACAGACGGGAATGAAGAAGAGCGGACCGGGAACCTTGGGGCCAGTACCGGATTCCTTTGGCGGGAGACGACCCTTTGGTGGTCATGACTTTTCCAGAGGGCAAAGAGAGAGCATCGTGGAATCTCAGGGTGATGCGATGTCGGTATCCCAGGCTTTCAACAACGCAAGCGACGACGACGGAGACATCCAAAGAGAGGCGATCGAACGCGCAGAACTGAAGGCTATAGCGAAACCTCAGCTTCGGCTGTCGAATATGCCCCTCGGAGTGTCCCCAGCGGCGATCAAGGCACTCTTGCCGGAAGCGCTGACCGTCGAAGCTGTCAAGATCGAGCTTCGCACGTCACGCGGAGGCCCTGAAGCAACTTGTACGAATGCTGTCGTTACGCTCTCGCGGGACTCGCCGGGAAGTGCAATGGATGCAGCAGTCAGTTCTCTCCAGAATCGGTATTTGGGCTGGGGACACTACCTGTCGGCGCATCGACATCTGTCATCGGCAGTTCTCAACCCCGTCGGAGGACCCCCCTCCTCGTCCTCAGCAGCCCAGCCGTTCGGAGCCAAACCGATGGAGCAGACCCCTGCGAGCGTCGCTCAACAAGGCTCCCGTCGGGGCTTCGCGCCTCCATCCTCGTATAATCAGCCCAGTCCTACTGTGAACCGGACTGATCAGTTCTATGTCCCTGTCGTGCCGCCCGAGGATATACGGGTGATTCGGCACATACACAAGACCGTCGAGCGCGTCCTCGAGCACGGACCCGAGCTCGAGGCCCTCCTCATGTCGAGGCCCGAGGTTCAGCATGACGAGAAGTGGGCGTGGATCTGGGATGAAACGAGTGTGGGCGGCATTTGGTACCGCTGGCGCCTTTGGCAGCTCGCGACCCGGTACCAGGCAGACCCCCAGAAGGAGCCATACGTCTATTTGTTCGAGGACAGCCCCCCGTGGAAAGTGCCGGACCCCCTGCCCTTTGAGTTTGTCACGGACATTGAAGAGTTCACGTCACACCCGGACTACGACACCTCCGACGACGATGAAGACATGGATGGAGAAGGCAGGCGCGGTAGAAACAATGGCGCTGAAGTGGAGTTTCCTTTCCTCGGGCCCCTCGATAGGGCCAAGCTTGTCCATCTTTTGGCACGGCTACCAACCAGTCTCTCGAAGCTTCGAAAAGGAGACATTGCCAGAGTAACCGCCTTTACGCTTTCACATGCCGATCGAGGTCCTGGCGAGGTCGTGGATGTGATTATTGGCAATGTCGGGAGGCCACTAGCATTCACTGGGGCAAACCCCAAGAATGATGCGTCAAAAGAGCCACTGCAAGCTGGCACGAGGGACGAAACTGCCAATGAGGAGCCTGACTCGAGTGCGGCGAGCCTCATAGGCTTATACGTGATCAGCGACATTCTGTCGTCTTCGTCTACGACTGCCATCCGGCATGCATGGAGATACAGGGGGCTCATCGAAAAGGAATTGGGGGACCGGCAGGTGTTCGACTTCCTTGGTATGATGCCTGAGAGGAGAGGCTGGGGTCGGTTGCGTGCGGAGAAGTGGAAGCGGAGCATCGGTCTCGTCCTGAGTTTATGGGAGGCGTGGAATGTGTTTCCCAGTAAACAAGAACTGTTCGTTCGCACGTTCGAGAGCCCGCCTTCGCTCACGGTCGAGGAGGAGAAGGTCCAAGAGGCCACCATCCACGGACACAAATGGAAGGAAGTTGGGTCAAAGCCTACTGCGGCAGGGGAGGCAGATGCCCCTGAGACAAAAGCGCAAAAGCAACCTTCTGAAGCTGAAGACGATGCTAAGGGAGAACCTATCGACGATGATGACATCCGGGGTGAGCCCATCGAAGACGAGGATGTTCACGGAGAGACTATCGACGAAGACGACGTCCAGGGCGAGCCCATCGACGAGGATGACGTTGAAGGCGAGCCCATCTCGGATGAAGATGTCCACGGAGAAGCCATGGACTACGAAGATACGAGGACCGAAGCCACGCACAAAGATGATGAGACGAATGGCAACGACGAGCATCACGAGGGTCATGCATCGTTGGGCATTATGGGGGTTGGGGACAGGCCTGCAAAGCTTGGACTGGAACAAACGAGCCAGCATCAGGGGCCTCCGCAAAAGCGAAAGCGCATGCGTGCCATGGACATGTTCGCCGACTCGGACCAGTCCGAAGGGTCTCAGCCGTAACGAGTGAACTGTGAAGGGAATCTCACCCTTCACCTTTCCTGGCGTCTTTGTTAGAATACTACGGATACGAGTTGGAGAATGGGCCGCTGAAAGCCTGGAAATGAAGCATTGCGACTGGTTCAAGGCAGGGAATGGGCCGTCTGTATGAAAGTGAATGAAGTAGTACGACCTTGTAATGCAACTATCGCTGACATCTAACGGGTGATATGCTGAGCGCACGAAGTAGCACTCGGTCCAGTCTTAGCCCGCACATAGCCAACGATGTGATGTATTGCAGCAGCCGGGCAGACGCATGAGGCACAGCAAGAAGTATCACGTCGGCAACGGCTGTGAAGTTTGCGACGAAGACATGATGTTGGCTGACACCAGGGGCAAGTTTTGCGCCTGTCTAGATACGAAGTGGCCCCCGCGGATTGGATGCAGAGTTCCAGCGGCCTGATTAAAAGCGATTGCACACGCTCACGTCTTTCCTCATGCCGTTGAGGCACATACTTATCTGATAGAAAAAGCGACCAAACCTTCCAAGTGGGCGGTTGGGCTGCCTTCAATCGTCTGAGTTGAGTCTGTGCCGAGCAACTCTGCGACCAATGAAAACTTGCTCACCTTGGAACCTTCTCCTCGCCGGTTGTCCGATCTCAAGCGACATGCGTGTCAGCGCGACGAAAGGAAGGACTTGCCTCATTGAGCGAAGCCAGCCAAGGAAATGGATTACGAGCCGTGGATCAGGGCAGTCTTGTTGTTAAGCGGTGGCGACGAAGACGCCGTCTGCGTACCCGTTACCGTTGCCATGACATGTAAAAGGTTGCCTCTGGACGGCTGCGAGGCGGCTGCGGCGGTGCCACTGTAAAGCCCGCCTGAGCTGCCCAGCTCAGCTTCTGCTTTGGAGGGGCTCTGCCGACCGTTAGAATCGGAAGTCGAGCCTACAAGTACGGAACAGTGCTGCAGCGCGTCTGCCGTGCCGAACCCACACCAACCTGGGCTGCAGATCATGCCGAGCGGAGCACGGTGCTGGCGGTCGGACGAGAGTCCTGACAACCGCAGCTCACGGCGCAGCAACGGGTGTTTCAAGAGTCGGCGCGTTTGGGCGAAACGATGGAACACAGCTCCGTGGTTGGGCTGAGATGCCCGCTGGAGGCTTGGCCCCGGAGCGCTAAAGGCAGTGGAGGCTGGCGCACGTCCCGCCAGCCGTCGAGACCCGGCGCCGGTGGGGGGCTGCTTCCGCATGCGCACACTGAAAGTGGTCGGGGTTCGCTTCCCCAATCCGCGGCCCGTTTCTTCACCATCCCACCTGCGCGACGAGGAGGAGCCAGCTCGAGGTATTCCTTGCATCGCCTCCCTACGGTCGCCGAGGTCCCTTGGTTTCGACAGGTTCTGTCTTCTTCAGCCACTGCATGCAGGTGGCTCCTCTCCAGCACAGCTGTGAACACCGTTTCTTAGCCCGCGTCCGCCGTTGAGCCGACCCGCGGTGGCTCGAACGTCGCGAGTTTCGAATCGGTCGACTTCTCGTTGGGCCACGCACTGCCGACTTCACTCCGCGAGCCCTTCATGGTGGTTCAACTTGATGTCGCATCGACCTGACGACCGATTCTCCCATTGCAGGCTCTGAGGAGCCTGGCCTTCGGCCGATTGCGCGCGCAAGCGAGCCCCTCGCACCCTGCCTCTCGTTTGAACGTCCGAGACAAGACCAGTACCGAGTCTCGTCACCATGCCTCTCATTAACGGCCAGAAGATGGCCTGGTACGTCCCATTTTACAGCCCCTTACCTGCGCGCCGACACTTCTGCATGCGCGCGGCGAGTCGCAGCTTCAGACACTGACGCTCTGCCCTGCAGCGAGCCTTGCATTCGCGGGCATCGGTCTACCAAATGCACCCACGCCAACGAGCGACTGATGGTTCCCGTCCGCAAACCCGGCCGTCCGCTGAGCTCCTGCCCGCACCCGTCATCGAGGCCCTGTACCTGCACCGCGGTCACTGCCGCCATTCCCAAGAAGCAAAAATGTCGCTGCGGCACTTCGGAGCCCGCGCCGGCCGAGAACGACGACAAGAAGGCCCCCGCCGCCGACACCACCCCACTAAGCCCGTCCAAGGCCACAAACCCATCATTCCGCGTCCAGAAGCAGGCTTCGAGGAGCAGGCCGGCCACGAGGCAGTCCATCGATCTGGCCGGCCTTGAGCGGATGGACGCGAACCAATTGAATATTTTGCCTGTTTACGATGGAGCGCAGCGCGATATCCCCATGCCGAATGGGCAGGCCGCTGCCATGCAGAACGTGGCCATGTACGGCGCCGTTGGACTGACACCGGCTGGACCGCCAATGGGCCCTGAATCCGCTAACTACTCTATGTTTCCGTATCCCGCGCAGCCTCCGGTGGCGCCGTCGGCGCTGGCCAATCCTGCCATCAATGGACATGCTGCGCCTTCGACGAATGCCTCGACGACTTCAAGCGCGGCTCCCACTCCTGGAGGTTGTTGTGGCGGTGGTGCCAACGGAACCAAGGCCGAGACCGCCTCGAAGGAAATGCCATCGCCCGCGTCAATGGTTGATGGTGTTGGAGAGAAGAAAGCAAAGAGCTGTTGTTCTACAGCTTCAGACTCCCAGGAAACGAAGCCGCTGACGGGCTCTATGCCAGCACCCAATATTGGCCAACAACCCAATGGCATGCTGATGTCGCCGTTTCAACCTCCCATGGCCTTGCCCAACGGCATGTATCCTTACTTTTCTCACCCGACAATCTTCAACTATCCACCACAACTAGGCTCATTCCTGCAGCCTCTTCAGCCGGAGCAGTGGAGGCACCTCATGTCAGCGATGAGCTACGGACAGCCTGTGGGCGTACCATCCAACCCCTATGGCATGGCAGGACCAGCAGCCTTTCAGCCACCCAGCACCCCCAACGGCACACCTTGGACCTCTCACCAGTGCACTTGTGGAGACTCTTGTCAGTGCATTGGTTGCGCAGCTCACCCTTACAATGAGGCGACGCAGAATTACGTGCGCTCAGCATGGAACACGATGGCGGAAGAGAGTGCGAAGGTACATGCACGGACAAATAGCCACGCGAACCACGTGCATGGGAATGGGAATGGCAGCAGCCACGAGCGCTCGGCGAGTCGGACATCGACCGGTGCCACCACGCCCGTCACAGCCCATGCAGACGGAACTATATCGCCCATGGCGCCGCAAACACCCTCTGACGGCGCGTCTGGCGCCAGCGAAGAGCAGACGCTGTCCGCCAACGACTTCTTCTTCGTCAGCTATCCGTTTGGGGACGCCTGCGCCGGAGACACGGCGAGCTGCCCATGCGGCGACGATTGCGCGTGCATTGGATGCGTGATCCACAACAACCCTGGTCCGGAGGAGACGTCCGAGGACTCATCTTTCTGAAGCGCGTGTCATATGTCACGTTTGCTCGAACGGAGATGGGATGAAGCGGCCGAGCTTCGGATACGGGAGGTCGATTCGGCAATGCACGGGAGGCATGATGCCGGATCGAGTTGCGTTCCTGTCACATGTGCAAGTTCGACGGCGGCTCGGTCCGGACGCCTGTCATGATCTGAGTGATACCCTAAATTACACAGGCGATATAGCATAGACTATATTTAGTTGGTGTCTATTGAAATCAACCTCTTGAGAGAGGAGGAAAGTTGTTCCACTCAAATATGCGTTCAATCGGCTTCGGGCAGTGCTGAATATTCTACGGCCTGGCTTTTTGTGGTTCATTTTCTAGTGGTGATGAAGTGATCGTAGAAGCTATTAACGTCTACGTTATGAATGTAGCACCGCGTAGACTTCAGGTAGATGACAGGTAAGCATGATGGACTTACATTGAATATCTTGCTAGGACGGTCTGTTGTTGCATGGCGCTTGGGTCGCGCATTGAAAGGTGGGCCCACCGTGCGTGCTGGCAGCGCCCGGCACGGACAAGTTGTTTTGTAGCCTGGCAGTCTCCGACCGGCATCTCATTTTATCGATTACAACTCCATGAGCTACACTCACGAGTGCTCAGCGCAGGTCTTTCCGGGCACACATTACGGATATATTATCCACATAGCCACTATCTCCAGCGCGGCAGAGAAGCAAACGGATTCAGGCTCTTGACTTAAAGAATGCCCAGGTCACCGGGCCGAGCAGCGCATTCGAGGCAAGATCGAGATATGCCTCGACGACAGCTCGACGAGAAGAGCAACGTATCAGAAGACGGGGACGAAAGACGCGTGTCTCGTTCTCCTGAGCGAAGGCGGCACAGAACTGAACGGGAGCGAAGGAGGAGCGCGTCGCCAGACTCGGATGAGCGGCATTCGTCGAGAAGACACCGTTCTTCCCGCCACCGACACGACAAGACCAGAGACCGCCCCCCGACTACCGCCGGCGCGAATGTGCAGCTACCTTACTCAGCGCGACAGCTCGGCAAGTCTGATTTGAGGGCCTTTGAGCCTTTATTTGTGCAATATCTCAGCCTGCAGAAGCAGAAGAATGCAGATGACATGGACGACCGGGAGTTCAGGGGTCGATGGAAGAGCTTCATGGGCAAGTGGAATCGCAACGAGCTGGCGGAAGGTTGGTATGACCCAGAGATGTTTGCTCGTATCGCAGCAGACGCCCCGAGGATGGAAAGGATGGTCTCACAGGAGGTTCCGTCCAGGAGGCTCGAGGACGATACTTTAGAGCCTCCCAGGGACGATGCCGATGAGGACGATGAATACGGTCCAACTTTGCCTCAGTCAGACCCTCGGCGCCGCGTCGGCGCCGCAATCCCTTCTCTGCAAGATCTGTCCTATCGCAACGAGCTCGTTGAAGAGTCTAGGGAAGCGGAGCGCGAGAGTCTCCGAGCTGCCCGCAAAGCGGATAGGGCTCTACAGAAAGAGCGCCTTGAGGAACTTGTGCCTCGAGCCGAGCCAGGCACACGGGAGCGCAAGCTCGAAAAGCGGCGAGAGACCAACGACAAGATGCGGCAGTTCCGCGACAAGAGCCCGGGAATGGAAGGTGGCGACGAGAAGGAGTTGATGGGCGGCGGAGACTCCCTGGAAGAATACAAGAACATGAAGGAGAGGGAGCAAAAGCGCAAGTCGGAGCGGCAGGTCAGGAGAGAGGAGATTGACAGAGCAAAGCGGGAGGAGATGGAAGAGAGGCGCAGGGCCTGGCAGGAGAGGGAGGAGGGAACCGTGAGCATGCTCCGAGAACTGGCGAGACAACGGTTCGGCTGAGGGTCGTCGGATGCAACAGTACGGGCATTGGACAAGGTACCTGAACTTGCTGAATATATTTTTTGAATGTTCCCCGGGTTCACTGTTGCAAGGCTCCCATTAGCCGCTCCAATCATGGACGGCGGCGCTCGCGGCAACCTCATCTGATAAGTGCAGGCCCCACGACATCTCACACTGTGGCTAGCCAAACAGCCATGGCTACAAGGCCCACTCATGCCAAAATCTTGCTGGATGTCGGGTGCCCAGCGTTATACAACGTAGACGCAGGCGTAACCTAGGTCGGCATCGGCACTCGGAGGGCGCATGGCAGCTTGAGGTTCCATTGCAGGGCTGGGGGCTTCGGGAACAAGAAGCACCAAGCAGACCCGTTACGTCAAACGCCGGTCGATCATCCATTCCGCGCGGGACCCTGAGAGAGAGGGTGAGAGAGAGAATCACACCTTGCCTACCGACTACGGGACACACACACGACGCCTCAGGCTCCGGAGTGAGGCGCACGGCCACACAATGGAGGAGGACGACTACTACGGAACCGGGGGCCTCATGGAGGACCCCGACGACTACTACCCGCCGTCGCCGCCGCCGACGCAGCAGACCTTCACGATGCAGAGCGGCAAGGCGGTGACGCTGCACCTCGTGGGCCACAGCCCGACCGAGGCGCACCACCTGTGGAACGGGGCCAAGTTCGTGGCCGACTACTTCGAGGAGGAGCCGGCGCGCGTGCGCGGCAAGGCGGTGCTGGAGCTCGGCGCGGCGGCCGGCCTGCCGTCGCTCGTCGCGGGCATCCTCGGCGCGCGCAGGGTCGTCGTCACCGACTTCCCCGACGCCGACCTCGTCGCCAACATGCAGAAGAACATCGACGAGTGCGACGCCACCGTCGAGCCGCGCGGGCGCATCGCGCGCACCATCGACGCCGTGGGCTTCGTCTGGGGCGCGGACCCGGAGCCGCTGCTGGCGCGTCTCGAGGACTCAACACCAGCGACGGACGCGACGCGGCCTCGCGCCAAGTTCGACGTGCTCGTGCTCGCCGACCTGCTCTTCCGCCACTCGGAGCACGGGGCGCTGGTCCGGACCATCCAGCAGACGATGCGGCGCTCTCCCGAGAGTGCCGCCTACGTCTTCTTCACCTCGTACCGGCCGTGGAAGCAGGACAAGGACATGGCCTTCTTCGACGTCGCGCGCGCCGCGGGCCTCACGGTGGAGCAGGTCTCGGAGAGGAAGCTGGAGAAGCCCCTCTTCGAGGGCGACCCGGGGGACCTCGACGTGCAGAAGACGGTCAGGGGCTTCGTCGTGCGGTGGCCCGAGGAGGAGGCTGTCGCTGCTTAGGGAGGCGGGTAAGGTAATACCAGGTAGTCGGGAATAGCGCCCGTGGCCGATTTGTCACTGGGGAACGCCGCCACATCAGATATACGAGCGCGCACAGGCAGCGCCCTGGAAACGTGCGGCGATCTACCCGTCGGTGCATTATGCTTTTGTGCCGAGGAACACGGGCGACGGACGAGCGTGTATGGAGTGTGGAGTGGTTGCAATGATACGTTACGCCGGGCTGCTGGCGTCGTCGAGCCGCCACAGTGTGGGGTGCCTGCCGGCGCTCGTACGCTACGGGAGGGGCCTCTAAGCAGCTGCGGGAGGAGTCCGTGGCAACTGATTCGTGACGGCGGAGGGGCGGCTCTCCGGCCGTCCGTCATCGCAACCGACGCGACTGGTCCTCGATGGCAGTAAATGGAGAAACCCGGGGTTTGATGGATCTCAATGTTAAATAGAACGGGGCTCCGTCTCCTCCTGGACGTGGGACTGTCGCTGCTCGTCCCCTCTTACACCAATAATACTCGTACTCCCCATTGACATCACCACCGAGATTTGATCGTTCCCGCAAACTCGTACACGCACTGCCAGCTGTCACGACGCCATGCCTGCGCAGAAGACCGCTCCCCACCTCGCCGCCCTGGAGCGCGACGGCTTCGTCGTCGTCAAGTCCATCGTCAGCAAGGAGAAGCTCGAGGCCCTGCGCGAGGCCAGCCTCAGGGTCGAGAAACTGGCCCGCAAGGGCGAGTGGCCGCACATCCGAACCGTGGGCAAGCAGTTTCCCCCGTGGGAGTTCAACCCCGAAAAGGGCATCTGGGGCGTGCAGCACCTCATGAACCCGGACCTCCCCGGCAATGACATCTTCACGGAGCTGTACTTCAGCGAGGAGGTGCTGAGCATCGTCCGCGAGCTGCTGCAGTGCGACGACGAGAACCTCGTCATGGAGCTCTTCAACATGCTGGTGCGCCCCGAGAGCCAGTTCGAGCTGCGCTGGCACCGCGACGACATCCCCGCCGAGGCCACGCCCGAGGAGGAGATGGAGCGCCTCGGCCGCCCGGCCTTCCACGCCCAGTACAACTTTGCGCTCTGGGAAGACGACTCCTTGGTGCTCGTGCCCGGCTCGCACAAGCGCGCGCGCACCGAGACGGAGCGCAACGCGGATCCCTTCGAGAAGGTCCTGCCGGACCAGCTCATCGTCAAGCTGGAGCCGGGTGACATTGCCTTCTACAACAACAACATTCTGCACCGCGGCGTGTACGACTGCAACAAGGACCGCGTAACGCTGCACGGTTCCGTCGGCCACTCGGGCGGCAGCAAGCTGCGCGCCAGGAACGTCCTGCAGCACGGCATCGGCGCTTGGGTCGACAAGGTCGACTTCTCCAAGCTCAAGGACGACGAGAGGCAGCGCGCTGAGGCCATGCGCGCGAGACTGGTCAAGTTGGGCTCTGATAGCGGGCCCGTGGGCTACTCGCTGCAGGGCTGAATGGCTAGCTCCCCTATAAATGAAGTAATATATATGTTAATAAATAGGATTCTTCTTACAACAATCGCGGTCTTGGTCTTCACGGAACCGTGTTGAAGAGAAAGAGAGAGGCGCGCCAAGATGGGAGTGAGCGTGCATGTCGAAGAAGCAGCTCGAAACCTTTTTCTGAACGAGATCGTCACGCTCGTGACCACATGAAAAGTATTAGATGATGTGATGAGAGTCTTGCGCGCAGTTCTTTGATGCGGTTGGCCAGTAACGCACGCCATGAACATGCAGGATACCTTGAATAGTCGACCGGGGTGATGAGCAGCTCTCGAGGTAGATAGGGAGGGGGGACCAATGCCAGACGGAACCGAGGTAGGCATTCATGCTCGCACGCAAGTGGCGGCCCCCACGCTTCACGAAGAGTCGTGATAGGCGAATGGATGTCTCGTGTCCTTTTGTGAGGGAAGCGAATGACTTGCTACGTCGGGAAGGTCGTTGGAAGGACCTTTTCCGCTGTGCCGGAAAGGATAGTTGCCGGCGCAGTGAGCATGCTGCGGCCTGCTTGTTGGCGGTTTGGCGGTTTTTGGATCCTTCTGCGGCCATATTTGGAAGCGGCCGTATTTGGAATTATTGCTGATCTGTTGGACTGAGGGCGAGCATCTCGAGAAGCTCCACGTACTTGTCTGAAGGGCTTTGTTGTTACAATGATGCGTCCCGTCAGATGGTCTTCGAGGCTTCCCATGGTGACACTACGCGCGTGCTTTTGGGAAATATCAAATTGCAGAAGATGATCGACATGACTGGCGTCCTGTAGAGACCTCGAGCCTCAATCGGCGACAAAAGCTTGGCAGGTCTGGACTTTTGCATGAGTGTGATGCAGCGAGCGGTGGGAACTGAGCTAGACAGGCAAGGTTTAATTTCAAATCATGGACTCACAGAAGTCGTTCCAGCGTGTCCAAAGTAACTGCCTAGAGCCTGGTGCTGTAGACGCAACGCCTTGGCGAGACACGTGTACATGATGTCCACGTTGCCATCCTACGGTGCCGAGCCGTGCAACCCCGGGAGGCCACTAATGCTGGTGCCGCTGCCCAGGATCCTGGACGGCAGGACCACCTCTTCGGTAAGTCGTCTAATTAATTAGTCGACAGTTGGGTGCTCACATGGCCGCAGCGTTGCAGGAACAGCGGTGGAAATTGAATGTAGAGGCTGCAGGAGGGGAAAGGGGATTGAGCGCTGGAAGGTTGGCACGGAAGAACAGCTCGTATCCCGACATGAAATGATGGGATGCCAGCACGGACAGAGCTTCATTCATTCGAAGGTGGTGCGTAGCGTCCCAGGTGACGCCGTGTTGCATTGTGGCCAGCACTGGCGGACCGAGCAACCCGTTCGGCGGGTGATGGAAAAGCGCCTCACAGTGGTGTGTTATAATTAGCAACCCTGCAAGCGTGAGCGCCTGGCGGGCCATGCGGGGGACGGGGTGTTGTCTCCAAATACCAGCCGATGCAAGCAGCAGAGAAGAGCGCGGTGCTTGGGGGACTGCACGCGATGCTCAACAGGACCGCAAGATATCTTGAACAATTTGTCAAAATGCAGCACGCCAGCCCTTGATGCGCTACTTGCGATTCAAGGAGACAATAGCTCGGCGATGATTGGAAGTCGATAGAGGGCGTTGGTCGCCCACACCACCACCGGTCCACCACCACCAACAGGACGGGCGACGACCACAACTGCCTTGATGCGTGTTTGCGCACATAGGCAAAGCTGAGCGATAACGCGGAACGCGCTGGAGCTAGTAGGCTAATGGCGTGTGACTCTCCCAACACTAGGATTGCGCAACCTGGTAAAGTTCCCCTGCCCGGTGCGATGACGATAGTGACGCTGACAGCGATGCCAGGACCCAGGGCCCCTTGTACCGAAGCCTTCACTGAGGGCTGCGAGTTTCCAACCGCGAACCAGCAATCGCTAGGAGAGCAGGGGTGTTGACCACGCCAGCTCGGCCGTACTCTTGCGCGGACCGATCTTATAAGCTCGTGAAGACGCGTGGGAGCAGAGCACATGTTGTGTCGGCGTTGCGCCGCGGCGTACCACTTGTCCAGAAGTTGGTGCGTCGATAATTGCGCTATCCGTGATGGAGGGGAGAGGCTGATAATCTCGAAGTATTGGATTGCGTTGTCATGGCCCGACATGCCCCATGTAAGCGGGAACAATGACGCCTCACGACCGGAGCAACGTACTCCGTTCTGCACGGTATAAGCCGTTACCATGTTTCAGATCATCCCGCGATTGTCAAAATGCAGCGGCTGAGATGCCGAAGGCGCAGCCTCACAAACGATACATGCGCGCATGAGACTCGACTCGCCGACCTCGGGCGCCGCGTCTGGCCCTAGCCCTGTGTGCCTGCTGAGGGGATCTGATCCTTGCGAGCGACTCCCACTTCTGCCCCGGCAGGCATGGGCGTCGGAGGAGCGGGCTTACTCGTAGTTGGCTCTTGCTGTCTGTCACAAATTGCCGAGTCGAAGGGAACAACCTGTAGCGCCTCTGTACGAGTGAGCAAATCCACCTGCCAGATGTAGATCTAGTACTGCAGCACATACACCCAATACAGACAGAGTGTTTTCTTGGCAGCTCATTTTCAAGTAGTCGATGTCGAATGGTGATTGCCTCGGCGGGAATCCGAGAACCGCGTAGGACAGCTGGGGCGGACTCGACTATGGCGTAGCACAAGCCACTCACTAGTGCCAGCCGCGAGTTTCGTTTGGAAATAACGCTATCAATATGGAGAGATGAAGACGAATTTCCATTTGCTCTCAAATTTCACCGCTGAAATGGCTGGCAAAGGAAGAGAAGAAAACGCGGAAGGATATGGACCAGGCTGCGGGCCCGCGGATCGGGTTGGCTGGGGCGATAGGAGGGTTCCGAGTCCATCTGCAGGCACCCTGGTGCGGCTGCCGATAAGGCCGATGACGGTGATGGGCAAATATTATGCTGGCGGGTCCGCGGCCGACTGCTGGGTGGCGCTTGTGAGGGCACAGATGCTGAGGTGGCTTGCTGACGATGGCGATTGACGATGTCGGGAGGCGGTACGCCTCCAAGGGCGAAGTTCAGTGCGAGAGCTTCTCCAATGCGGAGTCGACCCCAGGTTTTGACCCCATGGGGGGGAAATCGCGGTCGCAGCGCCCCCACAGTCGTTGCTGCCATGGCTTTTGGAGAGACGAGGTACCTAATTCCACTAGCTCTCCACAGTCCGACGTCCGCAGCTTGGTTCTCCATGGGACACCCGTCTCCCTCCTCCTTTCCCCGAATGATGACTCCGCGCCTTGGTAGGAGATTCCCTCGCTGACGCCGGCCGAAGCTGGGCTCGTACTCCCTTGGCCAGCAAAGCGGCGCACCTGGCAGCCCGTTCGACCGCCCCTGGACCGGCTTCTCGTGCTGCGCTCCGTCTGGCCCGCCTGTTGTTGTCTCAGTCCCCCATTTCTCCGACGCAGCCGCGGCTGGCTTCTGCTCCGCCCCTTGTTGACCAGCTCGCTCGTCCCTCATCCTGCTGCTGCTCCTCAGCCGCCTTTGTCCTCGACCGCCTAATGCGATCTCGGCTGCTCACAGATCTGGAAAGTCCCACAGCGAGCGAGTTCTCTTGTCTACCTTGCCCGGGCCATCGCGGCACGGGACCGCACGGACGTCCCCCTCTCCTCACCCCTTCCCACCACTTTGGATCTGCGAATAGCTGCTTCCAGGCGAGAGTCTGCCTCGTCAGGTCAAAAGGCTGCTCCTTCTGGCCCCCTCTTTCCCCTTTGCTCGCCTCAGTGAGCTCCTCACCTCAGACTGTCCCGGTCACGCTCGCCCGAGGAGGAAGTTGATGGGTAGACGCCATCTACGATTCTTTTGCCAGGCTAGCGAGCGCGGTCTAATCCTGCAGCCCGTCCGTCGCGCGGACCCTTCCAGCAGTCGGTGGGTATCAGGAGACCAAAGGCAGACGCACGAGGACCTGTGAGTGTTGCCGCTATCAGGGGGTTGACCCAGACGACAAACCAAATTCGCCAGCGGTAGACATCCACCCCCCAAGGCTCACTTATTCGCCTCGGTGGCTTTGCTGGCTCCCCCAACCTTATCTCTTCCTCCTCCAACTGCCTCCAAAAAGCTTACTTTTGCCCAGCCCCTTCTGGGGTGGGTGTACGCAGTGGTTTACCGCTGATGGTGCGTCTTTCTGCCCGTAATGCTCCCAATCCACCATTCCCCGGAGGGCTCGCCTCCTCAGCCACCTGGTGCTGCCCTGGATATCGGCGAGCCTGGCCAGAGCCGCGACCAGAAGCCCAAGACGTTGCCGTGCAAGTATTGCAACAAGCGCTTCAGGTCAGTTTTCTTGCCCGTCCTTGTCCTGCCAAATGGCCGCGCTTGCTTACACTTAGCTCGTTGCCTCAAGGCGAGTCGAGCATGTGCAGAGACACGAGAGGACTCACACAAAGGAGAAGCCCTTTGCTTGCGGTTGGGACCGCTGTGGCAAGACATTCGGACGTCGGTGAGTTGCAATCACCTGCCCTGCCCCTATGCTACTATACCCTGTTTACCTTCACTCATGGCCCCTCCCCTCCTCAATATAGTTCGTGATCCGACCCCAACTCTTCTCCTGCTCCTCTCTCTCGGTCTTGCGTTCTCGTTGCACATACCTCCTGTGAAGTCCCTGCGTCCATCCCAGAGACGAGCGTGTACAGAGTACACACAGCACATATTCTGCCTCAAGCCTCACATTGTAGGACACAAAGTAACTTATATGGACATCAGTGACCTCCTCGTCAGGCATGAGAAGCTCGTTCATCTCAATGACGGTAGCAAAGAAAACAACCGGCCAAGAAGGCTATCATCCGGAACCGCCTCCCATAAGCTCTCCATTTCCGACGGTAATGTCGATAACGAGGCCACCGGTATGCATCAAGCCCCGGCGCGCCCTCACCCTCCGCGGCAGCAGCAGCAGCAGCAGCAGCAGCAGCAACAACAACATTACCACCAGACTTCCATAACCTCTATGGCTGGGCCAGCAGCTGTGGGCCAAGATCACCGCGGCACGCCCAGATCGACCGCTTGCAATCTCGATGTGCTGTCGGATGCCGCACTTGCCACCGAGGTCAATCCTACGCCGCCCATGATGAACGACATATCCCAGCATCATGCTGACCATGCCGCTGTCAAGGTATATGGAGAGCATCTAGGAGGATACGCTGAGAGACCACGAGAGGACCCAAACCAGGCCCTGGCGTCTGGTTTTGTTCCTCAGCCGCCGCAACCGCAATATGATGACTACGACCTGTTCTTGGACGATTTCGCCGCCACACCACATCTTCTCCCTTCGCACTTTGAGCCGGATCAGCAGATGGCCATGTGGTCACGCTCGCCAGCCCAGATGCACCAGAGAGGCCCGTCGCGGCCCTCATCCCAGTTTCCCTCTCGCTTTGGCTCTCTCGCCCCGGATATTCGTGACTCTCTCGACTCCAGCTCTCGAGCACATGAGGTTCCGTCTCTTCGAATATCAGCCGTGGATCACAACGCCATCAAGGCACGCATTGATGAGTACTCGTCTGTCTTGCCAAAGGATTTCGTCTTTCCATCTCGCCACACCCTAACCAGGTTTCTCGAGGGCTACATCAGCGGTTTCCATGAGCACCTTCCATTTCTCCATCTACCTACCCTTGCGCCGGCAGAGCTTGCTCCGGAGCTCCTCCTTTCTATCCTCGCTGTTGGTGCACAGTACCGGTTCGAGAGTAACAGAGGGCATGCTCTCTGGTACGCAGCTAAAGCCGTCGCCACGGAGCAGATCCGAAGACGACACAGCTCTGAGATGCATGCGCTACTGCCCACTGCGGCATCGTATAGCCCGCATTCTACGCGGCCGTCACCCAGCATTAGCTACCGCCACTCCTTCGCTTCGGCGCAATCGGAACGGCCGACAACACAGGACACGCATCGTGAGCCGTAGTGAGTTCATTCTTTGCTCGTGGCGCAATCTACAGGTACTGACAGTCGTCTACAGTTCTCCGAACACCCCCCAAGCTCGAATGGAAACAATTCAAGCGGTGCTTCTACTCTTTGCGGTTGGCCTCTGGGGCGCCAAAACAATCCTTCAGGACGCGCTGTCGCTACAGAGCACTCTGGCTATCTTGATTCGTGAGGAGGGGCTTGATGTAGAGACAAACCAGGCAGTTCTTACGGACTGGGACGCCTGGGTGAGGCTCGAAGGCGCCAACCGGACGAAGCTGATTGCCTACTGCTTCTTTAATCTCTGCAGCACTGCATACAACATGCCTCCTTTGCTTCTGACATCCGATTTAAATCTCTACCTACCGCTGCGGTCCCGGCTGTGGCGCGCCGAGACAGCATGGCAGTGGCAAGAACTTCGACAGTCAACACCCATTGCCGAGATTACCGTACACGAGACCCTTCCGCGGCTATTTGGCCGTACAGGCCAGGGGCTTCCGACGAACCTGTCATCTTTGGGCCATTATGTCTTAATTCATGCTTTAATCCAACATGTATATCTCCTGAAGCAAACATCGTTCGCGGCCGGCTCGCCATACGATGTTCAGCGGACTTTGAAACCGGAAGACGTGGAAGAGGTTACACAAGCGCTGCGAGTGTGGCAGGCGAGCTTCGAGCACCGGCACCAGTTGAAAGCCGCAGAGTCGGGGCACTTCATGGGCGCCGACTCGCTTACTGGCGGTTCTCTGACTTTCAATGCCACGGCTCTTCTGCGCCTTGCCTACATACGGCTTTACACTGATATCCCACCGAGCAGGTCACTCGAGACGAGGGATACAATGCTAATTGCATCGGCGCTGAGTGCCACACCATTGTTGTTGAGGAGCCTTAGACTGCACCGGGCCGTGTTCCAGGCCGTGCACGCGCTGTCGACGCTGGTCAAGGCTGGGGTCAACTACGTTGCAAGGGCCAAGTCGACTGAATGGAGCATTCAGCATTCGCGTAAGGATCCTCCAGTCCGGAACAATGATAGAATCGGAGCTAACGGGAACTTCAGTCTGCAACTTTGAATGTGCCCTTCTGCTGGCCAAGTGGCTCCTTACGCTTGCTGCTATCACGCCTTCGGACCCACCAGCATCTCCCGAGGAGAGAAACCTGCTCGAGATGGTGCGGCGTATGCTGGACGAGACCGAGTTCGCAGTGCCCATTGATCCATCTCTGTCAGGGCCAGGTTCAAGCTCAGGGCAGATGGAGATGACGACCAGCGACAACACAAAGCTCCGACAGCTGGCGAGCGCCGTGGTGAGGCTTTGGGCAGAGACATTCAAGGGAACGCACATCTTTGATGTGGTCAAGGTCATGGGGGCGAGTCTGGATGGGTACGCCGACTTGGTGGAAAAGGCGCAAGAAAGGGGCTCTATAGGGCGGATCGCGCCGGAGGCTGGCATGGCCTGAGCGGGGGAGAGATCAGGCGCGCAGCAACACATGGAATGAATGGGTCGAGCGAGTCCGGAGGAGGCGATTGACCGGGGTTGTCTTGGAGTTCTTTTTTCATTTCTTTGTGGCAAATATGGAGTAGCCGGATGTGATACCTCGAGATGAGCGGGCAGGAAGGGAGAGGAAGCCTTGGCCGGCGCCGAAGTTGGAGATGGCAAATGCCGCCTCTGCGACTCTGCCGCCAGCGCCCAGCGGCTTACGATACTATTCGTGTGCTCATGTGAGACGTGCACCGTTACATACACGGGATTCGATGATAATATGATCAGCCCGAGCCGAGAAGGATGCTACTCGTATGCGAATGCGAACGTTTCCGGAGATCGGGCCCAAGTTGGTCGTGCACCGAAGCCCGGACTTTGCGGCGACTCCGACTGTCCAGGTGCCGAATGACAAGCATGTGAGTGCTCCCCGCGGGGCCGAAGCCCGCTGCCGTCGACGTGTGGGGCGTCTGGGGTCAGGAGTCAGGACCTCGGCATCTCGGGGTCCCTGCGCCCAATGAAGCCGTCGATGACGGCGAGCCCTGGACGGGCCGACTTAAGACTGGCCATCATCATCGCGCATTTTGTGTTCTCGTGCAGCGTTGCTCCTTCGTTGTTGCTCTGCGTATAGACAGCCCGTCGCGGTGTTTTTGGTGACTTTCCGCGAGCCCACCATCCTCTCTCTCGACACCCATCAACTTCAAGCCTTCGCCATGCCTCTCGCGACGGAGCTGACCCGGCGGCTGGGCATCCGAGGTGCGCTGCGCTCCCCTTCCCCTCGTGTCCCGTCGAGATGGCTGACTCCTCTGCAGTGCCCGTCGTCCAGGGCGGCATGATGCACGTCGGCACGGCTGACCTCGCCTCGGCCGTGTCCAACGCCGGCGGCCTCGGCATCATCACGGCCCTCATCTTCCCCACGCCCGACGCCCTCCGCGCCGAGATCCAGCGCTGCCGGACGCTGACCAAGGCGCCCTTCGCCGTCAACATCACCCTGCTGCCGGCCATGGTGCCGCCCGACTACGGCGCCTACGCGCAGGCCGTCATCGACGAGGGCGTGCGCATCGTCGAGACGGCTGGCAACTCGCCGGGCCCCGTCATCGCGCAGCTCAAGAAGGCCGGCGTCACGGTGCTGCACAAGTGCACCACCATCCGCCACGCCCAGAGCGCCGTCAAGCTCGGCGTCGACTTCCTCAGCATCGACGGCTTCGAGTGCGCCGGCCACGTCGGCGAGAGCGACATCACCAACTTCATCCTGCTGAGCCGCGCGCGCCAGACGCTCAAGGTGCCCTTCATCGCCTCGGGCGGCTTCGCCGACGGCTGGGGCCTCGCCGCCGCCCTCGTCCTCGGCGCCTGCGGCATCAACATGGGCACGCGCTTCATGGCCACCGTCGAGGCCCCCATCCACCAGCGCATCAAGGACGAGATCGTCAAGGCCCAGGAGACGGACACGACCCTGCTGCTGCGCCGCTGGCGCAACACGAGCCGCCTGTATAAGAACAAGGTCGCCCTCGAGGCCCTCAAGGTCGAGCAGGAGAGCAAGACGGGCGAGTTCGCCGAGGTCGCCCCCCTCGTCAGCGGCAAGCGCGGCAAGGAGGTCTTTGTCAACGGCGACCCCGAGCACGGTGTAAGTGGTGCCTGGCCCTGCTTTCCTGCCAACGAGGCGCACAGCCTTCGTGAGGTTTGTGAGGTTCTTGCTGACAGAAACGTGCGTGCAGGTGTGGACGACGGGCCAGGTCATTGGCCTCATCCACGACATCCCGACATGCGATACCCTGGTCAAGCGCATCGAGTCCGAGGCCGAGACGGCACTGAGAGAGCGCTTGTCCCTCATCAAGCCCGAGGCCAAGCTATAGAACTGCGAAATCATAGCGTTGTATTGTGTATAGAATGCATTCGTGTAACAGCACCTCTAGTAGCGTCCCCGTCCTCTAGCATGACTGTTCCGTCTATGTGATAGATGCTCGTCTAAATATCCACCAACGCCAAGCCGCCTACGCCCCAAACCCTCTCTGCGGACGACTCGCAAATGAGAGCTCACGCTTCCGCACGCTCGAGTCCAGGCGGCTCCTCGCGGGTGGGGCCTGCAGCGCGTGTTTCGAGGAACCGCGCAAGTGGTGATGGTACAGCCCTACCGACGCCATGGGATCGTCGCCCACCCATCCCTCGCTGTGGCACCTGCTGATTCCCGTCTCCACGATGGTGATGTTCGAACCGCTGGCCGTCCTCCAGCCCGGCGGCGCCGTGCGCTTGGCCGTCTCCTGCGTGATGTCAGCGGCAAGCGACAAGGTCGATTCTACGATCGCGCCGCGCAGCCCGCAGTAGAACGAGCCAGACAAGTCTGACGCTTTCGCCAACGAAAACACGGGGCCGCTCTTTTCCGTTGAGAGATACACTGTGGCATCCGGCCGCCAGCTGGGCTGCCTCGACTGGGCATGCCAGGTGCACAGCCCGGCACCAGAGGAGTCGCAGCAATCAGATGGCAACGATGGTTGCTCTCGCTGTGGGCTGTGTCTTCGTGCTTGTGCAACCTCCGGAGGCTCAGGGACCGGGGACTGGTCGGAGCACGGCAGCGCGTTGAAGTGGAAGTAGGGCTTCGGGTGCCGAAAGTCGAAGATACGCAGGGTTGGTTCCCGATTCCCGCCTGCGACGAACCTTTCCGTGCCGTAGACTAGGAGCGAGCTGCCCGCGTGGTACGGCTGGAAGCGGTCGCGGTAGATGGCATCATGGGGCGACGGCGTTCGCATATCCATGAGCCTGCTGCAGTTAGCACGGGACACCCGATCGTAGGGGCGAACACGGACCTGTAGCTCCCGTCATCCCAAGCACTGAGGAGCAGATGGTCATTCTTGGAGCCTCCAACCGGCTCTATAGCACGAACTGTCCCCCGTGACGCCGTGAAAGCGTCGCCCGACGTTCCGTTGCCGAAATAAGTCGCAGGACTGAGCTCCAAACCTGTCGGCCGTATCTTGCCCCAGCGAAGCGGATGGCTGCTACCGCCTATGCCGCAGGCTATGGTGTCGCGCCCCATGAACTTGGCGCAGAGCACGAGCGAAGGGTCACCCTCTCTCTCGTTACTGGAGGCGTCGTAGTAGACCATCGGCTTGAGCTCGGCGTCATCTTGCAAGGAGAGATTGTACAGAGCGAGGAGGGAGCTTCTGCAGCGAGCAATCATCTGGCTCTGAGGCTGCCATTCGGTCCATGTGACGGCGAGCTGTCCGGGCGAGCTTCGCGGGCTGACCTCTCCATGGTCCAGAGGAAGCAGACGTTTCACCGGCTGGCCGAACGAATCATCGTCGATGGCGGAGAGAAGCTGAATATCTCCGTTCGCTCGTCCCACGATGAGCTCCGGCCGAGAGTCTCTCTCAATTGCTGAAACAGCCGTCACGTCGCCAGTTCCGGCGGCGTATCCCGTTTCTCGCCCCAGAAGGCTCCTCCAAGTGCCGGGAGAAGTGCCGTCCGCCCCTCGCCACCGAACAAACAGGTCCTCTCCGGCACCGCACGCCAACATCTCCTGCCGCGTCGACGAGACCAGCTGCGCGTCGACGACGCACTGAAATGCGACTGACTGGCCATGACGGGGTCTTCGGTTGCGCCCGTTCCCGCGCCCGATCTTCTGCGATGCCTCCATGGAGTAGTTGAACATGAAGGCGCGCTTCTCCCAGCATCGGTCCAGGTACGTCAGCCGATCCGCGACGGCGTCCCACCTGGCCGAGTCGCCCGACGGCACCGTGCAGCCCGGGAATCGGGTCCGCACGAACGCCTTCCAGCCATCGTGGCGTATGAGCCTGTGCGTGCGGCGCGACGAGGAGCCCAGGTGGGACAGGTCCCGGGCAGTCTCCAGGTGGTCGACCACGCCAAGCAAGAGATGATCTGGGAGGCTCTCCAAATTTGCTGCTATCTCCATTGTTGCGGGATCATTGCGAAGGCGGTGTGAAATATGTTAATAGCTGTGTTTTCAGGCGTAGAGTTTGATGGATCATCCTTCACGGTATGTCGTCGCTCGTCGGTTTTTGTCCTCAGCGTTGACGACAAAGATGGCTTCAGAAGTGACCCCTGCTCCTCGCGCACGCGGATGGCGCAGTAATTTCCGAAAGTGACTCAATTGGAAATCAAGAGCCCTGTTCAGTGGTCATCTTTTCAGTGACGCAGCTTCAAGGTCCAAGTTCGCGCATTTTTTGAGTCATAGTTGGCGGGCCGTTTCAATAAGTGCATACCCTTGCCACTGCGGCCGGGAACTTGTAAGCACTACGCTACCTCGCCGCGACGGACGACTCGGGACACCTCGAGAGGCCCAAGGGCTACGGCCATCCCATTTGTTGCGCATGCAATCAGCTGTGAGTCATAATCGAGGCTAATTCTTTCTAGCCAGGTACAATGCGTATTTGTTATCCCAAACTATTCTCTCGAAGCCATGTCCAACAAATCCAATAACGCCTCGCATCCCTTCCGGGCTGGCTAACATCTGCCAGGTATCGCTCTCTCCTGTCACGCATGGCTCCCCTCCCGTGCTCCAATTCACATGAGTAGATACATAGCTCGCACAGCCTTCTCGGCGGCCGCGACATGCCAAGGGCGAACATCCGTCTCTCGCCGCACGACTCCTCTGGCCCGTGCCAGAGTGCCCAGCCCTCTGAAGTAGCTCAGCATCTCCCTCAGCAGCGGCTCATATGCGCGGGGGCTGGCGTCCGTGTGGATGAGGTTGACTTCCATCAGAACCGGCGCGTCTTCGATCCTTGTGCCTGTGCGCTTGATCAGATAGCCACTGACCAGTGCAGGATGTACCTCCAGGACGCTCGATGAGTTGTTGAGACGGTGGCCAACCACGGCTCCCCATGTCTGGTCCGTGATATCCGAGAGCACCGCGTCGGAGTCCGTCTCGCTCGCTCCATCGGCGCCCGGCGTCGCGGCTGTGGCGTTGGCATCCCGAGCCGATGCGGCCGGTGTACCACTCTGTTCAGGCGACACGATACTGGCCTGCGGCGTCGAAACCGGCGTCGTGTAAAAGGGAGCCGGCGGCTGTGAGAGCTTGACGACCGGCGGGACCAGTTGCAGGTCCGGATTTGTATCGACAGTCATCAAGATCATGGTCACCGACGCCTTGATCTCAGTTCGAGCCAAGTCGACCCAGAAGTCAACTTCCTGCTGATCCATGGGTCCACACTTCGTGATGATGAAGCGCCAATGGACCTTCCAAACGGATATCAGGTCCAAGGTAGACTCCCATATCTCATGTGCGACTTCGTTCATGGTCCGAGACTGAGGTCGTCCTTTTCGCCCCAAGCAGTACGACGCGGTTTCTTGTTGATTTCCTCGGTCGTCTGTCCACGCCGCTGTGATCCATCTCCCATCCACGCTTGGCGCGTAAGCCACGTGGATGCATGAATTTTCCCGGACGAGTGACGCCGATGGCGACACGGTGAGCTTGAAATCGATAATCCTGGGCAGCGGTTGCTCCAGTCTGATCGCTGGCGCCGGCATCGGACCACCAAAGAGAGTGCATCGGTCGTACGTTTCCATGCACAGTTTGATGAGCTCCGGAGCAGGCGTTACCACCACCGACGTCGCCGATGACAAGGTGTTTGCTGAAACTAGTTGCAACACTAACTCATTGGGCGCGACCTCTCGCTGCGACGCTAACGACTTCCGATAGGATTCGAAGAATCGTTGAAAAGCAATGCACGCTTCGACAATGGTCCCGGGAATGTTTGGAGAGTAGACAAAGTACACGACAACATTCGTCTCGGTGACTTTGAGGTTGGCAATAGCCGCTCGCAATGTTTCCATGACTTCAATGAGGGCCGATCCGTGTCCAGTCATGGTGGCGTCCGGCGACGTGGAGATTCTGTCAACTTCGTAAGGCAAGATACCGTCCTCTATGTCAGTTGATGACGGCATGCTCTCTAAAGAGCCAAGCTTCAACGTCTCGTAGACGCTCTTCACGCGTCCGAGAAATGTCTTGACATTATCTACCATCCCAGTCCAGCCTGGGAACACACATATGGCGTTGACGTCCTTGCCGCCAGATGATGGAGCGAGGCCGAGACTTTCCCAGAATGGCACGGCCGATGGCAGCACGGACAGCTTCAGTTCGGATCTGCGGACTTCGAGATGAGGGCCCGGGATCTGGTAAAGATTGCTCGGGCGCAGGGGCTCGGCGTTGGGGTCCCTCCCAGGAAGTGGCCGAGGCTGCAGTCGACTTGGCTGCCCCAGAAGTGGGATGTCTGGTACGTCGAGATATTCTTTCAGGCTAGCTGTCGCGGTTCCCTTCAGTGACGACGGTACGCAATCTCGTAAAATACGTATCGCATTTCTAGCATCAACCGAAAGCGATTGTGGACTGAGTTTTGTAGCGGGCTGGTGTGAGATCCCTTCTTGCGTATTGCAAATGTCGAGTGAGCCAATAGCAGCTTGTTCAGTCAAAATCTGGGCGACTTGAATCAAATCATCATCGCTCAGAGACAGATCCAGCGTGAATGGCTCAGGGTCTGAGAAGAGGCTCGCGAGCGGAAGCTCCGGCACGTCCGGCTTAGACAGTCTCGGCAGCTCCATGGCAAGATGCTGGTTCGGCTCCTCGGGTGGCTCGATATCTCTCAAGGAGGTTACTTGTGACGCAGCGTCGTCGTCTAGGGCCACGACCTTGACGCTAGATTTCAGTGGCGAGCTCGGCTCCTCGGTTGTGTAGCTCGAATCATCTTGATCGGATCCAACACTGCTGTCATCGCCGTCTGATAACGAGCCTTCGACTTTCGTAGGGCTGGGGTGTGATGTTGGCGGTTCTATTTCTGTCAAGGTCCTCACCAAAGAGCCTGGATGTAGGCGATTGTCTCTCAATCGCCTCCCCTGTCTTCCATGCCGCTTCAGGTAGTCAGTCTCGGGGAGCGCACCCGGCTCGAGCCTCGTCTTTTCCGGGCTCGCAATCTTCTTGTAATCGAACTGTCCCCCACGCTCGTACTTTTTGTTGATCATTGGAAGAGACGCATCGAAGCTCATACTTTCGAAGATTCTCGCCATTCGATTAGATTTATATGTGGACGCGCCAGGGTCCCTCTCGTTTGTTGCCAAAGATGCTCGAACTCGCTTGAAGACCGTATTTGGATCGAAGGGACTGGACTCGCGCTTGATGACCCCTGATGACCAGTCTCGACCTCGTTTCCCGAGATTGTCGTTACGAGAGCTTCTAGCATGCTTTAGTTCTGGCTTGGTGAAGACCGCATTGTGCCTCTCCGGAGAAGGCTCAGACTTGTCCTCGCGGGCTGCTTCCAGAGGTTCCTCTTCGGCTTTCGGGGCCTCTTCACTGCTGTTGTTGGTCCCACTAGCCTCATTCATCGGCATATCGAAATCGCTGTCACCAGGCTGCTGCTCATCGAAGAAGTTGAAGTCGGCCTCCGTTATGTCATTGTCGCCAAACATGTCCTCTCCCATATCATCAAACATTTGCTCAGCCTCGCCAAGTAGGTTGCTTTCGCTTCGTTGTCTTTTCGATTCGCTGAATTCGCCATCATCAAATGTGTCGCCTACAGCACTCGTGCTGCGGGGCGCGGGTTCCGCTTCGATAGCCGGCGCTACAGACAAAGGATTGCCTGGACTCGACAATGTGCCGTCAAAAGACGGAGTCACGCCGTTGGGTGGTTGAATGCCATCAGGCGGAGTCGGGTAGATGGCACTGGCGGCCGCCGTGCTTGGGCGTCGAATCGCAACGGGCGACGGGGCGCTCGGCTTTGGAAAGCGGGATTCAGCAGAAATGGCCTCTTTTGATGCGGCAGCCCGCTCCGTCTTTCGCTTCGAAATCTTCTCCTCCCTCTCCGCGGTAGAGTTGAACCAGCCTCTCGCGCTGCCCAGAGGGTCATGGCTCTCCTCGTGGCCGCTAAGGATGGAGTCGCCTACACGGCTCGTTGACGACACTTCGACGGCCTTCTTTCGAAAACAAAGGCGTGTCGGCCAAGGTATCGACATTCCAGAGCTCGACATTTGAGCCCGTTTGATCTCGCTGTAGCCATCTTGGTGCTTGGGTCTGGGAACGAGGAGGCTCACCCAAGAGCAGTCCGATACACTCGCCGTAGCGACGCCTCGCAACTTCAGGATCTTGAGGCAGGCCTGTTTCCAGAGTGAATCATTGACTTCCGGCCCGCCACGAAGACTCAAGGCTTGCGTATTTGGCGTTTGGGCTAAGCTTGCCGTGCCTGCTTCGCCCGCGGAGGAGAACTGGCTGAGTGCCACGACCCCAAATGGGGCTGCGAGGATGGGAGTTCCTGGTTGTACAAGACTCCCAGAGATGAGATCATTGCCTGTTGCAAGGCCATTGCAGCGTGAGACGCTGAAGCTGATCACTAGAGCACCTGTTGTTGTAAGGTAGGCGCTAAGTGTAGCCAGGACTGGGCACTGGTCCGCGTCAACGTGTTGGGAGTCGTCAAATTCCAGTGACCCGCTCTGCAGTAGCACTGTTCGAAAGTTGAGAGGTACCGCGCCACTGCGGTTGCAGAAGGTGGATGAGATTGATAAGAGGACAGAGGTAATAAAATTCTCATACACCGTTGTGTATGCTGTCACTGTGGACTTGACGTCGGACCCAGACGCGTCGGTGATTCTTGCGTCTTGGTCTTGCGAGCTTGGTGCAGCATTCTGCGAGGCCGAGGCAAATGCATTGCGCTGAGATAGATCAAGGGCAGAGGTGCTGGACATGGCACTCGTCGGGGTCTGGATTCCCTGCTGCTGCTGCGGAGGCCGAGTCCTTTGCAGGCTCGCCGGCTCTAGAATGCCCTCTTCGCCGAGAACAAGGGTCTGTCCGTAGAGTTCCAGCGTTGGATCGAGGTCGTGGCCGGTAACGTCGTCATGGCCGTGCTTCCCAATGAGCCGGAAGTGCCAGATACCGCGCCGAGTGGCGTCGTAGAACACGAGATGGCCATCCTCCCTCAATGAGTGTTCTATGTCGAGGGCGACCGAGACAAAGCTTTGCGACGCATCGGAGGGGGACTCGTAGACACGAAAGGCGACGGATGCGATGTTATTCTGCCAGACGAGTTAGCTGTGGAGCAACCGACGCCAGGTGCACGGTACGCACAATGAGTAGAGTATTGGTATCGTATTCGGCAGTATCCATATCGGCAGGTTGTCCTGAGCTCCGCTCGCAGCACCCTGTGCGAGGCTCCACGCGTAGCAGGCGAGACGCCAATGGCTGGGGGGCGCGCCTCAGGCTACGAGTAGAAGCCGTCCGAGAATGGGCTCGCCGATGTGTTCTTCTGTGACGGAGGCGACGGGCCTCGGCTGGACCTTGCGTGGAGTGCAATGATGGAGTAGTTGGCTGCCCCGGGCTCCATCTCAGCGGAATGTCGACACTGGTTCGAGGAGGCTCATGAGGCACGCCGCGACGGCGCAGCCTGAGACTTTCGACAGAGGGGCCCGCTGGTCGCAGTAGCCACGTGCTGTCAAGGGAGATAACGGTCGTCGACGGGTGCAATGGGTTCGCTCGTCGGCAGCGTCGCTCTGCAAAGACGACGGCAGAGCCACGAGCTGTCGTCCGGGGAGGAGAGAGCTTCCAGCGCAAACCGGGGCCTGGGGTCGCTCCGGCTCCAGCTGACTCGGTCAGGCCCGACGCTAGTCCTGCGCGGTGGAGTCGCTCACCGAACCGCCAGACAACTGCTGTGGGGCCTGTTTTTTTCTTCACCGTCCTGCTCTCCGGTCACCGTGATTTTTTTCCTGCCGCCGCCGGATGCAGCTTGCTCCAACTGCACCTCCGCCAGCTTTCTTTGCGCCAGTCGAGTCGCCTGCCGACCATGAAGCTCTCCAATCCGGGGTCCGTCCCCGTGTACACCATATCGGGGGCGTCGACTGCGCGACCGCTGCCGGACTGGCTTGCCCGCCGTCGCAAGCGCAGCTTGAAGAACGACCCCGAGTACCAGAACCGCGTCGAGCTGCTGCAGGACTTCGAGTTCGAGGAGGCCAGCAGCTGCATTCGCGTCAGCGAGGATGGCGAATGGGTCATGAGCACCGGCACCTACAAGCCTCAGATCCACGTCCACAACCTGCCGCAGCTGTCCTTGTCCTTCGCTCGCCACACCAACTCTCTGAACCACTCCTTTGTCCTTCTCTCCCAAGACTACTCAAAATCGCTACACCTCCAGACGGACCGAAGACTCGAGTTCCATACGCCCATGGGATGCCATTATGAAGTGCGCATACCCAGATACGGTCGGGATCTGGTGTACGATCGCCAAGCCACCGAGGCCCTCGTGCCTGCCGTTGGACTCGATGCCGAGGGTAAGGGCGAGGTGTTTCGCATGAATATGGAACTTGGACGCTTTATGAAGTCGTACCAAGTCGACGTCGGCGGGGACGATCATACTGGCGGCGGCCTGCAAGGAGGCATTGGTGTCGGTAGCGTGAACGTCGCAGCCATCGCTGAAGATACGCACAACCTGCTGGCTTTCGGAACATCGATAGGAACCGTTGAGTTCTGGGACCCTCGCTCCCGGACCAGAGCGGCGCTGCTCGCTGGCCATGATGGCGAGGTGACCGCTCTAGACTTCAGCCCGTCGGGCTTGTCGCTGGCGACGGGATCCTCGACTGGCATGATCCAGCTTTTCGATCTTCGACGGCCGGTACCCTTGCTCAAGAAAGACCACGGCTACGGTTTCGCTGTGCAGAAACTCATTCACATGACGAACTCGTCCCAGGAGAAGAAGATTATGTCCGCGGACAAGCGCATCATCAAGATCTGGGACGAGCTGTCAGGGGACCCGTGGACATCCGTCGAGCCGGTGGTGGACATCAACGACGTTGCGTGGTGCAAAAACTCCGGCATGCTCTTGACAGCCAACGAAGGCAAGCAGCAACATGCCTTCTTCGTCCCCCAACTCGGCCCAGCGCCCAAGTGGTGCTCGTTCCTGGACAACATGGTCGAAGAAATGGCCGAAGAAGTGCACACAGAGACTTATGACAATTACAAGTTCCTTACATTGCCGGAGCTCAAGCAACTCAGCCTGGCTCATTTGGTTGGAAAGACGAACCTCCTCCGCCCTTATATGCATGGATACTTTGTCGATTCTAAACTGTACGAGCAAGCTAAGCTAATCGCCAATCCGTACGCCTTCGAGGAAGAGAGGATGAAGCGCGTCAAGGACAGGGTCGAAAAGGAGCGCGCCAGCAGAATCAGAGGCAGCAAGAAGGTCAAGGTCAACCAAAAGCTGGTCGATAAGCTCCTCAAGAAGCAGGAGAATAGGGATGAGGTCGATACCAAGGCCGGTCTTCTCGGAGATCAGCGTTTCGCCCAGCTCTTCGAGGACGAAGAATTCATGGTGGATGAAACCAGCCGCGAATTCCAGATGCTCAACCCAAGCACAGTCGTCGATGAACCAGTCGATCCCACAGCTCCGACCCGATATCAAGCCAAGGACTCTGAGGATGAGTCGAGCGATGACGACGAACTTACACCTAAGCATAGGCCGGAAGACGACGTGGTGATGCGAGTATCCTCGTCACAAAAGGGTGCACAGATGCGCGACAGTGCGCTCGGCTCAAGGCAGCAGAAGACGACTCGCGGGAACAGAACACAACGAGGCGAGGTCGTCGGAGAACGACACGTCTCTTTTATTCCGGAGTCTAGGAAGAAGAAGCAGCAGATGGAAGAAGAAGCTGCCCCGGCACCACAGAAGCGAAATGCGGGTGCTCGGCGGAGTGCCAGCTCCAACACATTTAGAAAGATGTAAACCTGAGCTCCAGCAGCAGCCGCGGTTATAAGTCGCAACGTCTGGCAGACCACGACGTACCAAAGAGGTAGAATCGACCCCGCCACAAATCACGACAGCACAGCCTCTCTACTCGGGGCTCTTTTTCTCAACCTTTGTGCGAGCCAGTCCCTTCTCCACGTCCTCAGGCCGCAGGCGCGGCGTTGGTGGCACATCATCTGCGATCTTTGCATGGCCACGTCGAGATGAGCGCCTCGATTTCTTGACCGAGTCTGGAAACTCCGTCCGCCGCGGCGTAAGAGCTGCGACGACCCGGCGAGCCGATCTCCTGACCTTCTCCCGCAGCTTCCACTCGCGCTTCTTAGCGACGAAAAAGAGGGTGGCCGTGATGACTGGGAGAGGTCAGCATCACCCTGGACATGGTGCCAGCTATTTGGCGCTCACTCACTCCCTATCACGCTCACAGCGACGACCACGACAATGATGGCTATCAAGCCTCCATTTGAGATGCCGATAGCATGGGAGCTGCCCGAGGCACCAGCCTCCACACCAGAGTCAGGACTGGGGGAAGGGGCTCCGGCTGCGTCGGTATCATGGGTGGCCAGCGGGAAACTGCCGGTCGTTGTCATTGTGCCCGATCTTGGCAGAGCGTCGTTGCGAACGTCGCAGATAAGGTCGGCGCCTGGATAGATAGCTTGATCTTGAAGCAGGAAGATCGGGTATTATGTATCATGAAATTGGACTGGAATTATAAGAACATCTGGTTGCGAGGGCTACCAATATTTACATGAACGTGCCGCCGCCAACCAGGAAAGTCCATGTCTATCCATGCGACGCCGGCAGTGATTGCGTGTCACCAGCCGCCCTCGACAATCAATGATTTGCCGCGCAGGGTCTTGAATGGTGCGCTGCACGCCCATCACCCAAAGGAGACGTGCTCTTAGCCTTGCCTTCGATATGATTCGTGAATGGGGACTGCGAAGCGCCGGTGAGAAACAGCCTTCATGCAGTCGCAGCCAATGAGATGTCCGAAACAGTGTCTGGGGACGAGACCTCGTCACGTTTTGGGACCGCAATATCAAGCCTTCTTTTGCGCACTCCGTACGGAGTACGGAGTAATCTCATCCAAATGCAGGTACCGAGTAATACTCATGACAACAGGCTAAAGTACCATCATGTGCTGTTCTTGGTTGCGGCAAGGATTGCGCTAGACACCCAAAGCTGACAGGCAGCGTCCTTGACGAGACGGGCTCGCCGGAGTGCAGATCCGCAAATACCTACAATGGCGATTACATGCCTCAAGCAATCCTTAAAGTGGGATCAGACTGTGAAGCAGGCCAAAAATGCAAGCGGATGCTCGGCTGCATAGCATATCAGCAAGCAATGGACCAGCGTCAGCTGCCTGGTAACCCATTTGACTCCTGACCCCGGTCGCCAATCAGACGACACGGCCTTTAGAACTCCTATGGCATTTATGGCATGTCTTGGTAGCTGGAAAGATCGTCTCGTAGCCCTCGCATGGTGATTACAGAGTGCCCGCTCAATTCTGCGGCGCATACATATATACCTTTTCAGTGTGTCATGTAGCGCACTTCCCAAGCGCCAACCAGCCAACACTCGTGGGAGGGTCTCTCTAATCTTGCACTTGGCAACCCATCTACGTTCTCTTCAGGTGTCTCTTACATGCGATGCTGGTAAGTTACAGTTGTATCACAATCCTTATCATAAAGGTAAGGTAAGGTGCTAAAAGAGCCTTAGCCAAGAGGGCTCCTTCCCTTGGTCCAGGCATGGATGCCTGCAGGCATCACGTCGCCCAAACCACGATGGAGGCTTTTCCCCTCATCAACCCGTGCCGAGGACCATGAGAAATTTCGTTTTTAATCTATTTCCTCTCGCCAATCCAAGGATGGCGTTCTATTTTGAACACATCTTCGTGTGAGCTACTGCCCGTCCTGACGTTCGCCTCATCAAGTGCCCTGCATCCGATGTCTGTACGGCGAACAGCCGAGCCTTGAGAACAGTCCATTGCCACCAGCCTCCAGGCTACTTGGTTTGTATCCATGCCCAAGGTACCTAGTGTCAGCCCCGACGGGGTTTCGGCCAGCGCAACAAGCGCTCCAGATTTCGAACGGGGGGATGCGACTGTCCCTGGCTCACAGCCAGTTGTGAGCAAACACTTCGATGACAGCCAAGCAAGGAAATTCTCAGTCACACAGGATGAGATATCCGAAACAACTCTCGGAGAAGGGTTTTCGTTTGGTATCAAGCAACCTCCTCGTCCAGGACAATTCTCTGAGAGACCACTTCCCCATCCAAACATGGCCAGTAAACAAATGCAAGCCAGCCCTCGAACTTCTGGGCCCCAGAAACATCACCAGAGCCCATTGAGGCACGCTAATGTGCCTACAACTGTTCCAAGAGGGCCTGCACTGGCTCTTCATGAACTTAGCCTTCCGGCAAGCCGGGCTTTCTCAGCATCGCCTTCACAATCCGGCTGCCACCCTTCAAAATCTACCAACGCAGAACATAAGGAACCTTTTCCAGCTCCCGGTCTGGTTGATTTGTCTCAACAACCATCACGTCAGTCTTCATCAGAATTTGCGCAAGGGAATGAATTCCGTCTGCAAAATACATCAGCTTCCCCCAACAGCCATCAAAATGAATGTGGTCTCAATTTGCTGCAGGATGCTGTTCTAGAGGACATTCCAGCAAGTAAGGAACAACATAGCCCGCCTTCTAATGAATTGAAGGGCACGACCAGAGACATCACCTCCCAATCCTCCGCGCTGGCCGACGGCGACGCTACCCAGCCAGAATGCACTACAACTGTCCTCGCCGCTAAATTGCCCATTCAAGAGAACTTGGTCGGTTCCCAAGTCTCGAAGGAAAGAAGGGCACAGACACATCGCCCTGGTCGGCGACCTTCTCCTGGGAGCGCTTGCGGCGACTTGGAGGTACCTATCCACCGAAGTCCACATTTCCATCGCAACGCTATGATGAATCGCCTTGCAAAGTCCCACAGTTCTTCTGATCGTGACAATACAACTCGTCACCGATCTAGATCTCGAACGAGCAACATATCGAAAAAACGCAACACCATTCACAAGGATCGCCCTCGCAGAGACTCGGACCGTAAAAAGACCGCTATGCACCAGGTTGCCCAATATTGGAACGAATGCATTCAGATAGCGGAAGAGGAAAGGTATCAAGCCGGACTCGAGATCGGGAGTCTACAGCATGAACTTCACCGTCATCAGCAAGAATTAGGAGAGTCTCGCCAAATGCTTGATGGTAAGATGCGCGACATCCACGACTTGGAAAATCGCCACCGACAGCTTGAAGAAAACCACGCCAAGGACACAGCGGAAAACAAGCGCTTGAGTGACGAAGTTGACGGATTACGTGGCCAATTGTCCGAGTCCAAAACGCGAGCACTGGCTCTTGAAGACAAGCATCGAAAATTTCGGCTCAAGCTCAATGAGGCCATCAAAGAGCAGCAAGCCCTATTTCTCCGCTCCCGTGCCTTTTACGAAGACTCTCTGGAAAAGTTACGGATGGAAAATGAGAAACGAATGGCTGATTCCAAAGCAGTAGATGAGGCTCTCGAGAACAGCCGTGTTAAAAGGGAGGAGATGAAGCGTTGCTTGGAAGACTTTCGAGGAGAGGTGGAGCGGGAATCCAGGCTCAGTGAGTGCTCTTCGTCGCCATCACAGTGTGATGCAGAACTGACGGTATCCTCTCAGAGGATCGAACAATCTCTGAGCTGCAAAGCAAGGCCCGCGAACAAGAGGCTACCCTACGTCTCGAAAGAGCCAAGGCAGCCAGTTTTCAACGACAGGTCGACGCGCAAGAAAGCACACAAAACATGGTGCAGGGCATTGAATCCAAGGTTGACTCGATGCTTGAACTTTATGCCAAAAAAGATAAGGAACAAAAAGAGAATGCAGAGACAGTGGGCGAGATACAAGCAAGGTACTGCCACAGCCTTCACATCCTAATTTCGCTAACATCAAGGTTAGTCTCAGTGCCTTGACGCAGCAAGTGCACAGGGCAGAGACAAATGTCGTTTCTTCGACTGCAATCGAAAGTGCAATACGTCGTATTGAAGGGATCATTTCCACCCAGTAGGTCGTTCCTTCAAAGCGCCCTCTCATTTTCTGATGCAGGTACAGATTCCACGAGGCCATTGCGGATGTAACCACCAGACACCGTCGCGCCGAACCAACATTTGACCAAGTTGCTGCTGTTGTCCAAGAGCTTACTGAGATCAGGCGAGCACTCTATAATCAAGAGGGGAAGTTTGAGATGGTTCAGAAAGTAGAGGAGAAGATCATGCGGCACCTCGACAAGTGCTTCAAGAATCTATCAGACGACATGAAGCACGCCCAGCAGTCATACCAGGAGACTAAGCAGTCTCTCGAAACATGGATTGAAACACAACTTCTTTCCCAGCGTGATTCTACCGAGGCGCATGAGGCCAGCCTTAGCGATAAATTGGCTGAGCGTAATGAAGAAATCGGTCAATTGCAACAAAAACTTGAATTGGTTTCGGAGACATACACCGCGAAAATTGAACATCTGACAAAGAATCTGAAAGACAACAGCGAGGCCGAAAGGCAAGAACTGCACAATGTTGTCGTTGAATTTCAGAGCAAGTTGGATCTCGGATTCACGCAGGAAAGGGAGAGATCTGAGCGAAACCTCCGCCATTGTCAAGTGGCCATCGCCGCACTCGAAAGTCAGCTGAAGGCAGTCAACAACCATCTGACGGTGGCAGAATATAGCCAGCCTCAAGGGCAAGACTTGAGACAAATGGGCACCCGCGAGGACCAAACACTTATTTCCCAGCTTCAGAAGAAGGTGCATGACTTTGAGAGACAGGCCAAGGCGACAAAAGACATGCGGGACAGGTGGCAGCATGACATTCAGACCATCGACGCTCTGCGATATCAACTCAGAGAAGTCCAGGAACGCATGCCACAGATGGAAAGATTCGACGCAACGTTGGGCAAGGTGGCTGAAGTGAATAGCCTCGTCTGTTCTACGGCTCAATATTTGGTACGCGAACGATGTTGGATTCAGAAGCTCCAAGAAGAAGAAGTGGACCAGCAAAACAGCACTGGCGATGACGATGACGATGACGTTCCACACGATCAGGATGGACAGAAGCCTTGTGCTACTGGGGAGCTCAAACAAGCGAGACAATCCTCGGATGCCGTGCCTGCCGACGTCAAGTGTGAAGGTGCCGCGTCTCAGGCGACCATGCCCTCGACATTGACCGATATTCACGCAATTGGATCGTCCTTCAAACGCAAAGTTGAAGTACATAGCCCTGATCATGATGGTACGGCCAAGGTTCCTTTTCATCCTCCTTCAATAACGCAAGAGCAATTGCGGCGGCGGGGAGCCGGTCAGCCGCGGTCTATCTTAAAAATATCGTCGTCGCAAGGCTCGAATACGATCGAGGAGCAGGCCGCACGAATGTCACTGAGTCAGAACCAGTACAATCGGCCAGTAATAGGCGGAACAAGCGCTGCAGCTGCCAGCGCAAACATCATCGAGGAAATCCGTTCGGGCCAGGTCCCGAGCGAGCCGTTGAATGCGGCTCTGAATCTGCCCAGGGTCGCTGACTTTGAGAGACAAAGCCAGGTTGCTTTCATGAGGGACAGCCAGGAGGGTGCAGCGGGGGTTAAACACCGTCCTGAATGCACCAATGAGGACTCGGAGGTGGCTAGAAAGAAGTCCAAGTTGGAGAGCAGTGGCAGGGGCAGCTTCGCGGCCCGCGGGTGATGATTCCAAGGGAATGCTCGCTTGCATGAGTGGCAAGTTGGCATGCAACGCACCTTGTCCAGGGTACAAGTATCTATGTGCAGGGATGACGCGTTGCGTAAGACTGATGAGCTTCGAGATGGCGCAATTGTCACGGCAAAGAATGCAGCTGATGGGACGGGGGTCATTGTAGCTCAGCTTGCTAGGTTTGCTTCCAGCTTCGGCAGAGGATTTTGGCGAAAATTCTATTTCTCGCGACCGTGAGGTATATTTCAAGCGTACAAACGGGGACAAACTTGGTCCCGTGGCGCAACGAATGCAAGTCCCCAACTCCAGATATGATATGCCCATCATGTTGATACAGCGTACACGTACACCAACTGCCACCCCGCAGCGAGCATTGCAGCTTTGACGGCTGTCAGCTCAGGCAGCGCTCCGATTCATGCGTTGGACGGCCGGGTGCCTCTATTTTGACCGTTTCTTCGTCTCGAGAAAGAGGACCTTCTTGCGAACTGCAAGGGGCCGGGTCAGCGAAGCTCAAGCGGGAGCCGCGGCAGGTGCGCAGATGAAGGATTTGCCATACCAATCGGGTCGTATTTCAGCATTCCCATCATTGGCGCTGTTCGGGGTCGCTTGAACGTGTAGAAGAAGCCCGTCATGGCCATGGAGATCAGGCGGACGTGGATCAAACGAGCCTTGGCTGCAGCAGAGGAGATTCCGCGTCAGCACAGGTGCACAGGTGAAACGCTCTCTGTCGACTGCACGAAAGCTGCAGATGGCACGGGGGATGGCTTACCTTTCTTCGCCATGGCTGCGGTTTACTGAGTGCGTGCGTATGTGTGTGGCCTCACCGGGGAGCTCGACGTCGGTGATGTCGCCTGAGCTGGCGTTGGCAAAATTTCGGGGCGAAGGGCCGGGGAAAGGTGGCGCCGGGTCCGAAGGAGCTGGGCACGGAGACGGACGTGGGTCGCGAAGACCAGGCCGATGCCGGGAGGATGGGAGACGTGACTTGAAGATCCACTGGCTAATCCGGCCAATAAGGTTGGGGCAATTATGGGTAAGCGCTTGGCGTCGAAGATTGTCAATCACGAATGCTCGCGCGCTGCAAGGGCAGTGAGATGTTGGATGGAAGAAGGTGTGTACCATGAGATAAAGCGTAGAGGCACCGCTTCCTGAGGACGTCAAATCCGTGCTTGGCACCATGACCGCCAATAAGTTAATCGGCGGGCGACACCTTGCGGAGCGGAGTCTCATGGAGTCTCAGATTTGGCAGAGAGGGCCGTCTGGATAGGTGTGTGGGATGCTTTGAGGCACACCACCAACATTTCGAAATTGCCCCAGCCACACGAGAGCTTCTCCTCAACAATCCCGCAGAGGAAGATATAGCTGCCTCGTCCATCTACAGCTCCCGGCGGCGGTCGTCGACTCTCGCGCTCATCCGCTGGGACACTTGCGCTCGTCACGATGAGCACCGCGACAAGAGGCAGGCTGCTGTCGACGGCGCGGGCCAACGGCCGCGCGGCGCTGCTGGCCAACGCCAGGCTCGCAGGTAAGGACGGCGTTATTTCTTTGCTTCCATTCCCTGCGTGTGTTTTGCCCCCTCGGCCTGACGCAGCTTGGCGTCCCAAGGCGTTGCATCTGGCGACGCTGCGCGCGCCGGAGTTTCCCATGCCCGACGAGGATAGAGTTGAGTTGCGACGCGACTGCTGCGCTCCCTCTCCCTCCCGGGCGGCCCCGGGCTCGGGTGCAGCCGAGCCGACCGAGGGCTCATCTCGACTTCAGTTGGTCGTGGGTTGGGTTGGTTGCTCGGCTGGACGAAGGGCCCTTTGCGCTCGCAGCAGGGTGCGCCGCTGATGCCGCCCGTACCTTACCGCACCGTACCCGTCTCCAGCCCGGGGCTCCACGCCAAGCGATGGGATGGCTGCGGAGCGAGTCGCGGGCCAGTCTCCAGGTTTTACTCGTCGAGGGCGCGGTGGTGCATGGCGTGTCAAGTCATGTCAAGTCATGTCATGGCGCGAGGGAGGCCCTGGTTGGGTGCCGCCTGACGTGCCTGACTCTCCCGTCGCCTTCCCCGTGGATCTGGTTGTGTAACAACTGGAGCCATCCCGCCGCCTCCTCCTCGTCCCGCTCCCGCATGGGTGCTTTTATTCTCTCACCGTCCCTCGCTATTACAAAATCATTACAGTACCTTTTAATCCTTTGAATCCCGAGCCCCGCGCATTTTTCAGGATCGCCGCAGGGCCTTTGAGTCAGAGCCCCCCCTGTTAACTAGAGCAACAGTCGCTTCTTCTCAGAACTTCAGCACATCCGGCATCGCTGCCCCGCCAAATCCTCAACTGTCACCCCGCCATCGTCAGTCGTGCACCTACTATCCGTACAGCCAACACCCTCAGCACCACGCACGCCGCCGCTCGTCGACCATGAGATTGACCGTCGACAACATCAACCCCAACGTCCGGCGCGCCGAGTACGCCGTGCGTGGCGAGCTCGCCGTCAAGTCGGAGGAGTTCCGCGCGCGCCTGGGCAAGGGCGACTCCGGCCTGCCCTTCGACCAGGTCATCTCGGCCAACATCGGCAACCCCCAGCAGCTCGACCAGAAGCCCATCACCTTCTTCCGCCAGGTCTGCAGCCTTCTCGAGAACCCCGAGCTGCTCAAGAACGAGGATGTCCTGGTCAACAACCTCGGCTACAAGACGGACGTCATTGAGCGCGCCCAGCGCCTGCTCAAGCATGTCGGCTCCATCGGCGCCTACAGCGCCAGCAGCGGAGTTCCGGCGATAAAGGAGAGCATTGCTGCTTTCCTCGAGAGTAGGCTTGTTTCCGCACCCGCGTTAGGTGTCACGGCTCTAATCATTCCTCCACTGCAGGACGCGACGGCTTCCCCGCCGACCCGGCACACATCTACCTCTCGGCCGGTGCCTCCTCCGGCGTCAACACTCTCCTCAATGTCATATGCGCCGACAAGTCCACGGGTATTCTGATCCCCATCCCTCAGTACCCTCTCTACACCGCCACCCTCTCGCTCCTCAACGCCACCTGCGTCCCCTACAACCTCGACGAGTCCAAGGCCTGGGGCACCGACCTCGAGACCATCAAGAAGTCCTACGAGAAGGGCAAGGCCGAAGGTCTCGACATCCGCTGCATCGTCATCATCAACCCCGGAAACCCCACCGGCGCCTCGCTCTCCGCCGAGGACATCCGAGCCGTCATCGACTTCGCCAGCAAGGAGAACCTGGTCGTCATGGCCGATGAGGTCTACCAGACAAACGTCTTCGTTGGCAAGTTCCACAGCTTCAAGGGCGTCTTGCGCCAGATGCAGAAGGAGCAGCCTGGGCAGTACGACGCCGTCGAGCTGGTCTCGCTCCACAGCATCTCCAAGGGCATGACCGGCGAGTGCGGCCACCGCGGTGGCTACTTTGAGCTCGTCGGCTTCGACCCCGAGGTCGAGGCCAACATCTACAAGTTCGTTTCCATCATGCTCTGCGCCCCCGTCGTTGGCCAGTGCCTCGTCGAGCTCATGGTCAACCCGCCCAAGCCCGGCGAGCCGTCGTATGAGCTGTACAACAAAGAGTACACGGGCATCCACGAGGGCCTCCGCGAGCGCGCCACGGCCCTGCACCGCGCCTTTTCCCAGATGGAGGGTGTCGAGTGCGCCGAGCCGCAGGGCGCCATGTACCTCTTCCCCACCATCCGCCTGCCGCAGAAGGCCATCGAGGCGGCCGCCGCCGAGGGCCGCGCCGCCGACGAGCTCTACTGCTTGCGCCTGCTCGAGGCCACGGGCATCTGCGTCATCCCCGGCTCCGGCTTCGGACAGGCAGAGGGCACGCTGCACTTCCGCACTACCTTCCTGGCGCCCGGCACCGAGTGGGTTGGTAGCATCGTCAAGTTTCACAAGGAGTTCATGGACCAATACCGGTAGAGGACGCAAAGACGAACCTCGACGGGATGAACATAGCGGGGCACCTTTGGGAGGGTGGTTTTTTACGTATAGAGATGATTGGGCACACATGTCGACAATGTCGTCGGCCTGAAAGATGTGCATACACAGTTCCAGAAACATAGAAAAGCTTGGCCAATTTTAGCCATCATTCCTACCTTCGCACATGCTCATTATGAGTTCGTCTTTTTTATGAAACTTCGCCTTTGTATTGAGCGACAGCTCATCTAAATGTCGTATCATACACCAATGACACATGTAGCCCGCATGTCGACCTGTTCGAGATCGACGCCGAGGCAATGTTCCATACTTGTCCCCAGCTATCGTTCCTCTAGACCGGCCCCTGCCAAGTTCTATGCCCTCTCACTGCCCCTCAGCCGCACAGCCTGGCCGTACTTTTGCAGCTTAGTGATAAGCTGGTCGCCTTGACGGACGACATCCTGGTATTGCTTGTTCTTGTCGTCGGGGCGGTTCGTCTCGATGACGCCCTTGCCGGAGACGCGATCGATGGTGCAGGGAATGCGGCCGGCGGCGATGAACCTGGCGAGGTCGCTGCAATCGCTGTTAGTTCATGGATACAGACACAGACTCGGGAACATCAGGACGGGGCATGCATACCGGTCGAGGAAGTCGACGGTGACGCCAAAGTCATTGGCCATGCTCTCGAGGCCGACGACGCGGTAGCTCTGCAGCAGCTGCTGGTAAGCGCGGAGGCGCATCTCACGGATGAACCAGTTCTTGTGCTCGTGGAGGTAGCGATCCTGGTTAAGGAACTGCTCCTCGACGTCGGCGAGAGACTGGAAGAAGGTCTTGTAGTTGCCGTTGTACAGACTGCTCACCAGCAGGGCCAGCGGGCTGAAGTCGATGGCCATCTCCGCCTCGGGCTGCTCGGTGCTGGATCCCAGGGTCGTCAGGTTGACGGCCTTGGTGGTGGCAGACTGGGGGAGCTGGTCGGCCATGGTATCGTCGGCGCCCGGCCCGGCACTTAGGGCGCCGCTCAGAGCCAGCAGCTTGTCCTCGCCGTCGCCCATTATGGCCTTGATCTCCGGCGCATCGACAACCTTGGACTTGAAGTCGACACGCTTCAACGACACGGAGCCAGCCAGGACCGAGTAAACGACGAGGTTGGAGTAGGTGCAGAGTTCGTAGCTGGTGAATGTGGACAGGGAGTCGAGCAGGAGTGGTGCGGCGAGGTTGTAGGAGCGGACGGTGAGGAGGTGCAGGCCCTCGTAGGCCTTGAGTCGGTTTCGGCGGTCCCAGTCGCCGCCCGACTCGACGAGGGTCTTTGCTCGCTCGACCTGCTTCTTGACCAGAGGCTTGTCGCCGTAGAAGAGACCCATGCGTATTATGGCGAGCACGAGGTCGATCTTGGTGCCCAGAATGCCCGTCTTTTCGAACACACTCTCGTACGCCGCAATCGCCTTGTCCTGTGCGCGAGTTAGCATCACCTAGACAAAAAAACGGCGGTTGATGTGTACCTTGTCGCCCACCCGTGCCCAGAACTCTGCCCGCTTGCCCTGGGCGGCCTGGATCTCCGTGTCTCCAGCCTGCTCGACGGCCTCGTCCTCCTCCTTCTGAAACTCGGCCAGTTGCTTCTCGTTGTCCTCCTTGAGCCTCGCATAGAGCTCCTCGTCCCAGGGCAGGTTCAGATCCGTTGTTGAAGCCTTGGTCGCCACCATGCCGACTAGGCTCGATTTTCTGCTCAAAGGCTTGCCGGGCGCCGAGGCACCGCCCTCGCCCACGGCATTCAGCATGCCATCGATGGGATGCGCGAGGTATCGGTAGAATGGCGCCATCTTGTCCTCGGCGATGGCATCCTGCAGGGCCTTGACGGCGGCCTGCTGGGCCGTCCTCGAGGCATAGGCGTTTGTGAGGGCGAAGACGTGCTGTGAAAGCGGCAGCAAGGGCCACTTGGCGTATTGAGGATCCGATCCCATGGCGACGGCTGAGTGGGAAGCCAACGACGAGTGCTTTTGTCGGCGCTGGAGAGGGTCGTGGGAGATTTATCGCGGGAGGGGATGTTGGATCTGGGTTGGGGAGGATGACGAGAGCTTGAGAGAGCTTGTCCGCAGTCGCGGCCACAGGGCGAGGAGGCGGCTGGCGCTGAGTTGGTCCAAGCGCCGCAAGGCTTCAGCGGGCCGCATAACCACCCATCCCCGACAAGCCTAAGGCAAGTACCCATACCACTTCGATGAGCCGGCCTACATCATTAACTTGTCTTGGACGGTTCCCAGGGGCAAAGTTCGACATATACTTTTGCATTATACGTCGATAGGTCACGAAGGACTATCCAATTTATCACTGCCGTGCCATCTCCGAAGCTAAAGCTGCCATGAGATACGAGGCAAGACTTGAGGAAAATACAAGTGTCATCGCACAACGTGGGTACTGAAGAACATTCACAGTGGGCGGTTTGAAAACATCAGATACTAGCGCTTTGTACAGATACAGACTGATCGATTAATTTCCTCGACGAGGAGGATTCAAAAACAAATGCGACTAATGCATGTCAAGAGGGCTGTTGTAATATTTGAAGATACAGACCTATAGGGTAGGGGAGAAATCAATAGTGCGCCACCAGAAGGCCTTCTCAGGCTAACCGTTGCTTCTTCCCTTTGCTCTCCCGTCAAGCACAGGCCTGCAGTGTAGACGCACTTCAAACTCTCGCTGCTCCGCATTCCAACTTGATTCACCCTTCCAAAGCAAGTCGCGTGAGCACACAGACTGCTTTGCATTTCACGACAACCAATTTCGCCATGGGCGAATACGAAAATGGCTCAAGGGCCGACTCACACGCGAACTCGCCCGTGAAGCACAAGAAGCGTCCCGCCGAAGACGACGCCCAGGACGATCTGCCGCAGCCTTACAACGCAAACTCGCTGCAGCCCGCGAAGCGACGCAACGTGTCGCCCTCCGAACAGCCGCGCAAGCAGAAGCGCCCCGGGGCGCGGGCTCGCATCTCCGAGGCCGAGCGAGAGGCCATCCGCCAGCGCCAGCTCGATCGCGACCGCGCGGCCGCTGTCCTCGAGGCCGAAGCGGCGGAGCAGAATAGGGCGCGAGGGGTGCACGATGTGGTGCGGCAGCACTACAACGCCGTGCCGGAGCGCGGCCGCGACTGGAGGACGAGGGACAGCAAGATCAAGGGGCTGCGTGTCTTCAACAACTGGGTCAAGAGCTGCATCATCCAGCGCTACTCGCCCGACGAGGACCACGCCCCCGGGTCGCGCGAGATGGGGCGTTCCAGCGGAAAGGAGCTCCTGGTTCTCGACATTGGGTGCGGGAAGGGCGGCGACTTGAACAAGTGGCAGCAGGCGCCGCAGCCCATTCAGCTCTACGTCGGCCTCGACCCTGCCGACGTGAGCATCGAGCAGGCGAGGGAACGATACCGGAACCTGGCCTCCCGCGGCGGCCGAGGGGGCCGCGGAGGGCACGGCAGGGGACGGCCCTCGCGTCTCTTCGACGCGCGCTTCCACGTCAAGGACTGCTACGGCGAGAGCATCGAAAACATCGACATCATCCAGCAGGTCGGCTTCGACCCGTCACCCATGAACCGCCGCGGCTTCGACGTCGTCAGCATGATGTTTTCCATGCACTACGCCTTCGAGTCTGAGCACAATGCCCGGAACATGCTGCGCAACGTCGCCGGCGCGCTCAAGAAGGGCGGCCGCTTCATTGGCTGCATCCCCAACTCGGACGTCCTCGGCGAGCACGTCCGCAAGTTCAACGAAAAGGCTGCCGCCAAGAACAAGGCGAACGCCGAGCGGGCCAACGCCGACAAGCAAGACGGCGAAGCCGCTACCTCGAGCACCCCTCCTCCGGCGGAGCCCGAGGACGGCGAGGTCGAGGAGGGCGAGGCCGAACCGACGGCTGAGTGGGGCAATTCCATCTACCGGGTTCGCTTCCCTGGCAAGACACCCGAGGACGGCGTGTTCCGCCCGGCGTTTGGCTGGAAGTACAACTTCTTCCTCGACGAGGCCGTCGAAGAGGTGCCCGAGTACGTCGTTCCGTGGGAGGCCTTCCGCGCCCTCGCCGAGGACTTCAATCTCGAACTGCAGTTCCACCGCACGTTCCCCCAAATCTGGGAGGAGGAGAAGGACGACCCTGAGCTGGGCCCGCTGAGCGAGCGTATGGGTGTGCGAGAACGGGGCGGCGGGCCGTTGCTCGTGTCGGACGACGAGATGGAGGCGTCGAGCATCTACATTGGCTTCTGCTTCTACAAGGTGTGATGGCTCTACCGACGAGGCCGCGTGGGCCATTGTAACAGTATTGAGACGGGATACTTCGCGAAGGAACACTGCTGCAAGACTTGCTATCCAAGCGAAATACCATTTTTCCATTATGACCATTATTATATAACTGCTTCGGGGATAAAAGTGGTGACAGTGTGGAGAGTTGGGTATCATAAATCAACTGAGACAACTCCCGCCATGCAGAGAACTCCCCCGGATAATATTCCAACACTGCTTGCCCATAATGGACCAAGAATGGCACGGCTGATTACTAAGTAGCAGTGCTGCATCGTTGCGACGAAAAGCCTTGTAGCGATCGTAACTCGCTGTCGAGGGGGATGATTTGAGAGGAAGAGGGAGGGATTTGCTTAGGCCGCATTGGTTGCTCTCCGCCAAATCATCACGGCCGCGATGGCGGCGCAGGCTGTCGCTCCCAGCGCCATGTAGAGGCTAGTCCGGTCGGGAGCCTCCTCCTCTGTCTTGGGAAAGCCAAGGGTGGGGTTCGTCGCTGCCTCGGCGAGGGCGACGAAGAGCTCGCTGATGCTGTTCCATGTGACGCTCACGTGGAGAGGGTGATTCATGTTCAGCGACGACGTGTACTGGTCGGGCTGAAGCTCGCTGCGCTGCGTCGTTTTGTCCTTGTCCGCCTTCAGGGCGGTGTACACCGATGGTAGCTCATCAAGATGAGGATACTTGGACCGTGCGTCGACAATGTGAGTAAACGAGTCTGGGTCCGACGAGTCGTAGGCGTAGCAGATGAGATCGCATGTTTCCAGCTTGGACTGATTCTCCAGTATGGCTGGTTCCAGTTCGCCCAGTTCTTCAAAGATCAAATACACCTGCTTGCCGCCGGGGAGCTCTACGCTGTTGACAGCCCGTCGAGGCTTGATAGTCGGGTGGTATAGCCCCTCGAAGGGACGATTAAGAAAGGCGTCGAGCAAAGAGGACTTGCCAGCACCCGGGGCACCAATGAGGTAACACAGGACAACGTTCCTCTCCACGCGCGCGGGGCGCCTTCTCCTGTTGCGCGGCTTGGTAATTTTGAGGGCGGCGGTGATGGAGTCTTTTGGATTGGGTGGTTCGAAGCCGAGATGCGCGAGGTACTCTATCGTCGTCTTGGGCTCGAGGAACGTGGTCATGCTCCACTGAGCCAGCCAACCCTGGAGGGTGATATGTCCACTCTCGTTTCTCACGGTGGACGACGGGAAGGAGGAGTCGATCCAGGACGACGGCAGCCCGGGTGTCGGTGAGAACAGTGCCTCAAGCTCTTGGTCATTCAGACCCCCATCGTTGTCTTTGTCGAATAGGAGAAACATATCGACGAAGAAGCGATATCCCGCGGGGCTCAGCTCGGCCGAAGAGTGCTCCGGAACCTCAAACTTGGGGTGGAGGAACTTTTCCTCCAGACTCAGGCTGTCCGTGTAGTGATACTTGCGCAGGATGATCCATATCGTCTCGTGCCTGCCTTTCTCGGCGTATATCTTGTTCAGCTGCAAAAAGCCGTCCTTGTCGATTCCCTTGTCCATATTCACGTGTTGTGTGGACTTGGATATGGACATCTTGATATTATCAAGGTCGTCGCTCGTCAGAGGCTTGTCGAAGCAGCGGGCCTGGAAGTCACGCATCTCTTCGTCGTTGAGATATCCGTCTTGGTCTTTATCGCAAAGGAAGAACACTCTGCTCAGCGCAGCCACGCACGCCGGCTTGAGGTGGCCCTCCTTGTAGTCGAAAAGCGGCGCAATGGGATGCGTGACGGCCTTTTGGCATAGGAAGAAGACCTCGTTGACGTTGCGGTGCTCTCGCGCGCTGGTGCGGATGCACGAGTCGATTTCGCGGAACTCGGCCATGACAGGCAGCATTTCCTCCTCGACAACCTGGGGCGTGTTTCCCTGGCCCGCCAGGTCCGACTTGTTGGCACACAGGACGACGGGGACGTTTACGCCGAGGGAGCGGAAGTAGGGCATCCAGAAGAGGGCGACTCGCTCGTAGCTGTAGTGGTCTGCGTACACGAGCAGGATGACGTTGCACTTGCGGATCTCCTTGCGCAAGGTGGTCCGGTCCTGGGGCCGCGCGGAGGTATCGACGATGGTGGTGGTGACATTCTCGGGGGTTCCGATGCTGGGCGGGATGGTTATCTGGGGAAGCACGGGTTGGATCTTGTTGCTCATGAACTGGTCTTTGACAAGCGAGGCAATGAGGCTCGATTTGCCGGTGCTCTCGTCGCCACAGACGCAGACTCGCACTGGAATTCGGTGTCAGCGACGGCCAGAAACGGAGCGCGACGTGCGAAGTCGGCTGGCTATACCTGTCGCCATGCTGCGCGGTTGGGTCTGCTATGGCAAGCAGCTGTGAAGATACGTGGAGGAAGGCTTATCGCCGGGCCATGCCCTCGCCTGACGCGTCTTGGACCCGTGCAGACGGCCTTGTCGGAGGAGACGGATGCGCCCGTGTTCGCTGGCTGCCGGGCCAGGAAGAACAAGTCTCGCAGGTGGAAATGAGGGAGCTTTGATTGCAGAGGTCGGGGTGTTGTCCGGCGGTTCGGGACGGGCTGGACGGGATGCTGGTCTTAAATTGCAGCTGAGCTAGGATTGGGCGCCAGCTGTGGTGTGATCCCCATTTCCAGTCCCCCCAAGCCCACCCGAGCAGGGCGCTAGGATTGGCGGCCACAGGGGCTGCCCGCCGTAGGCGGAGCTTGCTGGGAGGGGATCCAATGATGGCGCTGGGGAGCCGAGCCTTGACGTGGCCCGGCGTCAACACGTTCGACCTTGCATCACGTAGGAATGCGACGTTCCTTCGTCGTTGAAGCCAAAGTAATATCGAGGTGCGCGAGGCATCAATGTGAAGACAAGAAGGGGACTTTCAGATGCAGTTGATGTACAAGTTCTACCCTTCAGGCAGAGGCGCGCTTAGGCTCCCTCTTGCGATCCGTCCATCCCGTCCATCCCGTCCCTCCCGTCCACCCCAAGGTACCTGAGCACCGCGGGTGGACGACCGTTGACGTTCAAGGCTCCCAGGCCACGTCTGTGACAGCGTCGTGTTGATCCAAACTGCAGGCAATCGTGACGGGGCCACTTTGCACACTCATCTGTACTCGTTTCGTCGTCGTCTTCCTCCAGCTTCCCCAGACCTTCTGTTCCAGTCACGCGCGCCGCAATGGTCACGTCTGCGGGCCAAGCCACCAACAGCACCAGCTGCTCCTGGCGCCATGGGCTATCCCATCCCGGTGCTGGTCCGTCATCCGCGGTCGGCTATTACCCCACACGCCCGCGCGACTTCAAGTCAGCCAGGTCCCAGCTCCGGACTCGAGAGAGATGCCAGGGCACAACCAACCATCACCTTCTCTCCGCTCGTCACTGCCTTCAACCAACCCCGACGTCAGTGTCTCCTTGTCGCTCATTCGACCTCGCACGCACGCTGTGATTGCGCAGTCCTACTCAATCCCCAGCTGCCGTTCACCCGTCGGACAGTAACAATTCCGTTGGGCATCGCCTCTCGGCGCTCTCGGCGCAACTCGACTCCCGGGACCATTGGCTTACAGCCAACATGTTGTACGTGTACCGTGCAACTGACCGCGCACCTCGAATGAGCAAAAACTGACGGGCACAGCGTCCTGCCGCCCCCGCCGCGGTATCCCGCGGGCGGTCTTTACCACCCTGGCGGCATCACCGGCATCGTGCCCCTGATCGAGACGAACAATACCATATCGAACCCCACCGGGCCCGAGTGGCAGTTTCTGGTGGGAGAGGGTGAGTCGCATGGAAGGCTCTCCGGCGGAGCGAGCGAACTGACGCTGCCACAGGAACATACGTGCTGAAAGAGGACCTACACCTTGCAACCCCCCCGCCGCATCCCTCCGAAGCGCCCATTGTAAATCCGAATCCTTTGGCGACCAATCCGCAACCCGCGACGGCAGGCTCGAAGTTGTCGCTTGTCAGCCTTCATGCACGGCCCCCGCCATTCATATACAAGGGCCCCCCCGAGACAGCTTTGTCGCTGGGCGGCCGCGATTCGAGCATACAAGAACATGCAAACGAGACCCGATACTCGACCGAAGGGGGCATGAGCAGCGAGGATGGACGGGCAACTTCCACCAGCGATGCGCCCACTACCTCCGTGACCCTTGGATCTGCTCCTGCCTTTGGCGAAGGCAATGCTCTGCTGACGCCGACGCCCACCAAGGACGTAAACAAGAGAAAGAAGCCGAAGAACAACGTTACCAAGAGTAATTCGTCTTTCATTTCGCGAGTCATAGTCAACGAGAGCCTGTCGAGGCGATTGACGGATCGACCGAGCGATGGCATTTTTGCCTTTGCCAACATCAACCGCGCTTTTCAGTGGCTAGATTTGTCGTCAGCGAACAAGGTGTGTTCTCAAGATGCGACTGCTGTGGGTTGAGAAGTCTCTAACTTGGTACAACAGCAAGATTACCTGACCAAAATCTTGTTTACAAAGGCACACTGCCTGTGCCACGATGTCAACAAGGCGACCAAGGGTGTTTCGCACATTGACGTCATCATGGGCTTTTCAACAGGAGAGATAATCTGGTGGGAGCCCATTTCGCAGCGATACACGCGCCTCAATAAAAATGTGCGACCCTAACCTCCCACTCGGTGGGACATGATCACTGACAGACCTCAGGGCGTCATCAACAATACACCCGTGTCAATGATCCGATGGATCCCCGGGTCCGAGAACCTATTTCTTGCAGCTCACATGGACGGCTCTTTGGTGGTGTACGACAAGGAGAAGGATGATTCGCAGTTCAACCCCGAGGAGGATGGAGCCAGCGCGAATGGCAGTGATGCAGGAGATGTGTCCAACGGAACACACCACGGTAACAGGATCCAGATCCAGAAATCGGTCTACTCCAAGAGCCAGAAGACGAACCCGGTAGCAGCTTGGAAGCTGTCGAACCAGCGGATAAACGCATTCGCCTTCTCGCCAGACAATCGGCATCTAGCTGTGGTCTGTGAGGACGGGACCTTGAGGGTCATCGACTATCTCAGGGAAGAGTGAGTCTCAATCAGGTTGGCAGACTCGCCCTCTAGCCCATACTGACGCACGCGTAGGCTGCTGGATCTATTCAACTCGTATTACGGCGGCTTGACATGCGTGTGCTGGACACCGGATGGCAAGTATGTCCTAACAGGAGGGCAGGATGACTTGATTTCAATATGGTCCTTGACTGAGTCGGCGTTGGTGGCGAGATGCCAGGGCCACCAGTCATGGGTCACTGCTTTGGCCTTCGACCCCTGGCGCTGCGATGATCGAAACTATCGGTTTGGCAGCGTCGGCGAAGACGGCCGCCTGTGCCTGTGGGATTTCGGCGTCGGAATGCTGTACCGGCCAAAGGTAATTGACAACTCCATTGCGGCCGGAGCAGAAGGCTAATGCTGCACAGAACCCAGCGCGGCAACGAGGATCCATCTCCGCACCGGCTGGGATGCCGCAACACGCGGATTCCGTCAGCCCCCTGGGCTATCGAATGCGGTCCAACTCTGGTGTGGATGGCGACGAGGAAGGAGACGGCATCTCTCACCCTGTCGAACCGCGAGCGAGGATTCCCATGCTGCCTCCCGTTTTGGTAGGTACCCGTCAAATCAGGCGCCCGAGATCTCCGTTGCTGATGAACTGCCAAGACGACGGTGATCGATACCCATCCCGCGTGCTGGTTGGACTTCACAGAAGACGCCATAATTACAAGCTGCAAATCTGGTGAGTTGACGGCGCTTGTCACATGCGACGTTGAATGGCTGACAAGGGCTCGAACAGGCCACGTCCGTACTTGGAACCGACCGGGTAAAGGGCCGGCTGCGACAGAGGGCGCATGAGAGAAGAGGCGTTGTCATGGGCTTGTTGGACAAGCCTCCGTTGTGTACGCTGTATGATAAGCGATAGCTTCGTGCCTACGGGCGGTGGAACTTGGCTCGGGCTATTTGATTTGAGCGTGGAGGAGCACGGGTCTTTATCGTGATCGAGAATGCTGCCAGTGCCAATTGGCTTGGCGGCGCCTCAATATCCAATGATGGTTGTATCGCAATCTGGGCCGCTTGCCGAGCAAAGCGCACAGTGCACATACCTTCTCGTGACCGTTGTGACGTCGCACTGCCGTTGTGCGCCCCTTTGAGGCTCTACTCGTACGAACTTGGCCAAGGAAAGGCCAAGAGATACCCAGCCTGTGATTCCTTCTGCATTACATCATTCCATCCTCCGATGCAGACTTAGTTGTAATCGAGCTCAACAATCCACGCTGCCAAGGAGGATGAGGAAAGCTCTTGGAGTCACCGCCGACTGGGCGAGACACGCGTGGCTTGCGTCCGCCTGCCTCATCCCTGCTTTCGAGTGGATCTGTGATACAGGGCCATAGGTACATACTCCGTTTGTATGATACGGATTACCTACATACTCGTACAGACGCAGCCTGATGATAGCACCACTTCAAATGCTGCCCACGTGGGTTGAGGCTGGCGACGTTGCAGCCGGCAATGTTGGACGGAACGGCAAATATGGCTGTGCTCCGAGAATCCGTGCCGACCACCGCGTGCATTCATTACAGGCCAAGGCACAGCCAAACATTTTGACACGTGGAAACGGACGAGCGATTATACGAGTACCATCAGGAAACTGCCCCAATGGGGCGCAAGAGCTGGGATTGTCGCACCGGCAAGGCGGCGGGAGCGAATGCACGAGCTTTTTATTCTTGAGGGCCCGTGGGCCTCCCGAGCGAGCTCGTCGCGTATCCGTGCGGACGGGGAAATGTGGACGCAGGAGAAGCGCCGAGCAATTGCGCCTATCTGTGAATCCCGGCGCATCAAGCGGATCCGACACGACGCGCGGGAATAACGCGCGGGACCAACATGAAAGATCGGTGTGAGGGTGAAACTGTTGGATGTTGCAGCGTGTGGTCGTAACGGTATCACCACTTTTCGAGGCGGCGACATGTCGGTCCTTGAGGCTGAGGCGACGCCGTAAGCGAAAGGGAGACGTCTGCGCTTACTCGTACGAGTACGTTTTTACGAGTACGAAGCCCACCTTGGGCAATTCAGGCGCAACAGGCGGCCTGGCCTGGAATCCTCCCACGAGTGCGCAAAATTAGTCCATGAACCACCACCCATGCTTATCTCTGGAATTGACGGGACCAAAGCCGTTGGGCTGGGCTGGGCGCGATGCAAAGAGGGTCCGACGCCAGATCGAATCGAATCGAGCCCCCTGTCGGCGACGGCGGGCCCCAGGGCGGGCCCTACGGCAAGTGCTAGCCAGGCGGCTGTGGCGGGACCCGGCTTGCGATACAGGGCGGGTTGGTTATGCGCAGCGATGAAGGATTGCGGCGGTGTGCGGCGTACGTGGTGGTTGTTCGAGTTGGTACAAGTAGCGCAAGATAGGTACTCGTACGAGGTTTGCGTTGGCCGCGACGCGGAAGTTTTTCTGATCGAGTCCACCGTGCAAGAGCGGGCACCGCATGCAGGGTCAGGCGGGAGATGGACAGCGCTTGTTGCTCGCTGCCAGGGTCTGCCCGCCTCTGCATCGCGAAACCGTCGCCAGAGCGGCAGCGAGTCCCTTGGGGCCCATGTTGGGCACATGTGGATTCCATTTGCTGCTCGTCCTGCCAAGGGCTTCACCAGGATGTTGTGTTACAACCGTGGCTTCGCAAGGGGGGCCAAGGTTTGAGCTCATCTGGTGGCTTGATTGCCGAACAGCTGCAACCACAAGTGCTCGTTCGCCGCGGCGTCACTGGATGCGCCGCAGAACACGCAGCCTGCAGGGCGCTGCGGCGAACTGTGGCTGGGCATACTCGTACATGTCGTTCGTATTATTATTAGAGCGTGACGTGCAGGACGGCGGCCGTACGATATGCCGGCGCGGTGGGCAGGGTCCATCCGATGCCGGCTGCGACCCCCCACTAAACGGAGGGAAAAAAGCTTCCATCAGTGTTCGATACTCCGCCGCGCGACTCATGGAAGACCGAGGCCCCCCGAGTCACAGGTCGCAGCTAATTAGCGGCCCGACGGGTGCTGCAATTAGTCGCGACCCAAGGGAATGCCGACGGCACTGGCGTATTACGAGTAGCTGACATTGCAGTACGGGCGCAGCACAGCACAGCACAGTACAGAGCAGGCGCCGAGTTCCCACGCGAGGCGGCCGCGTTGGGCTGACGGCGGCGCACGAGCACATGCCTGGAACGGCGAGTGAGCCCCTCGCATCCCGTCCAGGGCGTCCGGTGCATCGGGACACGCCCCCCTGCCTTCAGTTTCCGGCGGCGGCAACGGATGTTTGCGAAGCTGCGAGGGTTGCCGTTGGCGTCTTGACATGGCCCGATGGCCGCGGTGGCGGCGACTGTGGTGTCGAGGTACCTCGCCGCCGCTGACGCATCCGGTCAACTTGACATGTGCCTGGGCGCCGGCGCCCCGGAGGTGTGCAGGGGACGGATACCTTGCTCGTGGCCCGACCGCCAGGTACCTCCATGACCTCGCTCTTCACGAGCGTTGGGCTGCATTTGTGGTTCCACTGCGCCGTCCCGCAGCCCGCAGCGCATGTGAATTCAGAACGCTGGACAGTCCCTTCCGTTTTGTGCCCCGTTCCATCTCTTAAAACGGCCAGGCCCAATCCCGCCGCGTACCTTCACAATAGGGTTTGCTCCCCGTCCCTTTGACTTTTTTCGCCTTCTGCTCTCGTCTTAACAAGCCTAATATCCCGAGCCGACCCCCTTGCCTGGGCAATTGAAAAATCGACGACCTGGAGTGACAGCTGCGCCGCTCTGCAGACCGCGATCCAGATTCCCAGCGGCGAGAAAGAAACCGAGCTGCCGGACCCTTGCTCGACGGACGGATGCCGTCCGGGTTCCCTCATTTGAACCAGCCTGAGCCCCACTGCTATCGGGCACCGCGAACAGGGTCCGTCTGACACGAGATCTACCAGCCAGCGAGGGGACCGGCCGCCGACCGACGAGACGGCATTGGATGGAGGCGGCCGACTTGGGAATAAAACTAATACCGGCCCACCATTCCCGTCCATCTTGCGCCCTCCTTCGATTGCTCCCCGACCCTTCCTCGTAGGCTGCTTCGCGTGGCGGCCGATTTCCAACTCCAACATCACCGGGATCCAATCCCTCATTGCCCTGCGCCATGCCGTCGTTTATCAAGCCCTTCTCGGCGGTGACGGGGCGCAACAGCTACAGCCTGTTCGACATTAGGTGCGCTTCCACATTGGCTGGTGGTGCGACAACATCGCCGCCACCGGCTCGAGCGATTTGCGCGGCCCTGAGATGCTAACCATGGCCTCGCCACCTGCAGATTAGATCAGGACTTCATCGTATTTCGCGGAAACGACCATGAGTCGGCGGGTCAGCTCCTCAAGGGCGTCGTCGTCCTGTGCCTCTCCTCGCCGCTGCGCATGGAAGATGTGCGCCTGCGGCTGACGGGCACGCTGCGCTTATCGTACGTACACCCTTCTGCCCTCCTCTCTCAGAGTCCCAGACCCCATCGGTGGTCCTGTATCCTCGCGAAATGTACATTTCTTATCTAACACCGACGTTCCGCGTAACAGCTGGACTGACCGAGGATCAAGTACTCCTGGCGTGTCCGGTCAGAAAGTCGACAAAACTACGACAATACTAGATCATCGATGGGCTCCCTTCGTCGGCACCCACGGCAAGAGCATGACGCTCCCCGCCGGCAATTACGAGTACCCCTTCGATTTCACGCTCCCCGGCGACACGGCCGAGAGCGTCGAGGGCATGCCCGAGGCGTCGATTACATACCGCCTGAAGGCGACCGTGGGGCGCGGAAAGCTCGCATACGACCTGCACGCCTACAAGCACCTGCGGATCATCCGCACCCTCGAGCCTGGCGCCCTCGAGTTCCTGCACGCCATGAGCGTCGAGAACACCTGGCCCAACAAGGTCGACTACTCGATTGTCATCCCGCAAAAGGCCGTCATTTTCGGTGGAACCATTAACATGGAGATGCGCTTCACACCGCTGCTCAAGGGCCTCGAACTCGGAGAGATCACGGTCAAGATGCTCGAGATCCGCGACACGTGGATTCAGGGATCGACGGGACTGAACCTGCGCGAGCACCGCACCGAGCGTGAAGTGTCGACGTGGAGGTTCGAGGCCAACAGGGAGGAGCACTGGCACAACATGATTGAAGACACGGGCCAGGAGGGTTGGGTACTCACCAAGCCCTTGAATTTGCCCAAAAAGTTGCGACAGTGCATTCAGGACCTGAACCACCACGGCATCAAGGTGCGACACAAGATCAAGCTCACCGTGGCCCTCAAGAACCCAGATGGCCACATCTCCGAGGTAAGCAGCATGCCTGTGCAGACTTGCAGCCGCCACCAAGTACGCTAACGTGCCGCAATTGCAGCTCCGTGCGACGCTACCCGTATCCATCTTCATCTCTCCAAACGTACCCTTCGACGAACACGGCAACCTCGTGAGCCAGACACCCGGCTCTGCAGCGACGGACGTTGGTGCCATCGCGCCCCCCGGCTACGGCGAGCACGTTCTGGATCAGCTGTATGAGGACGTCGACCCTGCCGGCTTTCAGACGCCCGGCATCCAGTCCGGCGTCAGCAGCCCATTCTACGCCCAGTCTCGCACGGGATCCGCCGATAACCTGGCCGTCATGGGACACGGACACAGCGCTCCAGTTACACCGGCGGCCCTATCGTCGCGACTGGCAGACGTTTCGCTGGATCCGTCGCAGCGCAATAGGTCTTACACCTCGATGCATTCCATATCGGGCAGAATGTCGCCGACATCGGGGCCCCATGGCTCCGCGGGGCGATCCGAGCCACACTCAACGACCCTGACGAGGAGCAACAGCGAGGAGGACCACTCAGGAAGGAATTCGGTCGAGCACGTGGACATCGATGCGGCCGAGTTCGCCGAGCTCAATCGGGTGCCGAGCTACGCGACGGCCGTCCGGACACCGGCGCGGTCTCGGACGGAGACTGCAAGTGGTCCTGTGCCGGACTACCAAACTGCGCTCAGCGCCCCACGCACGCCGCCGGCGATGGATATCTCTGTCGAACAGCTTGCCCCCATCTCGGAGGATGCTCCTGGCGAGCGGCGGGCCCATATTGATCGGGCACACTCCAACGGCTCTCACGCGGGGCTCGCCCTGAACGTGGCAAGAGACCAGACGGTGTGAAATGCATGTTTCTCACTACCGGGCGAGCACTTTCTTTGGTTCAAGGCAACAACGGGCGTCAGCGAGACGCACCACGGGCGTTGATGGATATTCTGCACATTCACGATACACGGGACAGTTGTCGATGGCGCATGCCATCGTCGCCTTCCAATTGGATGGAGGATCTAGTTATGAAGCGTCAAGCTATGATGCACCCTGCAGGGACTGGACCGGGTTTAGACCAGGCCTGCAGTAATTGTTTTTGAGTCCTCTGGCAGGATGATGAACGGAATTCAGACACTCGAGCGGCGAGGAAGGATGGCCGCCGAGGGATGGTGGCAGGCGTCTTTACTTTTTGTACGATAATACCCCCAATAGCGCATTAAGAGAGGAATCATCATTGCAAGGAAGCCAGCAGCTCATTTGGTTCAGAGTGCATTGCCCATCGCCGGATGCTCTTCCCTGCAGATAGGTGCAGTACGACGAGTACTCCGTCGATGTGGACCGTCTCAACGGGTTGTGGTGGCGGGCGCGCCCAGCGCGACAAACAAACCTGCTAAACCAGCCGCTAAACGTTTCGCAGCCAATTGGCGGGTTGCCTTGTAGCAGCTCCTGCTGGAAAGTTCAGCTGCGCTGCGCCGGCGGGGCCGGGCATCGTTGGAGTTTGGGCCCTGTTGACGTCACGGTCAGGGACCTCGTGCGCTGCAGGGCCGCTGTGAAGCTCTGTCGAATGAGGGTGGAGGGGCACCACCAAGTCCAGCAATGTTTAAAACGGTCACGAGCACCACCTCCTGGATGGAAGCAAGGAGCATTGCAAAAAGCAGTCTTCGCCCTCTCTTCCCCCCCTAAACGTTTGCTGCGATAAGGCGTCTTTGAATCCGTGAGTAGTGACCCGTGCTCCGCCGCCGTGCATGGCATGTCGTGATCTCTGGTTCGACATCGGGGTCTGGACCCAGTCAGATTCCCCCCTGTCCGAGCCAAGCCGCCAGCGCGAACCGCACCGCAAGCTCCCTCATCTCTCCTTTTGGCCCCCGCAGAAGCTTGGGAGCTCGGAAGACCAACCCTCGGACCGCGTGTGGTTCTCTCGTTTTGCCCACCGCTAATGTCTATCCCGTTCTAGTAATAATTAGCTCTCTTCACGCGTCCGGCTCCGCCAGCAGTCTTCCCTCCTCCTTCTCCGCCCGCCTCCGCGATAATCGAGATCCCCAGCCCTCGCGACCATGTCTGCACCCAGCTCGACGCTGCCCTCGCGCGCGACGACGGGCCTGAGCGAGGACGCCGTCCCCGAATTCGACCCGACGACGGTAGGTGGCACAAGAGCTCTGCAGCTAGACTGGGATGCGCAATGGCTAATGCTGTGCTCCTGCAGACTGCCGGCCTGCTCGCTGAGCGCCTGCAGGCATGGAAACACGCCGTCGGATACCTCGAGGAGTATATGGCTGCCATTGAGAAGATCCATGGCCGCCACGCTAAGGAGTACGAGAAGGCCCTGAAGGTGAGATGAGAGCGCCAGCCAACGGATCGGGCGAGCAATGGCTGACGACCAACTGCAGACCATCTCGAACCCCCTGCGCGAAGGCCACCACTTCGACCAGAGCCTCGGTGGCGTGGCTGGCTTCTTCGAGAACATGCGCTCCAATACCCAGGCTATGATCAACACGAACCTCGAAACCGAGAAGAGCATCAAGGGCTCCGTCCTGCCCATCCTCGACCGCCTGCACAAGGAGATCAAGCACAAGGCGAAGGAGCTCCACGGCGGTGCGCAGAGCGGCGCCAAGGAGGTCGAGAAGCTGCGCAATACGACGCAGAAGCACATTGAGCTTCTCGGCCAGCAGACCGCCGCCTTCGACTCGGCCGGCGGCAAGCTCACCGGGCACGACGACCCCTACGTCATCCGCCGCGGTGTGCTGCACCGGCTGGGCAACCAGGTCGTCGCCGAAAACAACCACAAGAACGACCTCGTCGCCGTGCAGCAGAACTTCCAGTCCTTCGAAGCGCACGTCCTCGAGGTGATCCAGCAGGCAATGGAGGCATTTGTCCAGCTCGCCGGCGGCCAGGGTGAGAAGGTTCGAGCTTTGTATGGCGATATGCTCGGGACCGTTCAGTGTGTGCCCAAGGACTTTGAGTGGACAAACTTCAGCAACCGCTGCTCCGACCGGCTGGCCAACGCCAACGACCCGCCACGCACCGTCGAGGGAATCCAGTTTCCAAACATGGCACACTCCTCGACCAAGCCCCTGATCGAGGGCTCGCTGGAGCGCAAGTCGCGAAACAAGCTCTCGTGGGGCTACTCGACGGGGTACTACGTCGTGACGCCCGCCAAGTTCTTGCATGAGTTCAAAGACTCAGACGACACGCGCCACGACCCCAAGCCCGAGCTGTCCATCTACCTCCCCGACGCAGTCATCGGTGCGCCCAGCGGCGAGAAGTTCAACATCAAGGGCAAGGACAAGAGCAAGACGCTCAGCAGCAAGCTCACCGGCAGCTCCGAGCTGGCCTTCAAGGCGCACACCGCGGCGGACGCGCAGAAGTGGTTCAAGATCGTCCAGACCGTCTGCGGCGCCACGGGCCCTGCCGAGCCCAGCTCCCCCGTCGTGGAATCCCCCAAGTCCCCAGTCGCTGCCTCCCCCGTCACGGCCCACGAGAAGGCCGGTGGCAACACGGCGACAAGCTCGCCCGTCGCCGAGACGCATGCTCACGCGCACAAGGCGCAGGAGGCAGGCGTGACTGGCGGTGAGGCCTCTAAGGCCCCGGCCTAAACCCTTGCTCCGGATCGAAACCCGGCGGCTGCGTGGGCAAGGCGTCCAGATGGGGGCAACGACCTCATGCCTTGTTTCGATGGATTGGCGATGCCGTGAACCGTCAGAAGCGTCGACGGTGGTAATGAAGTCAGATTTGGCAGGCTGTGTGAATAATTTGAAGAGGAGAGGGCCTTGAAGAGAAGGAGAATATCCTAGGACGTTTTGGCTTCTCGATGTATCGAAGTGTATAAGATACTGGCCTTAATATTCGATTGCTGTAACAACGGCATGTTAGCCAGGGTCTTTACCGCCGTCAATCTAGCTATCCCTTGAGAAAGTCACTGTTGTGGTAGCTCGGTCTGGTAGCTTGGCCTATCTTTGCGGCCCAGCCTTGCATTCATCAACGGTCAAAAGTGTAGAAACTGCCAGGCTGCCGCTCCGCCCCCAACCAACAACAGGCCGCCACGCATCTGACACGCCTCTCCTGGCCGTCCTTTTTTCTCGCACATTCACGCTCACAGGGCCTCGCGACGAGCGACATTTAGGCGCGACGCCTGGCGAGTCGGGCAGGGATGGCGAGAAGGCGTCGTTTGCCTCGCCAGGGGGCGGTGATGAGGGTGAAGCGGCGCCAACATGAAAAGGCTGAGCACCATGGCGATGTGCAGAACGGAGGCGAGATGTGCGAGGACGCCGTTGTCACAAAATCCGCGCGCTTCGCCCGTCTCCTCGACGCTCGTTCCCTGTACCTTGCTCGTGCGCTCCCCGTACATCGAGCTCGCAGGAACGCCATCGAGCCCACGGGAACGGCAGTCCTCCACCCATGGCAGCAGCGCCCGCCGCCATGACGAAGAACTGGGAGACACATCGCTGGGAGATCATCCGGCTGTACGAGCAGCACACGCTCGAGGATGTCATGAAATTCATGGCCAAACGCGGCTTCGTCGCATCGTGAGTGCCCTCCTCCTCCGCCCCGCCCAATAAGCGCGTTGCTTTGCGCTTCGTCGGACGAAGAGCGCACCCTCTGCCGTGCCTTGAGGCGTGCGCGGCACAAGTGTGATGTGTGATATCCGCTGACAGGGACTGGCGTTCGCAGGAGGCGCTCGTACAATGAGTACTTGTCGAAATGGGGCGTCCGCAAGTACAGGCGAAAGGGGCGGGAGGTGGTCGTGCATGACCCGCGGGCCAACGGCGACGGCGACACCGGACGGGCGCAACAGGTCGACGAGGCCGCTGGCGGCAAGCAAGCCGAATCGTCAACTCGCCAGGCGCAGCCACGAAGCGGCCAATCGCCCGTACAGCCGCACCTGTCTGAGGCACCGCACAGCCAGCTGACAGACCATCGCCATCAGCACGAGGCGTACGCTGCAGCACAGGACTGGGAATACTTTAACAATGCCTGGCCGTTCCAGGAGACGTCCATTCAAGAGTACGAGCCCAGCCTGGAGTCCACACAGCAGTGAGCCCGTTGTCTTCAATGCTGCAGGTTGTGCCCGTCGAGAACCGGTCCCCACAAAAATAAGGGTAGTCGGAGGTTGAAGAGTGTTTGTCATGGAATGGTTAAACAAAAATCAAATAGATCACACATGCCTGGTAGAATAGATCATGTAAAGGAGCTGGAGGATGTTTGTTTAAAATATTTCAAGTCTTGCTTATTTCGATCTACTTTATACATCACCAGCGGATACGTCATTCGTCCTCATCGTGAGCCGAGACATACGCCACGGTCCCTTTCTTGCAAAGCCAGTCTCTACTGTAAACTGCACAACACTCGTTGCTCGCTATGAGGACCTGACTGCACTCGTCAATCGGATGCCTCTATGGCAGCCTGGAGACGTCTAGTCTTTCCAGGAACCTGCAAGAACCGCGCATAGACTTGGTGACACGTGAAAGAACTTGACATCCTGTAGACGATTAGTACACACTCCAGTGCCCAGTCTTTCAGAAAACAATGTAGGATATTGCAAAAGGTATCAGGGGAAAATGCCTTGTCACAGGCGATATCATCAATGCATATGGCTAAGTTGACCGTCGTGATATTTGTACATCATATGAAGAAGAGGGAATGTCGGAAAGAAGAGCTTCACTAACCTTTGGGTGATCCGAAGTCATCGACTGGTCAGAATCGTCCGGGTGCTTTCAACAGGTCAGCCCCATGAGCCGCAACAGACGGTTTAACATCATCAAGGATGGTCGGCGAGTCAGAAAGATATGCGTAATGATTTGTCCTCGTCGCGTGAGCTCAGACATATGCTTGTCATTTCATTCGCGTTCATCATGAAAAGACCGTGTCCTTGTGAGTAACGAGAGGCGCTGGGCAACTAACCAATTCGCATCTGATCGACCTATTGCCGTTGGTTAGCGGCGTGCCACACACGTAGTTTTAATTCTTTGCAGCAAGGAGAAAACAGGCAAGTCAGTTTGGCATGAATGGTAAATAAAAGATAGTGTCAGCATCGAAAACTCGAATAAGACTCGTCATCTGAAATCATCACTTGGGGCCAACGAGAAGTAACGTGAAAAAATATTGACCTACCACGCATTGAGCCGAACCAGGCATTGTTGTGACGGGTTCCATATATGACTACAAGAGACCAGACACTAATGCTGGCATATTAGCCCTCCTGTCATGCGACCAGCCGCTCGTGTTTGAAAGAAATTCATCTCGAATCAGTGGGCGAGGTTTTCTAGGCCTGCCGCAAAAATGGCTTCTCGTACTCATGTGAAATTTTCGGAGCCCAGTGCCGCTTCATCATAAAAGAGTCGCGCGAAAGGACCGGATGGGTATCAGTTAGGCATACCTTGTCTAGTGATCTTGAGGCAGCAATGTCAGCAAATGCTTGATACTGCAAGGGCAGAAAAAGAGGAGTAAGATCAAGGGTTATCAGAAATAGCCATTTAATATCATCAAAGGAATTCAGCCGGTAATTTCCAGCGTATATTGATACAAAATTGATCATCACGAACCAAGCAACTCGAGGGACTGCAAAAAAAAAAAAAAAAAAAAAA